>JBBGZY010000823.1:0-407500 GCA_037952925.1 Lithobates clamitans | reverse complement strand
AAGCTTCGGAGCTCCATTGTTTTTCTAGCGAGGGTCAAAATCCAACAAAGTTCAAGAGCTGCTGGAGGATTCCCGGAGTAACTTCTCAGAATTATTATAAGCCAATAATAAAATCTGTTCCCCAGCTGATGGTGATAACGGGACATGTAAAAGAAACAGAACCCGGCCTTACTGAAAGAAAAAAAAAATATGTATAAAAAAAATACAGATAGAAAGTCGTTACACCGCACCAATGATCCCTCTCTGACCAACTGCTTCAAAGTGATCCCACTCTGGCCAAATGTGTCAAAGTGATTTTCTCTGGCCAACTGTGTCAAGTGATCCTTCCCAAGGCCACATGTGTCAAAGTGATCTCTGTCTGGCCAAGTGTGTCAAGGTGATCTCTCTCTGGCCAAGTGTATCAAAGTGATTTTTCTCTGGCCAACTTCGTCAAGTGAGCCTTCTCTGGCCAAGTGTGTCAAGGTGATCTCTCTCTCTGGCCAACTGCTTCAAAGTGATCCCACTCTGGTCAAATGTGTCAAAGTGATTTTCTCTGGCCAAATGTGTCAAAGTGATTTTCTCTGGCCAACTGTGTCAAGTGATCCCTCTCTGGCCAACTTCGTCAAGTGATCCTTCCCAAGGCCACATGTGTCAAAGTGATCTCTCTCTGGCCAAGTGTGTCAAAGTGATCTCTCTCTGGCCACATGTGTCAAAGTGATCTCTCTCTGGCCAAATGTGTCAAAGTGATCTCTCTCTGTGACCAAGTGTGTCAAAGTGATCTCTGTCTGGCCAAGTGTATCAAAGTGATTTTTCTCTGGCCAACTTCGTCAAGTGACCCTTCTCTGGCCAAGTGTGTCAAAGTGATCAAACTCTGGCTAAGTGTGTCAAGGTGATCTCTCTCTCTGGCCAAGTGTGTCAAAGTGATCCCACTCTGGCCAGGTGTGTCAAAGTGATCTCTCTATGGCAAAGTGTGTCAAAGTGATCCCTCTCTGGTGAAGTGTGTCAAAGTGTTCCTTCACTGGTCAAGTGTGTCAAAGTGATCCCTCTCTCTGGCCAAGTGTGTCAAAGTGATCCCTCTCTGGCCAAGTGTGTCAAAGTGATCCCTCTCTCTGGCCAAGTGTGTCAAAGTGATCCCTCTCTAGCCAAGTGTATCAAAGTGATCCCTCTCTCTGGCCAAGTGTGTCAAAGTGATCCCACTCTGGCCAAGTGTGTCAAATTGATCTCTCTATGGCGAAGTGTGTCAAAGTGATCCTTCTCTGGTCAAGTGTGTCAAAGTGAGCTCTCTCTGGCCAAGTGTGTCAAAGTGAGCTCTCTCTGGCCAAGTGTGTCAAAGTGATTTTTCCCTGGCCAACTGTGTCAAGTGATCCCTCTCTGGCCAACTGTGTCAAGTGATCCCTCTCTGGCCAACTTTGTCAAGTGACCCTTCCCAAGGCCACATGTGTCAAAGTGATCCCACTCTGGCCAAGTGTGTCAAGTTGATCTCTCTCTGGCCAAGTGTGTCAAAGTGATCTCTGTCTGGCCAAGTGTGTCAAACTGATCTCTCTCTGGCCAAGTGTGTCAAAGTGATCCCTCTCTCTGGCCAAGTGTGTCAAAGTGAGCTCTCTCTGGCCAAGTGTGTCAAAGTGATCCCTCTCTGGCCAAGTGTGTCAAAGTTATCACTCTCTGGCCAAGTGAGTCAAAGTGATCCCACTCTAGCCAAGTGTGTCAAGGTGATCTCTCTCTCTCGCACTGGCCAAGTGTGTCAAAGTGATCCCACTCTGGCCAAGTGTGTCAAATTGATCTCTCTATGGCGAAGTGTGTCAAAGTGATCCCTCTCTGGCCAAGTGTGTCAAAGTGAGCTCTCTCTGGCCAAGTGTGTCAAAGTGATCCCTCTCTGGCCAAGTGTGTCAAAGTGATCCCACTCTGGCCAAGTGTGTCAAAGTTATCACTCTCTGGCCAAGTGTGTCAAAGTTATCACTCTCTGGCCAAGTGTGTCAAAGTGATCTCTGTCTGGCCAAGTGTGTCAAACTGATCTCTCTCTCTGGCCAAATGTGTCAAGGTGATTCTCTCTAGCCAAGTGTGTCAAAGTGATCCCTCTCTGGCCACATGTGTCAAAGTAATCCCTCTCTGGCCACATGTGTCGAAGTGCTCTCTGTCTGGCCAAGTGTCTCAAAGTGATTTTTCTCTGATCAACTGTGTCAAGTGATCTCTCTCTGGCCAACTTTGTCAAGTGACCCTTCCCAAGGCCACATGTGTCAAAGTGATCCCACTCTGGCCAAGTGTGTCAAGGTGATCTCTCTCTAGCATTGTCAAAGTGATCTCTGTCTGGCCAAGTGTGTCAAACTGATCTCTCTCTCTGGCCAAGTGTGTCAAGGTGATCTCTCTCTGGCCAAGTGTGTCAAAGTGATCCCTCTCTGGCCACATGTGTCAAAGTGATCCCTCTCTGGCCACTGTGTCAAGGTGATCTCTGTCTGGCCAAGTGTGTCAAAGTGATCTCTGTCTGGCCAAGTGTGTCAAAGTGATCTCTCTCTGGCCAAGTGTATCAAAGTGATTTTTCTCAGGCCAACTTCGTCAAGTGACCCTTCTCTGGCCAAGTGTGTCAAAGTGATCCCACTCTGGCCAAGTGTGTCAAGGTGATCTCTTTCTGGCCAAATGTGTCAAAGTGATCCCTCTCGCTGGCCAAGTGTGTCAAAGTGATCTCTCTCTGGCCCAGTGTGTCAAGGTGATCTCTCTCTGGCCGAGTGTGTCAAAGTGATCCCACACTGGCCAAGTGTATCAAAGTGATCTCTCTATGGCGAAGTGTGTCAAAGTGATCCCTCTCTGGTGATGTGTGTCAAAGTGTTCCTTCTCTGGTCAAGTGTGTCAAAGTGATCCCTCCCTAGCCAAGTGTATCAAAGTGATCCCTCTCTGGCCAAGTGTGTCAAGGGGATCTCTCTCTGGCCAAGTGTGTCAAAGTGATCCCTCTCTCTGGCCAAGTGAGTCAAAGTGATCCCACTCTCTGGCCAAGTGTGTCAAAGTGAGCTCTCTCTGGCCAAGTGTGTCAAAGTGATCCCTCTCTGGCCAAGTGTGTCAAGGGGATCTCTCTCTGGCCAAGTGTGTCAAAGTGATCCCTCTCTCTGGCCAAGTGTGTCAAAGTGAGCTCTCTCTGGCCAAGTGTGTCAAAGTGATCCCTCTCTGGCCAAGTGTGTCAAAGTTATCACTCTCTGGCCAAGTGAGTCAAAGTGATCCCACTCTAGCCAAGTGTGTCAAGGTGATCTCTCTCTCTCGCGCTGGCCAAGTGTGTCAAAGTGATCCCACTCTGGCCAAGTGTGTCAAATTGATCTCTCTATGGCGAAGTGTGTCAAAGTGATCCCTCTCTGGCCAAGTGTGTCAAAGTGAGCTCTCTCTGGCCAAGTGTGTCAAAGTGATCCCTCTCTGGCCAAGTGTGTCAAAGTGATCCCACTCTGGCCAAGTGTGTCAAAGTTATCACTCTCTGGCCAAGTGTGTCAAAGTTATCACTCTCTGGCCAAGTGTGTCAAAGTGAGCTCTCTCTGGCCAAGTGTGTCAAAGTGAGCTCTCTCTGGCCAAGTGTGTCAAAGTTATCACTCTCTGGCCAAGTGTGTCAAAGTGATCCCACTCTGGCAAAGTGTATCAAAGTGATCTTTATCTGGCCAACTTTGTCAAGTGATCCCTCTCTGGCCAACTTCGTCAAGTGACCTTTCTATGGCCACATGTGTCAAAGTGATCCCTCTCTGACCCACTTTGTCAAAGTGACCCCTCTCTGGCCAACTTTGTTACAGTGATCCTTCTCTGGCCAACTATGTAAAAGTGGTCCCTCTCTGGCCAGCTGCTACAACAAAGTGGTCCATTTATGGCCAACTGTGTCAAAATGATCCCTATCTGGTCAAATGTGTTAAAGTGATCCCTCTTTGGCCAACTGCTTCAAAGTGATCCCTCTCTAGCCAACTGCCTCAAAGTGATCCATCTCTGGCCAACTACATCAAAGTGATCTCTCTCTGGCCAGTGGTGTCAAAGTGATCTCTCTCTGGCCAGCTGCTTCAAAGTGATCCTTCTCTGGCCAACTGCATCAAAGTGATCCCTCTCTGGCCAACTGTGTAAAAGGAATCCCTCTCTGGCTAGCTGCTTCAAAGTGGTCCATTTCTGGCCAACTGTCAATGTGATCCCTATCTGGTCAACTGTGTTAGAGTGCTCCCTCTTTGGCCAACTGCACCGAAGTGTTCTGTTCTTTCTTTTGCCAACTGTGTCAAACTGATCTCCCTCAGTGGGAAGAATGTTCCTTACATTGGTGATCAGTGGGAAGAATGTTCCTTACATTGGTGATCAGTGAGAAGAATGCTCCTTACATTGGTGATCAGTGGGAAGAATGTTCCTTACATTGGTGATCAGTGAGAAGAATGTTCCTTACATTGGTGATCAGTGAGAAGAATGTTCCTTACATTGGTGATCAGTGGGAAGAATGTCCCTTACATTGGTGATCAGTGGGAAGAATGTCCCTTACATTGGTGATCAGTGAGAAGAATGTTCCTTACATTGGTGATCAGTGAGAAGAATGTTCCTTACATTGGTGATCAGTGAGAAGAATGTTCCTTACATTGGTGATCAGTGAGAAGAATGTTCCTTACATTGGTGATCAGTGGGAAGAATATTCCTTACATTGGTGATCAGTGGGAAGAATGTTCCTTACATTGGTGGTCAGTGGGAAGTATGTTCCTTACATTGGTGATCAGTGAGAAGAATGTTCCTTACATTGGTGGTCAGTGAGAAGAATGTCCCTTACATTGGTGATCAGTGGGAAGAATGTCCCTTACGTTGGAGGTCAGAGGGAAGAATGTCCCTTACATTGGTGGTCAGTGGGAAGAATGGTCCTTACATTGGTGGTCAGTGGGAAGAATGCTCCTTACATTGGTGGTCAGTGGGAAGAATGTTCCTTACATTGGTGATCAGTGAGAAGAATGCTCCTTACATTGGTGGTCAGTGGGAAGAATATTCCTTACATTGGTGATCAGTGGGAAGAATGTTCCTTACATTGGTGGTCAGTGGGAAGAATGCTCCTTACATTGGTGATCAGTGAGAAGAATGTTCCTTACATTGGTGATCAGTGAGAAGAATGTTCCTTACATTGATGATCAGTGAGAAGAATGTTCCTTACATTGGTGGTCAGTGGGAAGAATGTTCATTACATTGGTGGTCAGTGGGAAGAATGCTCCTTACATTGGTGGTCGGTGGGAAGAATACCCTTTACATTGGTAGTCAATCCCTACATCACTATTTTGTCCTGTAGGGACTAAGGATCAGCAGGAGGAACCACAGGGGACACTAGAGGAGCCCACTACTTGACCAGCCCAAGACTTGACTATAATCTGTACAGAATCTCTGCCACAGAACAAAGTTTCTGAAAACTCGCCACCAGACAGACAAGTATACATTTTCTTTCACCACATGGTTCTGCATTTTTTAATCTTTTTTAACCCCTCAGATTTTTGTTTAGCCTGCAGGAAGTTACAAGGACACAACATTCCTGGCAGGATCAACAGGTCTTTTCTGTGCTTGCAGCAAATCTCCCCCAAGGACTGGTAATCTTCAGTAAATTATATATTTTGGGGGTTTAGATACTTTTTAACTTTTGTTGGCAAAAATGTATCTTTTCTATGACAAAATGAAAGGGCGAATTCACATCAGCCTTTGAAATACATCCTGGAAAAATGAATTACAGCATAGAGGCTTTTAATTCCCTGTTAACCCCGTGTGCTTCACTGCAGAAAGAGGCTGCAAAATGCTCATTCTTTATCACTAAGCAACCGTCTGCACACCGAGTAATGCACTCCTACTCAAGCAGGGTCGGAATAATACGCCGCAGCACCGTCACGATGCAGGTAGACATTTAGTGCCATCGTCATTTTTCACATCATTTCTTTCTCGCAGTGCAGCGTTCTCCCACGCCTAGAAAACACTTTACAATTAAAGGTAAACTTCCGATCTAAACACAGAAACATAGGAAGAGTGACATAAAAAGACCAATCGCTCCATCGAGTCCGCCCCATTTTTTAAAATGTATTTTTAACCTTTTAGTCTGAGTATAGATCTAAGATTGTCCAAAGCATGTTCAGATCTATTTACTTTTCTCTGACTCGCCACCTCTGCTGAAAATATTTTTCAACTACTCTTTCAGTAAAATAATACTTTCTAAGTTTCTATTATTAGTGTCGGACTTTCCTCCTGCTGGTGGCTACTCTAGTGATAACCAAACATCTATATAGAGGAATCAGGACCTCCTTCCTCCTGCTGGTGATTCCTCTAGTAATATAAAGATCTATATAGAGGAAGCAGGACCTCCTTCCTCCTGCTGGTGATCCCTCAATCGATAGAAAGATCTATATAGAGGAATCAGGACCTCCTTCCTCCTGCTGATGATCCCTCTAGTGATAGAAAGATCTATATAGAGGAATCAGGACCTCCTTCCTCCTGCTGATGATCCCTCTAGTGATAGAAATATCTATATAGAGGAATCAGGACCTCCTTCCTCCTGCTGGTGATCCCTCTAGTAATATAAAGATCTATATAGAGGAATCAGGACCTCCTTCCTCCTGCTGGTGATCCCTCTAGTAATATAAAGATCTATATAGAGGAATCAGGACCTCCTTCCTCCTGCTGGTGATCCCTCTAGTAATATAAAGCTCTATATAGAGGAATCAGGACCTCCTTCCTCCTGCTGGTGATCCCTCTACTGATATAAAGCTCTATATAGAGGAATCAGGACCTCCTTCCTCCTGCTGGTGATCCCTCTAGTGCAGCCTTTCTCAACCTTTTCAACACAGAGGAACCCTTGAAATAGTTCTCCAGTCTCAGGGAACCCCTGCTAAAAATTAGAAATCTACAACTCATGATACATTAGTGTTATGGTCATTGGGAAGAATTACCTCCTTACAGATAGCTAAAAAGATCAATGGTGTCGGTAGGAACTTATCCAATAGGCAGAAGTGGCCCAATGCTGAAGGAACCACTAGCAACCTCTGGAGGAACCCTGGTTGAGAATCACTGCTCTAGTGATATAAAGTTCTTTATGGAGGAATCAGGACCTCCTTCCTCCTGCTGGTGACCCCTCTAGTGATAAAAAGATCTATATAGAGGAATCAGGACCTCCTTCCTCCTACTGGTGATCTATCTAGTGATATAAGAATCTATATAGAGGAATCAGGACCTCCTTCCTCCTGCTGGTGATCCTCTAGTGATATAAAGAACTATATAGAGGAATCAGGACCTCCTTCCTTCTACTGGTGATCTATCTAGTGATATGAAGATCTATATAGAGGAATCAGGACCTCCTTCCTCCTACTGGTGATCTATCTAGTGATATGAAGATCTATATAGAGGAATCAGGACCTCCTTCGTCCTGTTGGTGACCCATCTAGTGATATAAAGATCTATATATAGTCAGCTCATGTTGCGATGTTTCAAACCTCTGTTTGCTCCTTGAAGTTCACTAGTACAAGGCCAGTCTTACCACTGAAAGGAAGTGTAATTGCATTGTTCTAGCACTTGTAAAGCTCTGTTACCTCATTAGATCAGCACACTCTGTTCAAAATACAAACAGGAAAAACAATACTTCGAGGATTCTTCTTATCGAAAGGCTGGAAAAAGCCCAGAGGAACTCCATACTTAACAAGGTGCTTCACGTCCGATCCACAAATAGCACTTTTATCGTGGCAGAAGTCAAACTTTTAGAGGCCAGAAACTACCAGTGCAGAGAAGCAATGGGGTTGATTTACTAAAACTGGAGAGTGCAAAAACTGACGCAGCTCTGCATAGAAACCAATCAGCTTCCAGGTTTTCTGTCAAAGCCTAATGGAACAAGCTGAAGTTAGAAGCTGATTGGCCGCCATGCAGAGCTGCACCAGATTTTAGTAAAACAACCCCAATGTGTTGTAAAATATCTGTTTTAAACTGCTAAAATATTTTCGATGTAATGGTAGTAATCTTGTGACCCACCCATGCCCCAACCACCACCAACTACTGTACTGCTACCCCTGAAGAGCCGCTGAGTTGTTTTGTGATTTTTTTTTTCTGCATACCTGAAGATGACACGCCTCTCTCACCCGGGAATTATCATCACACCTTGAGGTATTTCAAAGATTTTAGTAGGCCAAGCATAGCCTAAAAGAAGAGAGGGTTAGCGAGTGCACTAATACAAACAATCAATAAGACTATAACGGTCATGGTTAAAGGGTTTTTCACCTTAAAGCGGAGTTCCACCCAAAAATGGAACTTCCGCTTTTCGTAATCCTCTCCCCCTCCGGTGTCACATTTGGCACCTTTCAGGGGGGAGGGGAGAGCAGAAACCTGTATATTCCAGGTATTTGCTCCCACTTCCGGGCATAGATATCAGCGAGTACCCGCGGATATCTACGCCATATCCGGCACCTCCTCCGCCCCCCCCCCCGCTGTCTTCTGGGAGACACACAGGTCCCAGAACACAGCAGGGACCTATGGAATCGCGCATGCACAGTAGGGAACCAGGCTGTGAAGCCGCAAGGCTTCACTTCCTGATTCCCTTACCGAAGATGGCGGCGCCTCCACCCAAGAGCCGAGGGACAGATCGGCTTCGGGTGCCGACATCGCAGGCGCCCTGGACAGGTAAGTGTCCATATTTTAAAAGTCAGCAGCTGCAGTATTTGTAGCTGCTGACTTAAAAAAAAAAATCGGCAGGACCTCCGCTTTAATGCATTCTATGCATTAAGGTGAAAAACCTTCTGTGGTGCTGCAGCCCCCCCCCCGAAGCCCCCGTTTCACTTACCTGACCCCGAACTTTCTCCAGCCGGGAACAAGCACACCAGCTTTACCTGGTGTCTCATGTCCTGATTGGATAGATTGATAGCAGCGCAGCCATTGGCTCCCACTGCTGTCAATCAAATCCAATGACACGGTGTCGGGGGGGGGCGGGGCCAAGTCTATGCATCCTGCATGTGGGACTCGAGAGCAGGCCCGCACGGGTGTCCACCAAGGAGAGCGTTTCTCCAACGTGGGCACTCGATTCGGGGAGGAGCCACCAGCGCCGCTGAAGGACCCCAGAAGAGGAGGACCGGGGCCACTCTGTGCAAAAGGAACCGCACAGTGGAGGTAAGTGTGATATGTTTGTTTTTTTAAAAATAAAAAACAGAACTGAATTGCATTCACTTAGCAACAGCGTATACAGTAAAGACAGTCCTAACTTGCTATAACAATCCCAGTTTTATCCCGCTCACTAGTGCTTGATGGAAAAAAAATGTTGGAAGGCAAATTAGGCGCCCTTGAAGAAAGCAGAACAGTTCCCAGCAGATATCAGATAATAATCAGATTAACTTGTAAATTGTTATTTTCTTGCCAGACCCAGGGCAACCTATTCTGGGTCTCCGGACGCATGCACTGATTCAGTAAAAGTCCAATTAAAGTCAGAAATAGAAGTTGCTGTGATCTCTCACTTTCAGTCCTACTGAGACAGTCCCCCTTTTCCTTCTTTACAAGTAGCTATAGCAGTAGAGAGGCTCCCACCGACCAGTAGGAAACCATGGCGGATGACACAGGCTCACTTGAGGTGCGGGGTCTAAGCACTAACCGGTATTCACCAGAGCTACTGATGGTGGAAATGGGTTTTTAAAAAAATCTTTTTTTTTATTTTGTTTACAGTTTTTTTATATGCCCCATTGGGGGGCATTGGTGCAATATTAGGGGTCTAAACAGACCCCTGATGTCTCAGTTTTGAGACAGAGAAATGGACTGAGCAGCCAAGCAACAGAGGAAATCTGCGCAGCACAGGGTGATTAGGATGTGCCCAGGCACACCTGGCACACCCTGTGCGCACGCCTATGACTGCACTCATAATGCCCACCTTAAATCCTTTTTTTTTATTTTTTTATTTATTTTACTTAATCCACCAGATCAGTATCTTCCACCTCAGATCTCCATCTCCAGCGAATCTGTGGCACCCCGATATCAAGACTAGTTTTAGATAATTACAGGACCTGACTTGAAAACGTATTTAATGGCTTTTGGGGAAATACTTGAACAAAAGTAAGATTATTATAAACTAAAAATAAATATCTGAAGTCCATTGGTAACATTGGACATCTGTAATATTCAATCTTAAATGATAAGCGTATAAGTATCAAATGTATCCAATGCTTTAATAGCACAGACTGAATGGAAGGCAGAACAGTCTATGGTGAGGCCGGTGCTTGTTACATAAGGCTGCCTCCCCAGGCTGGGTATGGATTTGCTCTTTCAGACGATTGATGATTGGGGGATTATATTGCATCGGCATCAGCACATCCCCCCACTGGTGGCGTTCAAAGTGTCCCGTGTGCTGGGACGTGTTTTATTCTCCCGACTCCATGAGACTCTCACATACATCGATCCGCTCTGCGCAGTGACGCCTGAATTACACCCTCTGGGAACCCCCGTTACATTGATATCATTTTGTTGCACCAGCTGTAAAGGAAACAACTCTGTGAGCCACGTGCAAAAGAAAAAAAAATCGAAATTCACAGGATGTTAGCATAGCGCTACTCCCCGAAGGGACTGCTGGAAATAACCAAGCTCTTCTTTACCTGTGCAAAGCCTGCCAGACCCAGACTCAGTCTAGGCCAGGAGTGTCAAACTCAATTTCATCGCGAGCTGCATCAGCAATATGGTTGCCCTCAAAGGGCCAGTTGTATATCAGAGTTCAGAATTACACTACGTACAGACTTCAGAGTTCAGGAGTGTGTTATGTACAGACTTCAGAGTTCAGGAATGTGTTATGTACAGACTTCAGACTTCAGGAGTGTGTTATGTACAGAGTGCAGAGTTCAGGGGTGCACTATGTACAGAGTGCAGTTCCAGAGGCTCCCTATGCACAGAGTGCAGCGTTCAGGGGGTGTTATGTGTAAAGTGCAGGATTCAGGAGTGCTTTACATACAGAGTGCAGAGTTCAGGAGTGTGTTATGTACAGAATGCAGAGTTCAGGAGTGTGTTATGTACAGAATGCAGAGTTCAGGAGTGTGCTATGTACAGAGTGCAGAGTTCAGGAGTGTGTTACAAACAGAGTCTAGTGTTCAGGGGTGCTTTATGTACAGAGTACAGAGTTCAGGAATGCGTTATGTACAGAGTGCAGAGTTCAGGAGTACATTACGTAGAGTGCAGAGTTCAGGAGTGAGTCATGTGCAGAGTGCAGTGTTCAGGAATGCGTTATGTACAGAATGCAGAGTTCAGGATTGTGCTATGTACAGAGTGCAGAATTCTGGAGTGTGTTACATACAGAGTGCAGAGTTCAGAGTACATTACGTAGAGTGCAGAGTTCATCGGTGAGCTGTGTACAGAGTGCAGAGTTCAGGACTGTGCTACGTACAGAGTGCAGAGTTAAGGAGTGTGTTACGTACAGAGTGCCGAGTTCAGGAGTGCATCATGTACAGAGTTCAGGAGTTCATTATGTACAGAGTGCAGAGTTCAGGGGTGCGCTGTGTACAGAGTCCAGAGTTCAGGATTGCGCTACGTACAGAGTGCAGAGTTAAGGAGTGTGTTACATACAGAGTACAGGAGTGAGTTATGTACAGAGTGCAGTGTTCAGGAATGAGTTATGTATTGAGTGCAGAGTTCAGGATTGTGCTACGTACAGAGTGCAGAGTAAAGGAGTGTGTTACGTACAGAGTGCAGAGTTCAGGAGTGCGTTATGTACAGAGTGCAGAGTTCAGGAGTGCGCTGTGTACAGAGTGCTGAATTCAGGAGTGTGTTATATACAGAATGCAGAGTTCAGCGGTGAGCTGTGTACAGAGTGCAGCGTTCAGGATTGTGCTACAGAGTGCAGAGTTAAGGAGTGTGTTACGTATAGAGTGCAGAGTTCAGGAGTTAATTATGTACAGAGTGCAGAGTTCTGGATTGTGCTACGTACAGAGTGCAGAGTTAAGGAGTGTGTTATGTACAGAATGCAGAGATCAGGGGTTTGCTTTGTACTGAGTGCAGAATTTAGGGGTGTGCTATCAACAATGTGCAACCCCGACCCCCAGCTTCCTCACATCTCTTCTTTCTCCTACCCTCCCTGTGTAGGCAGCTCTACCAAGCATGTATACTGCTCTAGAACCTCCCTGTGTAGGTGCTTCTGCTTCGCCTTGCAGGGAGATCGTTCTCTTTCTCAGATTATGTAAATCTGTCCCCGCCGCGAGTGCAGGGATCTGTTCGCTGAGAACAAAGCTGTCCCTTGTAAACACAGAAGGCTTCTGTGTTTACAAGTGACAGCGGGGAGCGAGAGTAGAGGGTGAGAGCTGGAGGTGGCGGCATGAGGTTTTGCTACATTCCGGCTGCAAAACTGGCCACGTGGGCCTTGTGTTTGACATATGTGGTCTAGGCAATTTGTGCCAAATAAGGTCTTTCAAACAGGAAAAATATGGACCCACTTACAGTGCTGACCTTACTGTATAGCAACATGCATTGCGTCCCCCATCCACCAGACTGATTGCCTGTCTTCTCAGAGATTGTAGGACACTCTTGTGTTCCTGCTGGATGTTGTGGACTCAGGATGGTGTCACTTTCACCTATTCCTTCCCCTTTCCCCCCTTGTTTGAGCAGCGCCATTGGTCTCGTACACATCAGTTCAGCGCAGGGTTCTCCTGATGAAGCATAGCTTGCGAAACGCGTTGAGAAAGCACCCTTTGATATTCTAACCTTCTATTTTTTTTGTATCTTTTATTTATTGTTTTGTATTGTTTTTCTGTACATTTGCTGTGTCTGGGTTTGTATAAATCTACATAGGAGGACGTCAGAGTCTGGTGATTCTATGAGTACTGCATGGAACGTCGACACGTACTGTTCTTCCATGTTTTTAACATTTTCTGATATAATAAAAGATGTGAAATAGTGATGCTTTAGTTGTTCATTCCTGAGAGTGAAAGCACCTCGAAAGTCCCGTGTTTTTCTACTTCTTTTTTAGTACTTTGTGGGAATGTCAAATACCCAGAGATCAAACCACAGTGGTGAAAGGCCTGACAGAACATGGAAATGCAACTATTTTAGTAAATATAAACTGCTAAACACCTTTTCTCTTCAGCAGTATATATAGCAGTCTTGTGACTTCTATCAGTGGCTGGTTAAAGTTTGTAGGAGGAGTTTTCATTCTCCCATGATTGTCCTATGAGGCTGCATGACCCCTGACCCTCTGTCTGGACAGTACTGATTGGCCCTGTGCTGATCACATACTCCCCCCCCCCCGCCAAAGGGGTGTGTGAATCACAAAAGTGGCCACACAGAGTTACAAATCCCTTGGCAGATAGGACAGCTCACCTATGAGGATTTTGCTTATGAGTTTGGCTGTTTGCCTAAAAGGAACCACCCTGTGTGAAGAAAGTACCGTATTTTTTCACTTAAATTTCTTCCCTTTTTCTGCCATCTCTGATACATTTCCTTCACTATGTTTTTAATAAATCATAGAAGGGTTTTCCTTTTTTTTTTTCTCCGGATTCCATAAAACATGTGACCTTAGCCCCCTCCCCCATCCCCCACTCCTGCATTTTACCTTCTCAAATATTACACAGCATGTCTCTTAAGTCGGAACTCCAGGCAGATATATAAACACAACTTAAAGTGGAACTTCGCTCTCTCAATCAACATTGACTATAAGGCCCCTTTCGCACTGAGGCGCTTTTCAGTGCTTTCACACTGGGGGGGGGGGGGGCGCTTGCAGGATGGGAGAAACAGTCCCGCAAGCAGCAAGCAGCATCTTTGGGGCAGTTTGGGAGTGGTGTATACACCGCCCCCAAAACGCCCTGCCCATTAAGGTCCTCTTCCACTCCTCCATGACGACATCACAGGGCTGGTGGATGTTAGAGACCTTGCTCTCCTCCACCTTCCGTTTGAGGATGTCCCACAGATGATCAATAGGGTTTAGGTCTGGAGACATGCTTGGCCTGTCCATCACCTTTACCCTCAGCTTCTTTAGCAAGGCAGTGGTCATCTTGGAGGTGTGTTTGGGGTGGTTATCATGTTGGAATACTGCCCTGCGGCCCAGTCTCTGAAGGGAGGGGATCATGCTCTGCTTCAGTAGGTCACAGTACATGTTGGCATTCATGGTTCCCTCAATGATCTGTAGCTCCCCAGTGCTGGCAGGTCTTATGCAGCCCCAGACCATGACACTCCCACCACCATGCCTGACTGTAGGCAAGACACACTTGTCTTTGTACACATTTTTGTAAATATTTTCTTCTATCTTTTCATGTGACAACACTGAAGAAATGACACTTTGCTACAATGTAAACTAGTGAGTGTACAGCTTGTATAACAATTTTGCTAAATTTGGTCAACCGTGGCGTTCCTTGTTCTGAGTGGAAACTGTCCTGTTATACCGCTGTATGGTCTTGGCCACTGTGCTGCAGCTCAGTTTCAGGGTCTTGGCAATCTTCTTATAGCCTAGGCCATCTTTATGTAGAGGAACAATTCTTTTTTTCAGATCCTCAGAGAGTTCTTTGCCATGAGGTGCCATGTTGAACTTCCAGTGACCAGTATGAGAGAGTGAGAGCGATAACACCAAATTTAACACACCTGCTCCCCATTCACACCTGAGACCTTGTAACACTAACAAGTCACATGACACCGGGGGAGGGAAAATGGCTAATTGGGCCCCATTTGGACATTTTCACTTAGGGGTGTACTGACTTTTGTTGCCGGCGGTTTAGACATTAATGGCTGTGTGTTGAGTTATTTTGAGGGGACAGCAAATTTACACTGTTATACAAGCTGTACACTCACTACTTTACATTGTAGCAAAGTGTCATTTCTTCAGTGTTGTCACATGAAAAGATAGAAGAAAAGATTTACAAAAATGTGAGAGGGTGTACTTATTTTTTCAAGATACTGTATATATTATATATTGATTTTATTGATATTATAAGAAATGTAAGCATCCCTTGTGATAACAATAAAGCATGACAGGTCCTCTTTATGGAGACATCGGGGGTCTAATTATTTAGATTTTGTTTATTATTTATTTATTATAATTATTATTATTTTAATATTTTTTTATTATTATGGTTTTATTTTTGTTACTTATTATTTTTATTATTTAGATAAGTTTTTTTTTGTTTGTTTATTTACTATTTTTTTGAAGTTACACATTTTTCATGGATTTTTCGTCTGCCTATTATTATTTATTATCTTATTTTTATTATTTTATTTTATCATTTATTTGATTTTATTATTATTATTATTATTATTATTATATATTTTATTTTTATTATTTGTTTAGTTCATTTTTTTTGTTGTTTTTGTTTTTATGTGCTATTTTTTTTTCCCCGCAAATGTGAAGATTTTTCATGCATTTTTCTTCCGCTTTTTCTTCAACCCTACAGTTGCATCAAAAACGGATCAGTGTGAACGGAAAGGTTATGTGAGGATTCAGTGATTGAATTTGTATCTTCATAATGTTGGACTTGCAGCTTTCTAGCAAGGCTTAGGCCGCAGCATGCGATGGGATTTGTAAAATACAGGAGGACCTCTGCAAATAAGCAGAAAACGAGCCGCTTCCGTGATTGGCCGTCGTGTAGAAGGATGGTGCAATCTCTGTGGGTGGGATGCAGACAGGCCCATAAATCATTCCATTAGCTTCACTTCATTGTGTGCTAATTGTAAACTTGTCGAGGTTTTAGTAGCTTTCCACTAATGGAAAATACTTATCCTGAGCGCAGAATGAAGGAATGGGCATTCCAATGCTATAAATCAGAGATATTAGTTACAAAATAACTTTGGCCATGGGATGCGTTACGTTGTTATTGGAAAATGTATACATGTATGACATGTCCGAAGATCTGTCATCTTCTACTTTTTATGGAAACCCAACGACAAATTTAAACAAAATGGACGCATTGCATGTGAGATCGGTCCCTATGAGGTGTGACGGGGTTATACCAAGGCTGGATCTGATCTGGGGGTGTAATGACAACATTGAACGTGAGTCTGACAGTCTGTCAAACAGGGGTATATTAACTAAAACTGAAGTGTGCAAAATCTGGTGCAGCTCTGCATAAAAACCAATCAGCTTCCAGGTTTTTTTTTTCACAGCTTAGCCACACAAAGAGGCCCAAAATCCAAGGATCACCTTCAGGCTTTCTAGGTGCATACAGTGCATACAGTATTCACAGCGCCTCACTTTTCCACATTTTGTTGTGTTACAGCCTTATTCCAAAATGGATTAAATTAATTATTTTCCTCAAAGTTCTACAAACAATACCCCATAATGACAACGTGAAAGAAGTTTATTGAAATCTTTGTAAATTTACTAAAATAAAAAAATGAAAAAATCCCATGTACATAAGTATTCACAGCCTTTGCCATGAGACTCAAAATTGAGCTCAGGTGCCTCCTGTTTCCACTGATCATCCTTGAGATGTTTCTAAAACTTGGAGTCCACTTGTGGTAAATTCAGTTGATTGGACATGGTTTGGAAAGGCACACACCTGTCTACAGAAGGTCCCACTGCTAAGAGTGCATGTTGGAGCACAAACCAAGCCAGGAAGCCCAAGAAATTGTCTGTAGACCTCCAAGACAGGATTGTACAGAAGCACAGATCTGGGGAAGGGTACAGAAAAATGTCTACAGCATTGAAAGTTCCAATGAGCACAGTGGCCTCCATCATCTGTAAATGGAAGAAGTTTGGAACCACCAGGCCCCTTCCTAGAGCGGGCTGCCCGGCCAAACTGAGCGATCAGTGGAGAAGGGCCTTAGTCAGGGAGGTGACCAAGAACCCGATGGTCACTCGGACAGAGCTCCAGCGTTTCTCTGTGGAGAGAGGAGAACCTTCCAGAAGAACAACCATCTCTGCAGCACTCCACCAATCAGGCCTGTATGGTATAGTGGCCAGACGGAAGCCACTCCTCAGTAAAAGGCACATGACAGCCCACCTGGAGTTTGCCAAAAGGCACATGAAGGACTCTCAGACCATGAGAAACAAAATTATCTGGTCTGATGAAACAAAGATTGGACTCTTTGGCCAGAATGGCAAGCGTCATGTCTGGAGGAAACCAGGCACCACTCATCACCTGACAATTACCATCCCTACAGTGAAGCATGGTGGTGGCAACATCATGCTGTGGGGATGTTTTTCAGTGGCAGAAACTAGGAGACTAGTCAGGATCGAGGGAAAGATGAATGCAGCAATGTACAGAGACACCCTTGATGAAAACCTGCACCAGAGCACTCTGGACCTCAGACTGGGGTGAAGGTTTATCCTCCAACAGGACAACAAACCTAAGCACACAGCAAAGATAACAAAGGAGTGGCTACGGGAGAACTCTGTGAATGTCCTTGAGTGGCCCAGCCAGAGCCCAGACTTGCTGTCATAACCCCGGTATTTTCAGAAATAATGTGTGTTTCTCTTTAAGATAAAAGTAGTCTCCGCGGCAGATTCGGCGCAAGATAACTTTTATTGGCAGCAGGAGAGATGCCCACCGCGCCGGTAGCGGCGGAGACGATCGCGTCCTCGCCCGTGGATGCCTGACTGCCGACTGAGGGGGAGATGGCCCCTGCTCGGCTCCATGGCATGGGAGGGCAGAAGCAACGTCAAAGGTCACTTCAGCCCATAGCTCTTAGGAGAAAAGGAGACTTTTTTTTTTTTTTTTTAATATTTTTTATTTAATTTGCAATTTAGTGTAAATATGACATCTCAGGTCTTTTTGACCCCAGATCTCATATTTAAGAGGTCCTGTCATGCTTTTTTTCTATTACAAGGGATGTTGACATCCCTTGTAATAGGGATAAAAGTGACCCAAATTTTTTTTTTTAAAACTGTCAAAATAAAAAACTAAAAAACTAAAGGAACCGAACGCATACGTCAGTAGCGCCCGCATAAGAAAACGGTGTTCAAACCACACATGTGAGGTATCGCCATGATCCTTAGAGCGAGAGCAATAACTCTAGCCCTAGACCTCCTCTGTAACTCAAAACTGGTAACCTGTAGAAATTGTTAAACATCGCCTATGGAGATTTTTAAGGGTAAAAGTTTGTCGCCATTCCACGAGCGGGCGCAATTTTGAAGCAAGACATGTTGGGTATGAACTTTATCGGCGTAACATTATCGTTCACAATATATTAAAAAAAAAATGGGCTAACTTTACTTTTGTCTTATTTTTTATTTCAAAAAAGTGTATTTTCTCCAAAAAAAGTGCGCTTGTAAGACCGCTGAGCAAATACGGTGTGACAGAAAGTATTGCAACGACCGCCATTTTATTCTCTAGGGTGTTAGAAAAAAATATATAATGTTTGGGGGTTCTAAGTAATTTTCTAGAAAAAAAAAATGTTTTTAACTTGTAAACAAGTGTAAAAAAGAGGCTCGAGGCTGAAGTGGTTAAATCATTGCCAGGAGGGGGAGCTGAGCTGCTGAGAGAACCAACTTCACCAACTTTAGTGCGTCTGCTGAGTCTCCTGAGTATGAATTTCTTCACAGGGCTTGCAGCTACAGAGGTCAGTGAGGGCTTGTTTTAAAGCTCATTTACTGCTTGTTATAAATACTTTAGTAAGTAAATGTCCATAACCTAACCCAGTGTTTCTCAAACATTTTTGCAGCACACCAAAAAGTCTTAAAAATTTTCACGGCGCACCTTACATAGTTACATAGTAGGTGAGGTCGAAAAAAGACACAAGTCCATCAAGTCCAACCTATGTGTGTGATTATATGTCAGTATTACATTGTATATCCCAGGGCCGTCTTTTCTCATGGGCACGCTGGGCAGTTGCCCGGGGGCCCCACCTGCCCAGCGACCCCAGCCAGGGCCGGACTGGCCTACCAGGATACCAGGAAATTTCCCGGTAGGCCGCCTGCCCCGGGGCCTCATTAAGTTGCGGCTGCAGCGCTCAGCTCTTTCCCCCTCTCCTCCTCCTCCTGTGTATCACGGAGCTGGCTGGGTCTGTGTTCGGCGGCCGTGCTGTAACAAGGTCCCACCCCCCTAGACCGGCTCGTGTAATAGTAGATTGAATCAGTGTTCTGCCTATCGAGATCCACCGGTCTCCCAGCGATCGTGTCACGGAGCCGCAGAACGGGGAAGTGCCTATGTAAACCAGGCATTTCCCCATTCTGCCTTGTGACATGACAGAGATCACTGCTCCCTGTGATCGGGAGCAGTGATGGCTGTCATGTCAGTGGTAGCCCACCCCCCCCCACAGTTAGAATCACTCCCTAGGACACACTTAACCCCTTGATCGCCCCCCTAGTGTTTAACCCCTTCCCTGCCAGTGTCATTTACACAGTAATCAATGCATTTTTATAGCACCGATTGCTGTATAAATGACAATGGTCCCAAAATAGTGTCAAAAATGTCCGATGTGGCCGCCATAATGTCGCAGTCATGATAAAAATCGCAGATCGCCGCCATTACTAATAAAAAGAAAAAAAAATAATAAAAATGCCATAAAACTATTCCCTATTTTGTAGACGCTATAACTTTTGCGCAAACCAATCAATATATGCTTATTGGGATTTTTTTTTTTACCAAAAATATGTAGAATACATATCGGCCTAAACTGAAAAAATTAGTTTTTTTATATATTTTTGGGGGATATTTATTATAGCAAAAAGTAAAAAATATTGCTTTTTTTTTTTCAAAATTGTTGTTTTTTTTTTGTTTATAGCGCAAAAAAAAACAAATGCCACCAAAAGAAAGCTATATTTGTGGGGAAAAAATGGCGCCAAGTCTGTTTGGGTGCAACGTCGCACGACCGCGCAATTGTCAATTAAAGCGACGCAGTGCCGAATCACAAAAAGTGCTCTGGTCAGGAAGGGGGTAAAATCTTCCGGGGCTGAAGCGGTTAAGGGGTAGTGTGGGGAGGCCCAGTGTGGTCGGGACCGTAGGCGAATCACTTGCTTCTACAATTGTTTTAGCACAAAAGGTTATTGTTTCCTGATCTGTTATGTTGTCGGATTCGATCGGAGCGGTCCTTCTCAGGGCTCAGTCCAGTGGTCTCACACTCCCCTTCCATGGATTAGTCCTCCATGAACTATGTACTAACTCATCGTGCTGATCATCATTCATCAAGTTTCGCTTTTGCACGGCTCCGGCTCAGGCTGTTTCCCTTTTTTTTTTTTACTTCTGATGTTCTAGATTGCAGCATGAAATTCTTCTGTCGGATTTCCGATAGTATCAGACCGGCTGCTCTGTGGCTTTCAGCTTAAAACAGCAAAGGGCGAATCGATAGAGAGCTGTCAAAACAAGGTTTGAAGAGCCGTCCGCGACATTATTACATAAGAGCGTTCAATGATCATTATCTGGTACAGCGCACACGCCACGAGGACGTCCTGCTCCCGCTTACTGGGGTGCTGTTCATACGTGGAGATAGCTGATCTCATGATGTAAATATTCCAGATTGAACCACGCTTGGATCATTCCTCATTGAAGAGTACCTGTCATTGGTGTGCAAAGAGAAACTCAAACTGTAAGCTTGCCTTTTGACTAAGATGCAAAAAAAAAAAAAAACCCCCAAAAAACGGTATCTTAATGGTACAGTACAGGACACAGGCGCGATATGCATAGACCGAGGGTTATAGGCTCGTACCTTCAGGTGATAGGACACTGGCACCCCTGAGCCTACTCCTATAACCTTTCCCCACTCTGTGACCTCTAGTGCCCCATTCAGGCGATATGTCCACAAGAGGCAACATAAGTCCCTTAGAATTAACGATTTGGAAGTCATCCGCAAAGGAAATAAAGTCCATCATTGGCACTTGTGAGTTCATGAGGATTTCCAGGCTCTAGACCCCACCAGGAGCCCCGACTGGGCTCCCATCACTCCTCCCCAATGGGGGGAAGTAACGGCTACATTTTGGCAGTATTTCCCAAGGAAGTCCCCTCTAGGACATTGGGTGAGCCCTATTTATATGGTATGACCTGTAGGGGGCAGTAACTTTGCTAAAAATGGTGGGAAAAAAACGTTAACTCTTCCAGCTTAGTTACTGTGAGAGAGAGGGGGGGTTGGGGTGCGAGAGACCGAGGGGATTAGGGATAAGACAGAGAGAGGATTGGGGATGAGAGCGATAGGAGGGGGGTTGGGGATGAGAGAGAAGGGGGGATTGTGGATGAGAGAGAGAGGGGGGATGAGAGAGAGAGAGAGAGGGGGGATGAGAGAGAGGGAATTGGGGAGTAGAGGGAGGGGGTTGAGGATGAGAGAGAACGAGCGGGAATTTGGGATGGGAGAGAGAGGGGGAATGAGAGAGGGGGTGTTGGGGATGAGAGAGAGGAGATTGGGGATGAGAGAGAGGGGGGTTGGGGGTGAGAGAGGGGGGATTGTGGATGAGAGAGAGAGGGGGGATGAGAGAGGGGGGTTGGGGATGAGAAAGAGGGGGGAATTGAGAATGAGAGAGGGGGGGTTGGGGATGAGAGAGAGAGGGGGGATTGTGGATGAGAGAGAGAAGGGGGATGAGAGAGAGGGAATTGGGGAGGAGAGAGAGGGGATTGGGGATGAGAGAGAAAGAGAGGGAATTGGGGATGGGAGAAAGAGGGGGAATGAGAGAGGGGGTGTTGGGGATGAGAGAGAGGAGATTGGGGATGAGAGAGAGAGGGGGGATGAGAGATAGAGGGTGGATGAGAAAGAGGGGATTGGAGATGAGAGAGAGAGGGGGGATTGAGAATGAGAGAGGGGGGGTTGGGGATGAGAGAGAGGGGGGATGAAAGAGAGAGAGAGAGGGGGGATGAGAGAGAGAGAATTGGGGAGGAGAGAGAGGGAATTGGGGATGAGAGAGAAAGAGGGGGTATTGGGGATGGGAGAGAGAGGGGGAATGAGAGAGGGGGTGTTGGGGATGAGAGAAAGGAGATTGGGAATGAGAGAGGGGGGGTTGGGGTGAGAGAGAAAGAGATGGGATTGGGGATAAGAGAGAGGGGGGACGAGAGAGAGAGGGGGGATGAGAGAGGGGGGTGGGGATGAGAAAGAGGGGATTGGAGATGAGAGAGAGAGGGGGGATTGAGAATGAGAGAGGGGGGATGAAAGAGAGAGAGAGAGAGGGGGGGGATGAGAGAGAGGGAATTGGGGATGAGAGAGAAAAAGGGGGTATTGGGGATGGGAGAGAGAGGGGGAATGAGAGAGGGGGTGTTGGGGATGAGAGAAAGGAGATTGGGGATGAGAGAGAGGGGGGTTAGGGGTGAAAGAGAAAGAGAGGGGATTGGGGATAAAAGAGAGGGGGGATGAGAGAGGGGGGTTGGGGATGAGAAAGAGGGGATTGGGGATGAGAGAGAGAGGGGGGATTGAGAATGAGAGAGGGGGGGTTGGGGATGAGAGAGGGTCAGAGGGGAGGATGAGAGAGAGGGGCCCTTAGCCCTGACTGCAGTCCCTTCTGTGCACCCCCTGTCACAGTCTGTGTATTGGTGTGTATGATGCCTGGTACCTCCTTCCATAGGACGTTCACGCTGGCCAGCAGTGGGCAGGGCCCTTCTCCTTCTGGGTAGTGAGGATGGAGGTGCTCTGCTCCTTCCAGCGAATCCTTCCTAGACCGTGGACTGTCCCGGGTAGCACTAGCAGTCCCTGGCTGCATGCACCCCCCGCCGGTCCTTGGGGGGCGATCCACCTGCCCTCTCGGGCTGCTGTCGGAGCTTGAAGAAGAGGGGAGAGCAGGGTAGAAGTCCCTGTCTGCATGCCCCATCCCGCCTGTCCTCCGGGTCACTGTCAGAGCTTGGAGAGGAGGTTGGAAGAATCCAGCCTCTGGGTGGCGCCACCGCATTGGGGTTGCATCTGCTTCTCCTCACCTTCTGGTGGTCAGGGAGCTCCCCGCTCTCGCTTCTCCTTGCTCCTGATCCAGGACTACCCATGCCAAGGGGCTCAAGGGGCAGCTGCTTTGGGCCCCTCGACAATGACAGGGCTCTGGGCAGCTGCCCCTTTTGCCCCGCGTTAAAGACAGCCCTGCCTGCTGCTAGTTGGATAAGATAGGATGAATCATTGTGAGGGCTTATGCGCTCAATGATTAGGTACCCTTGGTACCTCTACGTGCTGTGCCTATTATGAGGGGTTCCCACCATCCCTGTGCTGAGTTCTCAGGTCTGTGCACCTGCTGTGTCCATTATTAGGGGTTCCTGCCATCCCTGTGCTGAGTTCCCGGGTCTGTACACTTGCTGTGCCCATTATGAGGGGTTCCCGCCATCCCATTATGGTTGGAGAATAATACAGAAGGACCTGGAAATCATACAGAGTTAGCAGAAACACCTGTAATCCCATCCCCCACTATCAGGAAGAAAAGATTTATGGTCACATGATAGAACTTTTAAACCTTGTACAAAAAGGAAAGACTATTTATGAAACTAAGCAAAAGCAGTTATGGTGTCTGCATAGTTATTACTGTATTAGTGTCTGTAGGGATCTGCTGCCCTCTACTGTCTGTTTGTGTAAGTGGCTGTGCTGTGAACCATTTATGTTATCACTTCCTGTCTCTGTGGGGCTGGGCTAAAAACCCCAGAAGAAGGAAGTGAAGAGTGAGAGAGAAAGTGAATAACAAGACTTTACACATGCAGGAGCTGTTGCTGCTTTTGTTTTTCACCCAGACCAAAAGAGACTATTATGTATGTATTCCTATGTTCTAATAGTTGAACTGCAGCTACCCATAGCCTCTTGAGTGTGTATCCGAATCCTTGTCACAGACAGAGGTTGTTTGTCTTTTTGTTATTATCTCACATGCACAGTGTCAGATAGCTAGGTCTGTGCTACTGTATATGTGTAGTGGTCACCTTCCAGTATATTAGTAGGTGGACCTGCTTATTGCAATGCAGTTTATTTGCAGCTCCTGCTATTTTAGTTAACCCTGTACCTAATGGTCTGAGATTCTTTAGCTAGTTCAGGTCTCAATTCTAGTTCAGGTAGCTCAGGTCTCAATAACCAGTATAGGCTAGAGCCAGGTTAGGCATCCGATGACCACTTCTGGCAGTTAGAGGTCTAGTTCCTTGTCAAATTAGAAACCATTACAGACTTAGACTCAGAGTAGATAGGTGACTCTGAGTTCCAGTGTCACATCACAGTTTCTGCTGGTTAGAAGCTTTGTTCCAGGCTGGTTGGACAACGGTTGGAGGATCTCCCCATCATTCGCTGATCTTGTCTTCAGGTCTCCGACACCAAGACTAATGCTGCGTTATCCTCAGGGCCCCTACAACTGATCTTTGTTGCAACATTCATCTGGAGGTATTTTTATGAGTTATTATATATACCAGGGTATATTGGCACAATTCCTGCCAGGACTCCTATTGGGGCCTTTGCTGATAATATCAGTTTGTACATTGGATATATGTACTGTGATTAATCTTTTTCTATACAAAGCTTGTATTATTTTTGTACTGGTGTGCATTTATATACTTATGCAGGGATTTTTTTTTTCAGAAGGAACACGGGGGAACACAGTTCCAGCACCTCCAGTACTGAATGGGTTTCTGGAGTGTGCTGGAGGGTCTATTGATGAGGGGGGAGGGAGCCTATTTTTGCTGGGGAAGTCTACTGGGAGATCTGTTTTTGCTGGGGGAAGCTTATGTTTCCAGGGAGTCATTTGTTTCTGCGAGGGATCTTCTGTTGAGGGAGGGGTCTATTGTTGCTGGCTGCTGGAGAGTCTAATAATGTTGGCTGCTGGGAGATCTCTGGTATTGTTACTGGTGGGGATTTATTGTTGCTGGTGGGAGATTCCATTGTAGTTGGTGGGGGATCGTATGTTGCTAGGGGTCAACTGTTTCTGGGAGGGATCTACTGTTGCTGACTGCTAGGGGTCAACTGTTTCTGGGAGGGATCTACTGTTGCCGACTGCTGGAGTGTCTATTGATGCTGATTTCTAGAAGATCTATTCAATTTTTACTGGTGGGAGGTTGTTGTTGCTGGGAGATCTGTTGTTGTTTGGAGGTATTTTGTTCCGGGAGGGGGGGTTTTGTTGTTGGTGGGGGATTCATTGTTACTGGTGGGGAATCCTATGTTGCTAGGGATTAACTGTTTCCGGGAGGGATCTACTGCTGCTGGCTTCCCTTCACAGAGGCTCTCTCCTGGGTGATATTAAACCCACTTTTCCACTTAGCAAAGGTTCTGGTTCGCTTGTTTACCAACAGGTTTAGCACAATATCCTTTTTGGGGGGTGGGGGTGGGAGGTCATTTCTCATAACCCCCCCCAAAAGAGGGCTACATGTTCACAACTGCTTAAAGGTGTATGGCCAGCTAAAGAGGAAGACTTAGCCCTGCGCTGACTTGTTACATTGCCCTGCATTCTCTACGCAGACTCCAGGCTAGCTCCATTCTCAACCAAAGTTCCATGGAACCCTAGGGTTGCTCCAGAAGTTGTTGAGGGTTCCTTGAGCTGTGGCTGATTGGCCACCCATTTGATGGTGCCTCCATAGTCCCAGGGCCAACACCACATGGCAGAGCCAGTTGCATGCATCCATAGCTGTCTGTAAGGGCTCGTTTACACTTGCTTCGACTTTAACACGCATTAAAGTGCCAACATGCTTTGTCCATCTCCCGCGGGCGGTCCACTGATCGCCGGCGTCCGTCTCCCACGGGGGTGGGGGGCACTGATTGCCGCCGTCCATCTCTGGCGGGGGGGGGGAGGCCACTGATCGCCGCCGTCCATCTCCCGTGGGGAACGTTCCACCAAAATTTTGAGCACCAGCCGCCACTGTTCATCGTTCTTTAAAATAACGTGTCCAATGCCACATTTTGAAGCAAGTGTGAAGGAGCCCCAAGGGTGGCATTGTGACCACCACTACAACAGGGACATTTTTTCCACTGGTCCCCAATGAATTGGTTTCATGCAAAGGTTCCCTGAGAAGTGAAAATTTTTTTCAAGGGTTCCTCAGCGGTAGAAAGGTTGGGAACGGCTGTTCTAGGCAGATGAACGATCCCACTGAAGAAGACATGTCCTTCTAGCTCCTGCTTTCTATTTCTGAACAGACCTCTGGAAACACGTGCAATGCATCTCACTGGCAGAGGATTCCGGGATCGTCTTACTGCAGTGGATCTGCCATAGGAAAATCAGCGGTATTTGTACACACCCCGGAGTGCAGACAATGAGTTCTGATCTGGGTGAGGCTCCGTTCTCCGTGTGTGAGGCCATGAGAAAGAAAAAAGAAACATTGTTACAAAACAGACTTATCATAGAACAATATTCCAGATAAATAGAAAAATATGGAAATCTCAACAAAGTGCACCTGTCAACTCGTTTAGAGGATGGGATTCCTTGCAATGATTGGGGGCCCAGGAAGATAAGCCCCTCCCCCAGTGGCGGCTGGTGCTTAAACCTGCCCCCCACCCACCCCCTAGTGGGAGATGGACGCGGGCGATCAGTGCCCCCTGCAGGAGATGGATGGGGGCGATCAGTGCCCCCCGCAGGAGATGGATGGGGGCGATCACTGCCCCCCCTGCGGTAGATGGACAAGGGCGATCAGTGCCCCTCCCCCTGCAGGAGATGGATGGGGGCGATCAGTGCCCCCGTAGGAGATGGACGGGGGCGATCAGTGCCCCCGTAGGAGATGGACGGGGGCAATCGGTGCCCCCCCCGCAGGAGATGGACGGGGGCGATCAGTGCCCCCGTAGGAGATGGACGGGGGCGATCAGTGCCCCCGTAGGAGATGGACGGGGACGATCAGTGCCCCCCCCCTGCAGGAGATGGACAGGGGCAATCAGTGCCCCCCCTTGCGGTAGATGGACAAGGGCGATCAGTGCCCCCCCCCCGCAGGAGATGGACGGGGACGATCAGTGCCCCCCCCGCAGTAGATGGACAAGGGCGATCAGTGCCCCCCCCTGTGGTAGATGGACAAGGGCGATCAGTGCCCCCCCACAGGAGATGGATGGGGGCGATCAGTGCCCCCCCCCCTGCGGTAGATGGACAAGGGCGATCAGTGCCCCTTCCCCTGCAGGAGATGGACGGGGGTGATCAGTGCCCCCGCAGGAGATGGACGGGGGCGATCAGTGCTCCCCCCGCGGGAGATGGACGGGGGCAATCAGTGCCCCCCCTGCAGGAGATGGACAGGGGCGATCAGTGCCCCTCCCTGCAGGAGATGGACGGGGGCGATCAGTGCCCCCCCTGCGGGAGATGGACGGGGGCGATCAGTGCCCCCCCTGCAGGAGATGGACCGGGTGATCAGTGCCCCCTGCAGGAGATGGTTGGGTCGATCAGGGCCCCCCCGTGGGAGATAGACTGGGGCGATCAGTGCCCCCCTGCAGGAGATGGACAGGGGCGATCAGTGTCCCCCCCGGGTGGGAGACAGGCGGTGACAATCAGTGCCCTCCCCGCGGGAGATGGACGGGGGCGATCAATGCCCCCCCCGGATTGGAGACGGGCGGTGACAATCAGTGCCCCCCTCTGCAGGAGATGGACGGGGCGATCAGTGCCCCCCCCTGCGGGAGATGGACTGGGGCGATCAGTGTCCCCCCCGGGTGGAAGACGGGCGATAACAATCAGTGCCCCCCTCTGCAGGAGATGGAAGGGGCGATTAGAGCTCCCCCTGCGGGAGACAGGAGGTGACAATCAGTGCCCCCTCCTGCGGGAGATGGACGGGATGGTGGGAACCCCTCATAATGGGCACAGCAGGTGTACAGACCCAGGAACTCAGCACAGGGATGGTGGGAACCCCTCATAATGGGCACAGCGGGTGTACAGACCCGGGAACTCAGCACAGGGATGGTGGGAACCCCTCATAATGGGCACAGCGAGTGTACAGACCCGGGAACTCAGCACAGGGATGGTGGGAACCCCTCATAATGGACACACCAGGTGTACAGACCTGAGATCTCACCAATAGAGTCCTCAGGAGGTAGAAGAGACTATCAGGGGTGTCACTCTTTAGTCCTGAAGAACCCGGGTATAATGTCACTGTGGTAATGGGGTTGGGTGGCCCAGGAGATACACGGCAGCTGTAAAAGTTGTTTGTAATGAATTTGTAATCTGGTGTTTTGGTGGATTTGTGTGTCTTGACATTGAATAAATTCCTGTCCGGTGTGTCGGTAAGCCCGCGCTGTACGGTGACCCACATACTGGTCTATAGCAGGGCCGGCCGTCCTGTAAGTGGGTCACTCGGAGCAGCTGCTTAATCACCTTTCTTTCCATCCGCTCCCAACGCTGAGCCGCCTCTTCCCTGAGGTCATTACGGACCGATTCCGATATTCCATCTCCTTTCCATTACTTGGGTCCCAATCGTCTAGAGATACATCCGGGAGTTGTTTACTGGGTGAGGTTCATTATGAATATTTGTTAGAGATGGGGGTTGTAATGACTACCCACCTCAAAGCTGGATTCTAGGAAGAAAGAAAGGATACAAATCAATACAAGTGTAATTATTGATACAACATTGTATTTGTTTTTAGCAGTGCCCCTGAATGTGACCTGATATCAGCCTCCTGCTGCCCTTGTACGGCAGAGCTCAGACTGGGAGAGAAAGAAGCAGCAAAAGGAGGCAATCAGTTCATGTGCTGACAAGGAACATGCTGATAGAAAGAGAGAGCAGAGTGACAGAGAAATTAACTCATTACTGTGCTGCTTTTCCTTTCACTGTACAGTTACATTCTGATGGTAAGTCCAGGACCAGCAGACTAAGGACATCTAGTGGCAGAAAATAGTAAATGCGCTTCTCCTTTTTCACAGTGCAGTTACAGCAACAACATGGGCTCAAAGGAAGTGGGTTGAATGATGCTGGCCAGCAGACTGAGGACCTCTAGAGGCAAAAAAGAAGTACTGGGGGGGAAATCTCTGGATCGAAGGTAAATATTGCTTATTTTTATCTTTTAAAGGGCTTTTCATTTATATCGTGTTCTTTTCGGCTCGAGCTCTACTTGAAGTCATTTTTGTCATTTAAATGTTTTTTTTTTGTTTTGTTTTTTGCATGATGATATTTTCTGTGAAGATTTGTTTTAGTGTCATTTTAGTAGTTATCTGTATGCAATTAGCACCCTGGCTGAACAACTAAGATAAATGCGATAAACGGAAAGGTGGCAGCTTTCAGTTCTGTTCTTTTAGTGCGATAAGAAGATAGAACTGAGGTGGAATAGCAAAGTGCAATCACTATGCATTACTATGATTTATATATATATATTTTTTTTATATTTTATATATACTTTATCACTTAAACTTTTTTAACCTTTTCACTTTTTTCCATCATTTTCACTTTAAATATGTATGTGTATACAGTATGTATATTTATGTATGTTTTTATCTTCTTCTTTTTTAGTGCAATAAATATATTATATTCTGTTTATATTTCTTAAAAAAATATACACACACATATATACTGTGTATATATATATATATATATATATATATATATATATATATATATATAGTGTGTATAAATATAAATATATATATATATATATATATATATATATATATATATATATATATAGTATATAATATATTTACTATATTACAAAAAGAAAAAGATAAAAGCCTTGACATATGCTTAACAAAAAGTGAAAAAGTGTATGTATATATATATATATATATATATATATATATATATATATAATATACAGTGTCTTGAGAAAGTATTCATACCCCTTGAAATTTTACACATTTTGTCATGTTACAACCAAAAACTGTAAATGTATTTTATTGGGATTTTATGTGATAGACCGACACAAAGTGGCACATAATTGTGAAGTGGAAGGAAAATGATAAATGGTTTTCAACATTTTATACAAATAAATATGTGAAAAGTGTGGGGTACATTTGTATTCAGCCCCCTTTACTCTGATACCCCTAATTAAAATCTAGTGGAACCAATTGCCTTCAGAGGTCACCTAATTAGTAAATAGAGTCCACCTGTGTGTCATTTAATCTCAGTATAAATACAGCTGTTCTGTGAAGCCCTCAGAGGTTTGTTAGAGAACCTTAGTGAACAAACAGCATCATGAAGGCCAAGGAACACACCAGACAGGTCAGGGATAAAGTTGTGGAGAAGTATAAAGCAGGGTTGGATTATATAACAATATCCTGAGCTTTGAACATCTCACGGAGCTCTGTTCAATCCATCATTGGAAAATGGAAAGAGTATGGCACAACTGCAAACCTACCAAGACATGGCCGTCCACCTAACCTGACCGGCCGGGCAAGGAGAGCATTCATCAGAGAAGAGCCAACAGGTCCATGGTAACTCTGGAGGAGCTGCAGAGATCCACAGCTCAGGTGGGAGAATCTGTCCACAGGACAACTATTAGTCGTGTTCTCCACAAATCTGCCCTTTATGGAAGAGTGACAAGAAGAAAGACATTGGTGAAAGAAAGTCATAAGAAGTCCTGTTTGTAGTTTGTGAGAAGCCATGTGGAGGACACAGCAAACATGTGGAAGAAGGTGCTCTGGTCAGATGAGACCAAAACTGAACTTTTTGGCCTAAAAGCAAAACGCTATGTGTGGTGGAAAACTAACACTGCACATCACCCTGAACACACCATCCCCACCGTGAAACATGGTGGTGGCAGCATCATGTGGTGGGGATGCTTTTCTTCAGCAGGGACAGGGAAGCTGGTCAGAGTTGATGGGAAGATGGATGGAGACAAATACAGGGCAATCTTAGAAGAAAACCTGTTAGAATCTGCAAAAGACTTGAGACTGGGAGGAGGTTCACCTTCCAGCAGGACAACGACCCGAAACATCCAGCCAGAGCTACAATGGAATGGTTTAGATCAAAGCATATTCATGTGTTAGAATGGACCAGTCACAGTCCAGACCTAAATCACATTGAGAATCTGTGGCAAGACTTGAAAATTGCTGTTCACAGACGCTCTCCATCCAATCTGACAGAGCTTGAGATATTTTACAAAGAAGAATGGGCAGAAATGTCCCTCTCTAGATGTGCAAAGCTGGTAGAGACATCCCCAAAAAGACTTGCAGCTGTAATTGCAGAGAAAGGGGGTTCTACAAATTATTGACTCCGGGGGGCGTCATACAAATGTACCCCCCACACTTTTCACATATTTATTTGTAAAACATTTTGAAAACCATTTATCATTTTCCTTCCACTTCACAATTATGTGCCACTTTGTGTTGGTCTATCACATAAAATACATTTATTGGTTGTAACATGACAAAATGTGGAAAATTTCAACAGGTGTGAATACTTTTTCAAGGCACTGTGTGTATATATCAGTGATGGAGAACCTTGGCACCCCCAGATATTTTGGAACTACATTTCCTATGATGCTCATCTACACTGCAGAGTGCATGAGCTTCATGGGAAATGAAGTTCCAAAACATCTGGGGGTGTCAAGGTGCACCTTCACTGGTATATATGTATATCTTTTTTTTTTTACATATATACTGTATATACAAATATACATATTTAAAGAGAAAAGGTAAAAACCTTGAAATTTTCCTTAAAAAAAAGGTATATGTCAAGGTTTTTACCCTTTTTCACTTTCACTTTAAATATTATTGTCAAATATTATTAGTCTGAAGCGGTAACGATTGATAAAATATTATATTGCAATTTTAGGTTATGGAAACATACGCAGCCTTTCTATATAATATTTATTATTTTGTATCATTTCCTTTAGGCTTCAAAACCTCTTGAAGTTTCTCCTGTGACCAAACGATGGTCAGGCACCGAGCGGGCGTATCTCAGGTGTTCCTCCAGAGAGGTGAGATCTGCATTTGGTTCCCTGAGCTGTAAACAAAGAAACATGTTATTAAACGCGTCGAACACACCTTCAATTATTGAGTATTTATAGCGTTATACTCCGTCTCCGGGAACAGATGTTTCCGCTAACAATAGTCCATGCTGCAGATACAGAGAATGGCTTTTTTTCTGCTCTTCTACCCTCTGGCCCTCCATGGTGGTGGCATCCATAATTCATGGCACACCTCCGCACGTGGCACAATGAAACTCCGGCCAAACGTTCTGGGCGGAGCCGGCCTTTTAACATGGGTCTGTATTTTGCCTACAAAGGGAGAAAAGTAAAAAAAAAACTGTTAATACCCCCCCCCCCCACCAATACTTATAATCGCTCACCTTGTTTGCCCACCAAAACTGACCCAAAGATCTTAAATTGGTCTGATTGTGGATGACGCGGTAGGCATGACCCTCACCCTCTTTTTTTTTTTGTGCGACATGCTTAGCCACTTGAAGACCAGGCCTTTTTTGCCACTTTCAGTTTATCTAAACCAATATTTTTTACTTGAAAATTAATAAAACCTCAAACATTATGTATTTTTTTTTTCCTAGCAAAGACCCAAGAGAATAAAATGGCGATTGTTGCGATTTTTTTTTATGTCACACGGTATTTGCGCAGCGTTTTTTTTTCAAATTTTTTTTTTTTTTAAGAAAAAAATCCAATTTCATAATTTTAATGCCAAAAAAAAAGCACAATGTGTAATTTTTTTTTGGGTAAAATATAAAAGGGGATGTTACGCCGAGTAAATAGATACCTAACATGCCACACTTTGAAATTGCGCACACCCGAGCAACAAACTACGATACTTAAAAATCTCCATAGAGTTACAGAGGAGGTCTAGTGCTAGAATTATCGCTGCCGCTCTCGTGTTCACGGCGATACCTCACATGTGTGGTGCGAACACTGTTTACATATGTATGCATGACTTACGGATGCTTTTGCATTTGCACATGAGCACAGAGATATGGGGCTCTTTACATTTTTTTTTTTTTTTTTTTTACACTGTCCCTTTAATTTTTTGACATTTTTTTATCACTTTTATTCCTATTATAAGGAATGTAAACATTCATTGTAATAGAAATAAGGGATGACAGGTCCTCCTTAGGGAGAGATCTGGGGTCCCCAGACCACAAATCTCTCCTCTACCTTTAAAAGAAAAAGATTTTAAAAATTAATAATCTTTTGGTTAAAAAAAAAAATTTTTTACTTCTACCCTAGTCCTCCAAGATCATAGAGGTTATTAGAGACGATCTGGTCTCTGTTCACTTCTATGGCCATCTGTGCGAACCATTGTATCATTTGCCAGGCTTGCCGGTAAGAATGGTGAGCCCAAGTAACACCGGGGAGCGGTGGCGTGCGCGGGGGGTGGGGCCCCTTTCGCTGCTTCTGAAAGCCATCCAGCGTCTAATTAGCCGCTCAGACCACTTTCATGAGAAAGAGAATCGCCAGCTGAAAACGTAAATACCAGGTTATGGCAATAGTTTCATCCATAACCCCGGTAAACCACTTGAAAGGCACAACGTATATTTATGTATTGTAATCAATAAGTCGATAGGGCAGCCCAATCATCATCATTGTGCTGCTTCTCCTTTCACTGTCCAGTTACAGCCTGATGGCTAATCCAGGGCCAGCAGACTGAGGACCTTTGTCTAAGATATCTGGGTCAGTAGTCAGTCAAGGTGCAAAAGACACAGTGACCGGACCCTCACCATCCCTGTGCTGAGTTCCCGGGCTAGTACACCCGCTGTGCCCATTATGAGGGGTTCCCACCATCTCTGTGCTGAGTTCCCGGGTTAGTACAGCCGCTGTGCCTATTATGATGGGTTCCCACTATCCCTGTGCTGAGTTCCCGGGCTAGTACAGCCGCTGTGCCTATTATGAGGGGTTCCCACCATCCCTGTGCTGAGTTGCCGGGTCTGTACACCTGCTTCACCCATTATGAGGGGTTCCCACCATCCCTGTGCTGAGTTCCCAGGTCTGTACACCCGCTGTGCCTATTATGAGGGGTTCCCACCATCCCTGTGCTGAGTTGCCGGGTCTGTACACCTGCTGCACCCATTATGAGGGGTTCCCACCATCCCTGTGCTGAGTTCCCGGGTCTGTACACCCGCTGTGCCTATTATGAGGGGTTCCCGCCATCCCTGTGCTGAGTTCCCGGGTCTGTACACCCGCTGTGCCTATTATGAGGGGTTCCCGCCATCCCTGTGCTGAGTTGCCGGGTCTGTACACCTGCTGTGCTCATTATGAGGGGTTCCCACCATCCCTGTGCTGAGTTCCTAGGTCTGTACACCTGCTGCGCCCGTTATGAGGGGCTCCCACCATCTCTGTGCTGTTCTGCTTCTCCTTTCACTGTCCAGTTGCTGTCTGATGGCACATTTAGGACCAGCAGACTGAGGACATCTAGTGGCAGAAAAAAGTACTGCGAGGAAATCATGATTCACACTTTGCATGACTGCCTATTTTTTGCCCATTTATGCGACATGCATAGGGCATTTTTTTCGCTCAACTGCTTCCTGTTTGTAAAATTTAATGGCATCGCAAGTGCGATGCTTTCGTTGCTTTGGCCCATTTTTTACCCGTTTCAGGGACTTTGCGCAGAAACCTGGGTTTCTGCATGCGTTCCTGAAACGCAAAGGTGTGGAAGGGGCTTTAACATTCAACCTTTTTATTAATAGTCCAGAGTCCTGGGAAATTAAACACTACGCAATGCATTAACTGGCTAAATGATAGTAAGTAATCATTGAAATGATAATATTAATAATTACTATTATTAAAAAATATAACTATGATAAAATGCATAAAATTAATACAAAAAATACAATAATACAAAATATTAATACTAATAAAAATATAATACAGTATTAATAATGCTAATATAAAAAAAGTATATTAATATTATAATAAATAATAATAAATGAATATATAGAAATAATAAAATAAGTAATATTAACATGATAAAAACACTAATACTAACAATGATATAATATCGTATAATAATGATATAATAAATAAAAAAACAAAAACAAAAAAATAAATAATAATACTAATAATATTTTTTATGATAAAATAATAATGATAATATAATAATAATAATAAAAAAAAAATAATAATCTAAGAAATGATCATTGAAATGATAAAAATAAAAAAAACAAAATATAAATTATAATAATATTAATAATGATATAAAAAATAAATAATAATATTGATGACAATGATAAAATAATAAAAAATAATAATACTAATAACAATTAATGGCTTTGCAAGCGCAACACACATTTTTGTACGTTCTGTAAAAGTGTGTGTGAAAACTCACACTTCCACAGTGGTTCACGGAACGCGCAGATGTGAATGGCGCCTTAAAGTAGATCAAACCCCCTCTTTTTTTATTTTTTATTACTGACTCCATTTACACTTTTGCGACTCTAGAGCTCAACTTTGATGCAACTTTGGGTGGGTGCGACCTGGATGCCACTTTGCCTTTGACCATATAATAATGGACAACTGTGGCAGGTATAACATTCAGGGGCGACTTTGATGCGACTTTTGAGGGTTACATTGCAGTCTATGGCACTCAAGTCACATGACCTTCGGACCAAAGTAGTGCATGAACCTTTTTTAAGTCGCTGTGACTTTAAGTCGCACATATTCGAACGGTTGCCATTGAAAAACATGGGGTGCGATTTGCATTGTGACTTTAGTGTCCAAAGTCGCATGACAAGTCGCATAAGTGTGAATGGAGCCTTAATCCTTTTGACCATCTCAAAGCTGCTGATCTCCTCCAGCCTCTTTAAGCCACTTCCTGTATGCATGCACCCAATCCAGGGTCCGCTGATTGCTCCGGAGAAGCTCCCTGACCATGGCCTGTGCAATGCGTTTCTGCTCAACCGGGGGCGTCTGCGACAACGGAGACAACTGGGGAACAATTGTCACCCCATAAAAGGGAGGAAATTCCTGAACAATGTTTTAATGACATTTTAACCCATGGAAGGTTTTCTTATGAGATTTTAGTAAATGAGACGAGATCTTATAGATCAGCAGATTAGTAGATTTTATAGATCAGCAGATTAGTAGATCATATAGATTGGTGGACCTTATAGATCAGTAGATTAGTAGATCTCATAGATTAATAGATTTTATAGATCAGTAGATTAGTAGATCTTATAGATTAGTAGATTAGTAGATCTCAGAGATTAGTAGATTAGTCGATCTTATAGATCAGTTGATTAGTAGATTTTATAGATCAGTAGATTTTTATAGATCAGTAGATTAGTAGATCTCATAGATCAGTAGATTAGTCGATCTTATAGATCAGTATATTAGTAGAGTTTACAGATCAGCAGGTTAGTAGATTTTGTAGATCTCATAGATTAGTAGATATTATAGATCAGTAGATCCCATAGATCAGTAGATTAGTAGATCGTATAGATTGGTGGATCTTATAGATCAGTAGATTAGTAGATTTTTTAGATCAGTAGATTTTATAGATCAATAGATTAGTAGATCTCATAGATCAGTAGATTAGTAGATCCTATAGATTAGTAGATCTTATAGATCAGTAGATTAGTAGATCCCATAGATTAGTAAATTTTAAAGATCAGTAGATTTTATAGATTAGTAGATCCAATAGATCAGTAGATTAGTAGATTTTATAGATGAGTAGATTTTTATAGATCAATAGATTAGTAGATCTCATAGATCAGTAGATTAGTAGATCCCATAGATTAGTAGATTTTATAGATCAATAGATTAGTAGATCTCATAGATTAGTAGATTAGTAGATCTCATAGATCAGTAGATTTTATAGATCAGTAGATTTTATAGATCAATAGATTAGTAGATCTCATAGATTAGTAGATTAGTAGATCTCATAGATCAGTAGATTTTATAGATCAATAGATTAGTAGATCTCATAGATTAGTAGATTAGTAGATCTCATAGATTAGTAGATCAGTAGATCTCATAGATCAGTAGATTTTATAGATCAGTAGATTAGTAGATCTCATAGATCAGTAGATTTTATAGATCAGTAGATTTTATAGATCAATAGATTAGTGGATCTCATAGATCAGTAGATTTTATAGATCAATAGATTAGTGGATCTCATAGATCAGTAGATTTTATACTGTAGATCAATAGATTAGTAGATCTTATAGATCAGTAGATTAGTAGATCCCATAGATTAGTAAATTTTAAAGATCAGTAGATTTTATAGATTAGTAGATCCAATAGATCAGTAGATTAGTAGATTTTATAGATGAGTAGATTTTATAGATCAATAGATTAGTAGATCTCATAGATCAGTAGATTAGTAGATTTTATAGATGAGTAGATTTTATAGATCAATAGATTAGTAGATCTCATAGATCAGTAGATTTTATAGATCAATAGATTAGTAGATCTTATAGATCAGTTGATTAGTAGATCTCATAGATCAGTAGATTTTTATAGATCAGTAGATTACTAGATTTTATAGATCAATAGATTAGTAGATTTTATAGATCAGCAGATTAGTAGATCTCATAGATCAATAGATTAGTAGATCCCATAGATCAGTAGATCTTATAATACATCTCAGCACTCAGGAAATGCCGATAAAGCCACATAAACACAAAAAGAAACATAAAAACAAAAACAAAATCTCCTCCTCCGGGCCCCATTCACACCTCTGTGTGTGTGTCACATTTTTTTTTCCTGCTTTTTTTTTTGTGTGTTTGTCACATGACAGTATGAAAGCCCATTTGCTTGAATCTTGAATGGGCGGCCCTACACACGACAAGCGCGCCAAAGCAGCTCCTGACCCTTTTTTTTTTTTTATTTAGCAGTGAGTCTCACATGCATTTGCAATGTGCGTTTTGGCACTTTTTTTTTTTGCGCATTTTGTCCAACGACTGCTTCCTATGTTTGGGGTGCTAATAAAATTTAATGGCACCACAAGCGCTATGCTTTGGTTGTTTTGGCACGTTTTTCACCTGTTTGCGGGGAACGTGCGTTTCTGCGTGCGTTCCCAGAACACAAAGGCGTGAGTGGGGCCTCAACATTCTAGATTGGGGAATAAACACATTGCAATGCATTAACTGGCGAAACGAAAGTAAATAATCTTTGAAATTATAATAATTATTATTTAAAATATAACAATGATAAATTGCATAAAAATAATAATAAATGAGTACAAAATAACGATACTAATAATAATTTAATAAAACAATAATAATAATAAAATAAGTAATATTAACATGATAAAAAACACTATACACTAAATACTAACAATAATATAAATAATACTGTAAATAATAATAATAATAATAATAATAACCTAAAAATAAATACTAAGAATCATAAGAATAATACAATAAAAATACAAATATACTACTAATTTATAATAAAATAATAATAATAATCATAGAACATTTTTATTATAAGAAATAGTATTTTTAAAATAATACAAATAATAATATCAAATAAATACTAATAATCATAGTAATAATATGATTTAAAATACTACTACTACTACTAATAATAATTATATGATAAAATAATAATACTACTAATTATAATATTTAAAAAAAATAATACTAATACTAATAATAATTTAATAATATTAATAATATAACAATATATATTATTAAATTAATCTAAAATAAAAATATAATATTAATAATGAACAAATCTGCTTTCTGCCTCTTCATTGCAATTGCCAGCATGATGCGATAGTAATATTAAAATAATAAAATAAATACTAATAATAATACAATAATAATAATAATACTAATAATAATATAAAATAAATAATAATATCATAATAATAATACAAAAAAAAATACTACTAATTATGTACCAAAATAATACTAATAATAATATAAAAATTATTATTATTAATAATAATAATAACAATATAAAAAATATATATGAATAAAATAATTAAAAATACTAATAATAATATAATACAATAATAATATAAAAATATTAACAATTATAATATAATAATAATAAAAATAATAATAATAATAATAATAATAATAATAATAATAATCAAAACTAAAAATCTAATATTAATAAGGAACAAATCCGCTTTCTGCCTCTTTATTGCAATTCCCATCTTGATGTGTATTCCATAGAGGTGAGTAATATAGAGGTGATATAGAAATGCATTGCACTCAAACTGCTCAACATGATGATCTATGTTTGTAAATTTAATAATTTTATTGATCATTTTTCATTTATAAGCCTTCTAAATGTGTGTCAGATCTTGATACAATGTTACTGTCACACGGTTGCTCGCAGTATCCTCTGTCTGCAATCCTCCGTTGCCTGGAAGGACCATGGAGCTCGTCCCAGTCCTGCCAATGCATGGAAGTCGATTAATTTTTCTTTCATTCTAGATGCCCCTAAACCAAAAATCTCTATAACAGTATGAAGAGGTAGGAAGGTGACAGGGGGATTTTATTGGTAGGTTGACCCACATTCTGTAAAGTCCTGGAAATCTGGGACAATGCTGGCCAAGGTGTGACTTGACTTTGTACCATTTCATATGAGCTGATTGCAATGTATAAATCGAATCAATATCCAATAATAAAAATAATACACTAAATAAAAATAACATTAAAATAATAAGATTGTAATCTCTAATGAGCAGGGCCCTCTGATTCCTCCTGTATTAAATTGTATTGTAATGATACTGTCTGCACTCAAGATGTAAAGAAGTGCGCAAACTGTTGGCGCTATATAAAACCTGAATAAAAATAATATTACAATAATAATGATAATATTTAAAAAAATAATATAAATCCTGTATAATGATGATGATGATGATAATAATAATGTAAATCCTGTATTATAATACTATTAATAATAATAAAAAATAATAATATAAATCCTGTATAATAATAATAATAATAATATAAATCCCGTAAATAATAATAATAATAATAATAATGTAAATCCTGTATTATAATACTATTAATAATAATAAAAAATAATAATATAAATCCTGTATAATAATAATAATAATCCTGTATAATAATAATAATAATAATAATAATAATAATAATAATAATAATAAAATAATAATAATATAAATCCCGTGTAATAATAATAATAATAATGTAAATCCTGTATTATAATTCTAATAATAATAAAAAAAAATAATAATATAAATCCTGTATAATAATAATAATAATCCTGTATAATAATAATAATAATATAAATCCCGTATAATAATAATAATAATAATGTAAATCCTGTATTATAATACTATTAATAATAATAAAAAATAATAATATAAATCCTGTATAATAATAATAATCTTGTATAATATTAATAATATAAATCCTGTATAATAATAATATAAATCTTGTATAATAATAATAATAATAATAACAACATAAACCCTGTATAATAATAATAATAATAATAATAATAATAAATAATAATTAAAAAAATCTCAATTTAAGTCTGTTTTTATGACGAAATCCTGATAGTTGCGGTTTTATATAAACATGCGTAGATGTGCGCAGCATTCATGTGGGTTGACAGCATCTGACCCATAGCAGTCCGCTGATTGGATAAACGAACGTTAGCGTCCGGTAGCTGAATAAACATGAAATGCGAAGGTGAATTTCAATCTTTTTTCTGATTTAAATTTTTTTTTTTTTGCTGTTTCCCAGATGTCCCCTGGATTTTGCTGATTACTCGCGAACATCGACCCGAAATCCATAAGCGCCAACGACATCTCTGCGATTTTCTGCGACACGGCCGACCGACTTTGCAAACTTCAAAATAGCGGTATAAAATAATCGGCAATCCTCCGGGAGTAATACGGCGCAGGATGATCCGAAGCGTCCCTGGAAGTTCTCTCGATATGTATTTCTGGGAGTTTATTTTTATTGTCAGGGCTCTGAAAAAAAAAAAGAAAGAAAAATCAAGCAGCTGTCATAGGAGGAAGCGAGAGCCGAGGATGTAACTATTAATGTATGTGTGTGTTATCAATTTCGAGGGCTGTCATTTTTTCCAGCCAGCCTCAACAAGCTTATGGTGCAGAAGGATCGCCTCTCAGAGCCCGGCTGTCCCCCCCCCCCCCCCTCTTTTCATCACCACCCCCCCCACCCCCCCACCCCATCCCTCCATCTCTTCTCTTCCCCATCTGTACTTTGCACTGAGCTCTCCCTCAATGAGCTGCTGAAAAGCTCCTGAGTCAGTCAGTCCCCCCCCCCCCCCTTTTTTTTTTTTTTCGCTGTCACTCAGCCCGCCCCCTTGGGCCTCCGATTGGCCCAGAGCCTTGCAAAGGGGCGTGCAGTGCCAGCTAGCTATTTAAAAGCACATGGCTGCTTTCAGATAGGCAGAGGATGTGAATGGGAGCGTGTTGATAGCAGGTCTAAAGGATTAGTGGGAGCTTGGAGAAAAAAAAAAAAAAACAAAAACAAAAAAAACAACCCTTTATCTTTTTTATTTTATTTTATTTTTTTTCCTTTTGGATTTGCACTTCGAACTTCACCTCCAAGCAAATGCCGCTGGATCTTATTTTCCCCTTTAAATGTTCCTTCGCTGTCTCCTAGGTAAGTCCCTGGTCCTTTTTAATTAACAGACATTATTATTTTATTTTTTTTTATTTTTTTTATTTTTTTTTATTTTTTTTATTTTTTTGCTCTCATGCAATGATTCTTCTCATACATTGATCACTTAAATTTTTTTTTTATTATTGATTTTTGTCGTTGTCGTTGAGCCCTCTTCGGACAATGGTGGTGGTGGTGGTGGCGGCGATGGTGGTGGCAGCCTCAGCTAAAAATACATATATAGGCTCAGCCGGGTAACAGTTGGTCGGCCGGGGCGGCTCAGCATCTGTTTGTGCTCAGACTCACTTGCAGCAGCTGTTGGAACTTTTTAGGCAAAGAGTCAGGAGTTGGAATGTCTTAAAAGCAACATGAATCTCAATCAGCGTACAGTGTGCGGCGCTGACATCTGCGCTCCCTGCTTCTCTTTCTCTTCCTTTTGCTTGCAAATGCTTTTTTTTTTTTTTTTTCCATGGATCATTCACCGCTCTGCTTTCCAAAAAAAAAAAAAAGCGAGAGAGAGCGAGAGAGAGAGCGGAATGGTTGTCATGTCCTCAGCCTGCAGAACTGAAGTCAGGCGGAGACACTTCTGCAGGAAAGTTGCATCATACTCTGACAGTTCAGCCGGCGTCCGGTGCAGCCTCTGTCGGAAGCGCACCGCCGGGTTCATCTACTGCAAAAAAAAAAAAAAATCAGGCTCGCTTCTGCAGAGAAACCGACCAGCTTTCAGGTTTTTATTGCCGAAGCTTGCTCGAACCAGCTGAAGTTAAAAGCAGATTGGCTGCACCAGATTCCGATGTGCTCCGGTTTTATTAAATCCGCCCAACCAGGTCTTGGCAGGTTGACTTCCGAGATATCTGAAAGCCTCCAACCGTCCCGATGTCCGAACATTGGGTTTTCCCGGTCCAAATTTTTAGGCGTTATTTTTAAATAAATTCTACCTCATGCAACATTTTATCAAGAGGTGCGTTGTAGGCGCACGCGTGCGTGCGCGCATACGCGCGCTTAAAAAAAAAAACGGACCGGAGATTTTTTTTTTTTAAGGCAAGCCAGAAGGCTTAAAAAGGCAACGGAATCCGGAGACGTACTTCTAGATGATGATGGAACTCTCCGCCGGTGTCGGCGGGCTCGTGCTGTAAGGCATCTGCCTCATCCCGGACAGCATGCAGCGCAGATTGCGGAGCAGATGTCCTTGTTTTATTTTTAATATCGACCGCCGATTGATTTGTTTTATAATACGTGGGAGACGGCGTCTTCAAAAAAAAAAAAACTGTAGCCGAGCTGCGCCGTTGTCTTGGGTGACAGTCACGTGGGGGGGGGGGGGGGCTTTAGATAAAGTTCTTGCGCCCTTTAATCTTATCCTTTCGATAACACTATGGGGTAGATTTACTAAAACAAGTGCGCTCAGAATCTGGGGCAGCTGTGTGTGTGTGTGGGGGCCAATCGGCTTCTAACTTCAGCTTGTTCAGTTAAGTTTTGGCATTAAAAACCTGGAAGCTGATTGGTTTCTTTGCAGAGTTGTACCAGATTTTGCACTCTCCGGCTTTAGTAAATAACCCCCCATGTGTCATCTGTGCGATGGAAAGAGTTCGGAGAAGGCAGGGAGACAAGTTGGATGCATTATTACACAATGTATCAAATACTTGTACAACACGGTATACCAATTTATTATAACATAGTATATCAATTAATATGAGGTGCATTATAACATAGGATATCAAATAATTCTATAACATAGTATAGCAAATAATTATAGTGAAGTATATCAAATGATTGTGTACAAAGTATAACAATGTATTATAACATAGTAACAATGTAACAAAGTAACATAGTATATCAGTTGATATATGAGGTCCATTATAACATAGTATATCAGTTGATATGAGGTCCAATATAACATTGTATATCAACTGATATGAGGTCCATTGTAACATTGTATATCAACTGATATGAGGTCCAATATAACATTGTATATCAATTGATATGAGGTCCAATATAGCATTGTATATAAACTGATATGAGGTCCATTGTAACATTGTATATCAACTGATATGAGGTCCAATATAACATTGTATATCAATTGATATGAGGTCCAATATAGCATTGTATATCAACTGATATGAGGTCCATTGTAACATTGTATATCAGTTGATATGAAGTCCAATATAACATTGTATATCAGTTGATATGAAGTCCATTGTAACATTGTATATCAGTTGATATGAGGTCCATTATAACATTGTATATCAACTGATATGAGGTCCATTATAACATTGTATATCAACTGATATGAGGTCCATTATAACATTGTATATCAACTGATATGAGGTCCATTATAACATTGTATATCAATTGATATGAGTTCCATTATAACATTGTATATCAGTTGATATGAGGTCCATTGTAACATTGTATATCAGTTGATATGAAGTCCATTATAACATTGTATATCAACTGATATGAGGTCCATTGTAACATTGTATATCAACTGATATGAGGTCCAATATAACATTGTATATCAACTGATATGAGGTCCAATATAGCATTGTATATAAACTGATATGAGGTCCATTGTAACATTGTATATCAACTGATATGAGGTCCAATATAACATTGTATATCAATTGATATGAGGTCCAATATAGCATTGTATATAAACTGATATGAGGTCCATTGTAACATTGTATATCAACTGATATGAGGTCCAATATAACATTGTATATCAATTGATATGAGGTCCAATATAGCATTGTATATCAACTGATATGAGGTCCATTGTAACATTGTATATCAACTGATATGAGGTCCAATATAACATTGTATATCAATTGATATGAGTTCCATTATAACATTGTATATCAACTGATATGAGGTCCATTGTAACATTGTATATCAGTTGATATGAAGTCCAATATAACATTGTATATCAGTTGATATGAAGTCCATTGTAACATTGTATATCAGTTGATATGAGGTCCATTATAACATTGTATATCAACTGATATGAGGTCCATTATAACATTGTATATCAACTGATATGAGGTCCATTATAACATTGTATATCAACTGATATGAGGTCCATTGTAACATTGTATATCAGTTGATATGAGGTCCATTATAACATTGTATATCAGTTGATATGAGGTCCATTGTAACATTGTATATCAGTTGATATGAGGTCCATTGTAACAAAGTATATCAATGTATTATAACATAGTATCAGTCAATTAATATCAGGTGCACTTAAAACACAATGTATCACAATGTAGTTCTTTCTGCCCAGTCGGTGGCACCTGTAATAGAATTGGGCTGATTTCAGAGGGTGTTTCAGTTTAACTCGTTTTTTAAGTATTTGAGAAACGTCAAGAATTTCTGCTTCTTGAACCCTTGTTCCATTTCTCAGCCGAGGGTTTTTTTTACACCCCGGGGGGGGCATCTGCTTCTGTTAGGATGAGTTATGAAGTTGTTTTTAAGGGCCAACACTTCGAAGGCACAGAACTGTCCCGGACTTGTAGCTCCTCCAACTTGTCATCGCTTGGCGGGCGAATGAGATGTGAGGACGATCGGTCAATGTGCTGGCTCCATGTGCCATGGCACACGAGTTGTTCTGGTTGGAGACGCTCACGTCACTCGTCTCTGACAACAGCGAGCGCACTTATTAAAAGTCGTAATTGGCCATTTCCACTTTGGGAGGTCAGGATGAGTTTGGCTCCTCTGACTTGACAGCTTGTGTCCTACAGAGGCTCGGTGTGTGGGCTCCCTCCGAAAACAGGGAGAATGGGTTTTTATAATTCTAATATTAATAATAATAATGATGTCATCATGCTTGTGTCCAATAACAGATGTGGTTTTGTTCTCAGGACACAGGAGATAAGACCCTCCAATGTGTTCTGGTATGGAGGTCAATGGACACTTAGTACTTTGGCCCTGTGGAAGCTTCTTCTGAGGGTTGATTTACTGAAAACTGGAGAGTGCAAAATCTGGAGCAGCCCTGCATGGGAGCCAATCAGCTTCTCAATTCAGTTTGTTCAATTATAAGCTTTAACAATGAAATCTGGAAGCTGATTGGTTTCTATGTAGAGCCAAACCAGATTTTGCACTCTCCAGCTTTAGTAAATCAACCCTCTACATCCTAGATTGGACGGATGGCTTCCTAAATTCTGTTTTGCATCTTGTAAAAGTTATTTGTACCCAAAAAGATGATTGAGCTCCAACTAGGATCACCCCCCCCCCCACTTCCCCCCAAAACTGGAAAGTAATTTAAGTTGACAAACATGTAGCAAGGTGTAAGATCCCCCCCATACACATCAAAGTCTTAAAAGTTGATGAACATGAAGGGCGAGACCCTCCCCTCCCCCCATACACTGCAAAGTGGCCATTCCTGGCTGTGATCTGATGGATGTTCTGTATGGGATGGATTGTTGTCTGTTATGTACTGTATGCATTGTATGTGTTGTACATATTGTATGAATTATATATGTTGTATGTATTGTATGTGTTGTACACATTGTATGAATTATATATGTTATATGAATTATATATGTTGTATGGATTGTATGTAATGTATATGTTGTATGGATTGTATGTGTTCGCATTGTATGTATTGCATATGTTGTATATATTGTATGTGTTGTATGTATTGTATGGATTGTATGGATTGTATGTGTTGTATGGATTGTATGTGTTCGTATTATCTGTATTCTATATGTTGTGTGTATTGTATGTAATGTATATGTTGTATGTGTTGTATGTATTGTATGGATTGTATGTGTTCGTATTGTATGTATTGTATATGTTGTGTGTATTGTATGTGTTGTATATGTTGTATGTGAGTGCAGACGGTGTACAGGAGACTGGAGGAAGCAGCACAGTAGCAGTGTAGCCCCAGCGTAGCAACATGTAGATTTGTGGCGTCATTTGGGGAATTGTCTCGGCCTCTCCGGAGCTGGCAGGTCTCTGGGATCATGGCTGGTTAGATAGAAGGATCATTATTACCTTTATAGAAGCCTGCAAGTGCTGACTGAGCCAGATCTCTGCATAATGGTACACTGGATCTCTATATAATCATACACTGGATCTCTATATAATCATACACTGTATCTCTATATAATGATACACTGGATCTCTATATAATGATACACTGGATCTCTATATAATCATACACTGTATCTCTATATAATGATACACTGGATCTCTATATAATGATACACTGGATCTCTATATAATGATACACTGGATCTCTATATAATGATACACTGGATCTCTCTATATAATCATACACTGGATCTCTATATAATCATACACTGGATCTCTCTATATAATGATACACTGGATCTCTATATAATGATACACTGGATCTCTATATAATGATAAGCAATAGCTGGTATAATGATACACGGGATCTCTATATAATGATACACGGGATCTCTGTATATTGATATGCAGGATATCTGTATAATGATTTTTGTGATCTCTGTATAATGATACACTGGATCTCTATATAACAATACACTGGATCTCTATATAATGATACACTGGATCTCTCTATATAATGATACCCTGGATCTCTATATAACAATACACAGGATCTCTATATAATGATACACTGGATCTCTCTATATAATGATACCCTGGATCTCTATATAACAATACACAGGATCTCTATATAATGATACATGGGATCTCTATATAATGATACACTGGATCTCTATATAACGATACACTGGATCTCTCTATATAATGATACACTGGATCTCTATATATAATGATACACTGGATCTCTATATAATGATACACTGGATCTCTATATAATGATACACTGGATCTCTATATATAATGATACACTGGATCTCTATATATAATGATACACTGGATCTCTATATATAATGATACACTGGATCTCTCTATATAATGATACACTGGATCTCTCTATATAATGATATATTGGATCTCTATATAATGATACACTGGATCTCTATATAACGATACACTGGATCTCTCTATATAATGATACACTGGATCTCTATATAACGATACACTGGATCTCTCTATATAATGATACACTGGATCTCTATATAACGATACACTGGATCTCTCTATATAATGATGCACGGGATCTCTATATATAATGATGCACGGGATCTCTATATATAATGATGCACGGGATCTCTATATATAATGATGCACGGGATCTCTATATATAATGATGCACGGGATCTCTATATAACGATACACGGGATTTCTCTGTATAATATTACGATCTTTGTACATTGATATGTGAGATTCCTGTTTATTGATATATAACATCTCTATATAGGGATATTGAGGACCTCTGTAGAATGATGGAGCGGATCTCTCTGGTGGAGAACTTCTTGTAGAATTCTGGGTCAGTGTTGAAGAAATGGTCGCTCTGTAGCCCCCCCCTCCCCCCCATCACTTTCATCTCAGACTGACTTTAATGATAATGAAAAGTTTGAATAAAGTTTAGTGAGTGTTGGGTGGGGGTGGGGGGGGGGGGGTTGGGAGATCCTGTTGTAGCACCGCACTGAGTGATGGAACTTAATAGAAATAAAAATGGGCAGCTTGTGATGTCACTGGAGTAGTGCAGGTGGATGACCAATGGCTGTTCCAGGTGACAGTTCTGTGCTCAAAGACACCCAATCATGTATAGCATTCAATGAACGCAGACCTGTGATCCCCAGAAATCACTACATGTGTCCATTCTCTGTGTGGTCGCATCAAACGGAAGTATGACATACACTATATTACCAAAAGTATTGGGACGCCTGCCTTTACACACACAGGAACTTTAATGGCCTCCCAGTCTTAGTCCGTAGGGTTCAATATTGAGTTGGCTCACCATTTGCAGCTATAACAGCTTCAACTCTTCTGGGAAGGCCGTCCACAAGGTTTAGGAGTGTGTCTATGGGAATGTTTGACCATTCTTCCAGAAGAGCATTTGTGAGGTCAGGCACTGATGTTGGATGAGAAGGCCTGGCTCGCAGTCCACTCTAATTCATCCCAAAGGTGTTCTATCGGGTTGAGGTCAGGACTCTGTGCAAGCCAGTCAAGTTCCTCAACCACAAACTTGCTTATCCATGTCTTTATGGACCTTGCTTTGTGCACTGGTCCACATCATTTGGTGGAGGGGGGATTATGGTGTGGGGGTTGTTTTTCAGGAGTTGGGTTTGGCCCCTTACTTCCAGTGAAGGGAACTCTTAAGGCGTCAGCATACCAAGACATTTTGGACAATTTCACGTTCCCAACTTTGTGGGAACAGTTTGGGGACGGCCCCTTCCTGTTCCAACATGACTGCCCACCAGTGCACAAAGCAAGGTCCATAAAGACATGCACAGAGTCCTGACCTCAACCCAATAGAACACCTTTGGGATGAATTAGAGCGGAGACTGCGAGCCAGGCCTTCTCATCCAACATCAGTGCCTGACCTCACAAATGCTCTTCTGGAAGAATGGTCAAACATTCCCATAGACACACTCCTAAACCTTGTGGACGGCCTTCCCAGAAGAGTTGAAGCTGTTATAGCTGCAAAGGGCGGAGCCAACTCAATATTGAACCCTATGGACTAGGACTGGGATGCCATTTAAGTTCATGTGTGTGTAAAGGCAGGTGTCCCAATACTTTTGGTAATATAGTGTATCATCATCCTGATCTGTAAAGTTCATCTAACAATCCGATTGTACGATTTCCTTTAGATCTGCCAACAACGTTATAGAGTACGAGGTCCTTCCTGATGACGCATTGATAAGCGCACCCTAATCTGTATTCTTCCAATTCGCTTTAATAAAGAGTAGCTTCACTTTTGCTGAGAAAGCCCCTCCCCCCTAGAAAGCCCCTCCCCCCTCCGGGTGATCTCTGTACATTGCCGGGATTGTAACAAACATTGTTGCAGATTCAAACCTTTTGTTATTCTGAGGAAATAGCTGTGCGTTTCTCTGTGTCCGTGAATGTGAATGGGAGTGGCTTTATAATTATCAACCAGCTGCTGCACCTGCAGGGCTCTAATAAGGAAAGTGGCAGGGTCTGCATCCCGTTAGACATGATTTCCTTTTGGAAGTATCTCACCGAAACTTTTTGTTGCAGGGGATGCCCAAAATCTGACTTGTATCTTAGTGCAGACTTCTGGGAAAATCAATGAGCCAATGACTGCAGAAAATGACATATCTGGGGGGACGGGGGCGGGGGGCGCTCCGTATACCATCTGTGTGCTATATTGTATATATGACATGAGCTCCTTCGCCATGCCTGTTGTGTGTAGGGCATGAGATCCGCTCACCGTTATGTGCGACAGATAAACACCTGACACCCTACGACAGCGATCGATCGGGGGCTCACTTATCAGGAGACATTCTCGCCGACATTTATTCTTTTTTTTAAAAAAAAATTTAAAACTTGTTCGTTTTACTTTGTATGATAGTTACTGTTTTTATAACGTTATTTTATGCCTTTTAAACACCATTCGGCCTCAGCCCGGTCAGGATCCCCTCGCATTCTGTGCGGCAAAGAGCAGCCAATCAAATCTGTCATCGGTCTGATATCTGTAAACTCAGATCTGATTGATCGCTACTTGGCTTTATGTGGCAAAGATTTGGAATTGTACGTAGAAATAAAACTTTGTGATCTCTTTTTTTTTTTTTTTTTTAACAATGTCTGAGGCCAGGACCAAATTCTATATATCTGCCCAAAAGGCATTTCGTTGTGCTGCCCCCGTGTGGCCGCACAGCTCCCTACACCTTCATCCAGCTGACATGTTGGTGATATTTCTCCTGAACATTTACATGTATCCGCGGCGCGGCTTATCAAACGATACATCGGATCGAATTATACATCTCATAGGATGATACATCTGATCGAATGATACATCTCATAGGATGATAGATCTGATCGAATGATACATCTCATAGGATGATAGATCTGATCGAATGGTACATCTCATAGGATGATAGATCTGATCGAATGATACATCTATTGGGATGATATATCTGATCGAATTATACATCATATTGAATCATACATCTCATAGATAGACCGAATGATACATCGGATCCAATGATAGATCTCATAGGATGATACATCTGATTGAATGATATATCTGATCGAATGATACATCTGATCGAATGATAGATCTCATAGGACGATACATTTGATCGAATGATAGGTCTTGTAGGATGATACATCTGATTGAATGATATATCTAAACGATTGATACATCTGATCGAATGATAGATCTCATAGGACGATACATCTGATCGAATGATAGGTCTTGTAGGATGATACATCTGATTGAATTATATATCTGATCGATTGATACATCTGATCGAATGATAGATCTCATAGGATGATACATCTGATAGAATGATAGATCTGATTGAATGATACATCTGATCGAATGATAGGTCTGATCGAATGATACATCTGATCGAATGATACATCTGATCAAATGATAGATCTCATAGGATGATACATCTGATCGAATGATAGGTCTGATCGAATGATACATCTGATCGAATGATAGATCTGATTGAATGATACATCTGATCGAATGATAGGTCTGATCGAATGATACATCTGATCGAATGATACATCTGATCAAATGATAGATCTCATAGGATGATACATCTGATCGAATGATAGGTCTGATTGAATGATACATCTGATCGAATGATACATCTGATCGAATGATAGATCTCATAGGACGATACATCTGATCGAATGATACATCTGATCGAATGATAGGTCTGATCGAATGATACATCTGATCGAATGATAGGTCTGATTGAATGATACATCTGATCGAATGATACATCTGATCGAATGATAGATCTCATAGGACGATACATCTGATCGAATGATACATCTGATCGAATGATACATCTGATCAAAGGATAGATCTCATAGGATGATACATCTGATCGAATGATAGATCTGATTGAATGATACATCTAATCGAATGATAGGATGATACATCTGATCGAATGATAGATCTGATCGAATGATAGATCTCATAGGATGATACATCTGATCGAATGATATATCTGATCGATTGATACATCTGATCGAATGATAGATCTCATAGGATGATACATCTGATCGAATGATAGGATGATACATCTGATCGAATGATAGATCTGATCGAATGATAGATCTCATAGGATGATACATCTGATCGAATGATAGATCTCATAGGATGATACCTCTGATCGAATGATAGGTCTCATAGGATGATACATCTGATTTAAAGGGGCCCAAATATCTGCCTTCATTCTCCCGGGTGGAAGAAGTGCAGTATGTATGTTGTGATTGTGGCGTCTCTTTTGGGAGACGTATTCTGAGGAATTAGGAAGATTACAATATAACATCGGAGGAGTTTACAATGAAAATGTATCCAAACCTGAGAACACGAATGTCACATCACAGATCACCCCCCCCTTATATGTGTTTTTCTTTTCACCTGGTGATCCTGACAAGAACTCACTTCCTGTCCTGGGGTGACAACGCTCACTCATTGTAACACATAGAGGAGCATGTTGTCAGTAGTAGTGATGCCGCTGTCACTACTCCTGTCAGCCTTATAGCAGAAGGAGCTTGTGGCGCCCCCATCCCTACAATAGACGCTGCACCCAGGGCAGCTGCCCCTTCTGCGACCTTATGAGGAGGAGGAGGGGGGGGGGGAGAGCACAGCCTGCACCTCCTTCCGGCTCTCTCCTCCTCTCCTTGCCTCTTCCAGCACTGGGCTGACAGAAGTAGTGATGCCGCTGTCACTACTCCTGTCAGCCTTATAGTAGAAGGAGCTTGCAGCGCCCCCATCCCTACACTACACACAATAGACGCTGTGCCCAGGGCAGCTTCGCCATGGCGCCGGCCCTGCTCCACAGACAGCCCTATGACTTGGCTTTGATTTCTATGGAATTTCTATCTTTTGGTTGCTCAGATTTGAGGAATGATTTATACGGCGGGTTGATGTTGCTGAACTATTTGATCTCTTGTAATTTAGTATTTATTGATTAAAAGTCAAAGGGATCCAGCGAAGGATTTGGGGTAGAGCGCGCTTTCCAAGCAATGCACTCCATCCGTGCTCAAGATGAGATGTTATTTTATTATTATAGATATTATTTTAATTCATTATATTTCAAGCCAATTTGTGTTTTGAAGTTTTGGATGGAATCTGGGCGGGGAAAACCCAGGTCGGTATTTTTTTTTTTTTTGCTTGCGTTGCTTGTGACCAGCTGGGGAGATTTCCCTTCACTCCCTGCCCCGGAGATGTAAATTGATACAAAGTGACGGTCACAGTGATGCGTCCCATTGGGTAAGTTTCCCACTCAATTCCTGGACCAGAGACACCACAAGAAGTGAGAAAAGTTGGGGAAATTCCCTCTTAGGCTCCATTCACACCTGAGCGTTCTGCAGTGACAACTGCTGCAGCTCGTATTTTTTTTTTTTATAGCTTTTTTGTGTTTTTTTTTTTTTTGATAGAGCGTTTTGGAGCGGCGCCATTCATTTGAACGGGCCTCCGCTCCAAAAAACGTTAACGTACTGAATCTTGCCACAGAGCCAGGAGCGTTTGCGGTTTTGCGATTCTTAGCGGCCATTGTAGCGGGATCTGTCGCTCGAAAATCGCGGCGAAATCACTCCGCATTTGGGGTAGACATCCGCGGTTCGTTTCGCTCCGAATTAAAATTCGGACGACTTTTCGGTTTTTTTTGGAAATTCTAATGTATCCGAATTTGGATAGTACCGAATTTAAACTGATCCAAAATAACGAAGGAAAAAAAATTTCGGACGCAATTCGAATTCATATCGTTTTCCAATGTTAAAATAGAATAGATATTCCTTTTCTATTCTATTTTATTCTCTTTGGAAATTGGAAAACTATTCGAAATTGATTTGAAAACCTTTCGAATCGTTTCGAATTCGAAAAATATGGATTGATTCAAAAACAAATGAACAAATTCCGAAAACAAACTAATTAAACAAATGAAACTAATTTAACTAAACAAATTTATGTAAATAACGAATCGAAACGAAACAATTTTGTGTGGGGAGTGGGGGGGGGCAGGGGCAAAATAGGGGCAAATAGACAAAATCAGCAGAATCTAGATATGAGGCACCAACATATGGATGCGTGGTTTGGAGGGACGCCCTAAAGATAGCCAAAAGAAAAATTCTGTGCTTCAGTTTGCAGAATGTCTGTTCAAACGTCAATAAAGTTTTTGAAGCTGAAGGGGCCAAGAACATCACTGGGGCTCTAGTGACGCCATTTTTGAATTCCCACTGGAGCGGCGTGATGGGTTGGAGCCTGAGTACTGCAAACTCCATGGTGTCCAGTTCCTGGGGACAAATCCAGGGACGCTAGTCTGCTGGGGACAGACCCCCTCAAAACGCGAACTGTCCCTGAAAAACGGAGGCAGATGGAAACCTTACTATATGCAAGCTTAAGTTATTGACCTGAATATCTCTGGGCCTCCATTCCTAGAGTTCTCAATATGCAAATTTCAACCTAGAGCTCCAAAGAACGTTCTAGCACACCCCCTCCCTTCCCCAATGTGCACCACCCTATGGGTTCATGAGGCCCAATGCTTTGCCTGGTGGGATGGGTAGTGGTGCTATAGCGCTATCTTAAGAGCTTAAAGTTGTGGTCTTCTAATTCCATGCCCTAGGTTAGGAGACCCCATGGCGTTCAGGCAGACAACTTAAGATAATGCAAAGGCACCACTCAATATCTTTGGGCTTAATGGTATCATGAGGCCCAATGATTTGCTTGGTGGGATGGGAAGTGGTGCTATATCGCTATCTTAAGAGCTTAAAGTTGTGGTCTTCTAATTCCATGCCCTAGGTTAGGAGACCCCATGGCGTTCAGGCAGACAACTTAAGATAATGCAAAGGCACCACTCAATATCTTTGGGCTTAATGGTATCATGAGTCCCAATGATTTGCCTGGTAGGATAGGTATTTCTGCTATAGCGCCATCTTAAGAATGTGAAGTTGTGGTCTTCTAATTCCAAGCACTGGGTTGAGAGATCCCACGGTGTTCAGGCAGACAAATTAAGGTACTGTAATGCAAAGTTACCACTTGATATCTTTGGACTTAATGGGTTTATGAGGCCCAGTAATTTGCAGGATGGGATGGGAAGTGCTGCTATAGCTCCATCTTAAGAGCTTAAAGTTGTGGTCTTCTAATTCCGTGTCCAGGGTTGAGGTGATCCCATGGCATTTAGGCAGACAGCCTAAGGCACCACTCAATATCTTTGGGCTTAATGGTATCATGAGGCCCAATGATTTTCCTGGTGGGATAGGTATTTCTGCTATAGCGCCTTCTTAAGAATGTGAAGTTGTGGTCTTCTAATTCCAAGCCCTGGGTTGAGTAATCCCATGGCGTTCAGGCAGACAACTTAAGATAATGCAAAGGCACCACTCAATATCTTTGGGCTTAATGGTATCATGAGGCCCAATGATTTTCCTGGTGGGAATAGATATTTCTGCTATAGCGCCATCTTAAGAATGTGAAGTTGTGGTCTTCTAATTCCAAGCCCTGGGTTGAGAGATCCCACGGTGTTCAGGCAGACAACTTAAGGTACTGTAATGCAAAGTTACCACTTGATATCTTTGGGCTTAATGGGTTTATGAGGCCCAGTGATTTGCAGGATGGGATGGGTAGTGCTGCTATAGCTCCATCTTAAGAGCTTAAAGTTGTGGTCTTCTAATTCCGTGTCCAGGGTTGAGGTGATCCCATGGCATTCAGGCAGACAGCCTAAGGCACCATTTGATATCTCTGGGTCCCCGGGTATTTCTAGCCTGGTAGATTGCCACCTCAAGACTCTTTTTATATTTATATACAGCCAGAATTTGTTGTACAAATAAAATCTGACCGTTGTTCTACTGTTGTGTCGGCATCTTAAGGTTAGCACTGGGCTTATTGCTTTGCTAGCTATAAAAAGGAGAACAGAAAACAAATGGTAAAAATAAAGCGAACGGTTGGAGCTGAGTCATCTTTGCCAGAGTTAGATGTCTCAATTTCAGCCTTTAAAAAAAAAAAAGTGTCTGTGATTTCATTACTTCTCATATGGCGAGTTTTTCCATCGTTTGTCAAAATATTAGTCTATGCACCCTTTTCCCGATGTCCCTGGTGGACGATCACTCTACACCTACGAAGGACAAGATGAGCTAGCTGGAAGGGTTTTGATGTGTTTCCAGCTTGAGTTACCAGAGAGCGTAACAATGTTTTTTTCTAAATGTTCCTTTCAATGGTAAACCTACACTGGAGACAAAATCATTTATGCTTCACCCCCGTGGAAACCATGACAGACCCTCTATGGGGTGTGGGCTGGATGTAGCTCTGGATTTGCTGTTAATGGCGGAAGGGCCAACAAACTGGAGAATTTAATCCTCCCCTATTGTCTAGAACAGTGATGGAGAACCTTTTTTTGAGGCCGAGTGCCCAAACTGCAACATAAAACCAACTTATTTATTTCAAAGTGCCAACCATCGCAATGAAGCTCATCGCACATCTCCATCACACTGTAAACTTCCAGCACATATTATGTATTTGCTTTCAGCTCACACCTCTCTGTTGTCTGGCCACATCACATCGGTGAGCTACAGCACATTATACATGGCCATGTAACTCATTGCACACCTCCTCACCACACATCACACCATACCCACCTCTCCTGCTATCACCATAGCACAGAACATGGTCACGTGCCGCGGCTCATCACCAGCCGCTCCAGGCCTCATCTCTGGGCTTTCTCACCAATGGAACCAAGCGGCTGCACACAGGCGACCCCCCCCCAGGTAAACAAACGCCAACTTCTCCTTCCGCGTCAGTCAACTGGCTGGTCATTCCCCGGCCGAGGAAGGTGATTGGCCAGTCTGTGAGTCGGTCCCACAGCACGTTCTTCAAAGTGCTGTGTGTGATCCAGAAGAGGTAGGAGGTGGCCGCACAGTGCGGGGGACACTGGGCACTTTGTCCTACTAGTGAAGCGTGAGGAGCCTTTGTGTGCCCGGAGCTTCTGCGTGCTATAGAGAGGGCTCTGCGTGCCAGCTGTGGCATGCGTGCCATAGGCTCGCCATCACTGGTCTAGAAGCTGGCGCATTTATTTTTTTCTTTATATATTATTTTTAGGGTGTCCGTTCACTCGGGCTGAAAATTTCATTCATTTTGCAGCTCAATAAAAAGTACAATAATGGGAGGGAGTTTTCACTAAAGGAAGTAGAGGGCAAATCTAGAGCTTATGGAAGAGAAGGAAGAAGAGGGAGAGAGTGATAGGAAAACAGAAGGGTGATAAAGAGGGGTAGGAAGATAGAAGGAGTGAAGAAGAGGGGTAAGAGGACAAATGGGGTGGTACAGAGAGGTAGGAAGACAGAAGGGGTGTTAAAGAAGGGTAGGTGGATAAAAGTGACAAAGATGGGTAAGAGAACAGATGGGGTGATTAGGAGGGGTAGGAAGACTGATTAGTTGATAAAGAGGGGTAGGAGGACAGAACAAGTGATAGAAAGACAGACGGGGTGATAAAAAGGGGTAGAAAGACAGAAGTGGTAGGATAAGGGTGTAGATAGACAAACAGGGTAATAAAGAGGTGTAGGTAGACAGACAGGGTAATAAAGAGGGGTAGGAAGACAGAAGGGGTGATAAAGAGGAGTATGAAGACAGATGTGGTAGGTTAAGGGTCTAGGTAGACAGATGGGGTGATAAAGTGGGGTAGCAGGATGGATGGGGTGATAATGAGAGGCAAGAGGACACATGGGTAATAAAGAGGGATAGAAATACTGATGAGGTGATAACGAGGGGTAAATGGACAGAAGGGGTGATAAAGAGGGGTTGGAAGGCAGAAGGTATAGGTGAAGGGCATAGGTAGAGAGAAAGGGTGAAAAGGTAGGGTAGAAAGACAGAAGGGGTAGAAAAGAGGGGTAGGAAGACAGACAATGTGATAAAGAGGGTTAGAAAGACCGATGAAGTGGTAAAGAGGGGTAGGAAGACCGAATAAGTGATAAGGAGGAGTAGGAAGACAGAAGGGGTGATGAAAAGGGGTAGTAAGACTGATGGGGTGGAAAAGAGGGGTAGGAAGACTGATGGGGTGGAAACGAGGGGTGGGACTACAGAACACCTCAACACATTGGCGTCCTTTCCTCCAAAACATATCCACTCCTGATGTAAATTATTTTACATATTTGACAGTTGCGGATATGAAATAGATTTGTCAACAATTGCAAGACCCAACCATTACTCTTTAATCTGCTGGGAAATATGCATTAATCATAGAACGGGCATTGCCCAGGTCTAGGGATGCCGCCTAATCTGGGCAATTATCTGTGGATTTTGCAGGTGTGAGAAAACGTCGGGCTAAAAAAAATACACATCCTTCTTTTCTTACCTCCAGGTCAATTCTTCTGTTGGCAGTTTTTCGGCTTCTCGTGTCACCTTTCTCTGTCTCTTAGATGAATTGCTTAGCTCCTGATTTTTACATTAATTTGTCACCTGTTGGGACAAGGACGTGGCAACAGGCATCAACCTTGAATTTAAAGTTGGACATTTTTTTAGGTACTCTGTTTTTCTTCTGTGTTGGATTTTGGATGGGCTTATACTGGTTCATAGTAACCTTTAAAAATGGTCCTTGGATGGGACATTATTAGACCACCACATGTGTGGTTTAATGCACATTGGGTTTCAGTTTAGGTGTCTACATGGGACTGGACTGCGGGTTGGTTGGCCCTCTAAATGCTAAACTAGGCAAAGAGGTCCAGTAAATTTCCCTTCTCCTTGTCACCATGGTATCTGATGCAATTGTCCATAACTGGCACAGTTTTCAATGGGGCTGAAATGCCTATTTTGATCTTTAAATTAGAAAAGGAACCAGGATTAGGAATGTTCAGTACAATAAATGGAATTTCAATGTAGTTTGACATTTAACGGCATATTATCAACAAGTACATGTAGATCTCATGATATACCCAATGACCTGGAGATATATGAAAGGATGGACAGGGAGCATACATGAACAGGTTTGGACAGGGAACATACATGAACAGGTTTGGACAGGGAACATACATTAACAGGTTTGGACAGGGAACATTTATGAACAGGTTTGGACAGGAAACATACACAAACAGGTTTGGACAGGGAACATATATGAACAGGTTGGACAAGGAACATATATGAACAGGTTGGACAAGGAACATACATGAACAGGTTGGACAAGGAACATACATGAACAGGTTGGACAGGGAACATACATGAGCAGGTTGGACAGGGAACATACATGAACAGGTTGGACAGGGAACATACATGAGCAGGTTGGACAAGGAACATACATGAACAGGTTGGACAGGGAACATACATGAGCAGGTTGGACAGGGAACATACATGAACAGGTTGGACAGGGAACATACATGAGCAGGTTGGACAAGGAAAATACATGAACAGGTCGGACAGGGAACATACATGAACAGGTTGCACAGGGAACAAACATGCAACCACTAGCAGTACCCTACCAGTTGTAACCCAAGGCACATGAATATTTTTCCAAAGACCGGTCTATATTGACAACTATTTTTGTCTTCAAAGCAATAGAGCGTGTCCCTTCTCATCTGATGGACCTCACAGGAGTACCACCATGGCCAGCCAGAGGTTTCCATATCCAGGGCCTTTTGAACATTCCTCTAGTAATGATGAGGCACGTGAACAATGATTTCAAGATGTGACTTACTCATCTCCAGGACAGAGCATGGTGGATCATGTCCCCATAGGGTTCCATGTGAAATGTCAGGTTATCGCTTCACCAGAACAAGGTCAAAGCGGGCAAAGTTCTCCCATGTAGCTTATTTTCACTAGAAAGTCAATTGCTGCATGTTCGAGAATTATTTGTATTGTATTGCAGTTTTATTGTATATATGGATGACTGAAAGCTGAACACTAGTATGATATAAATAAATAAAAAAATATTAAATATATAATAAATATACATACATTTATATACTTTCACTATATATATATATATATATATATATATATATATATATATATATATATATATATATATGTATTTATTTATTTTTTTTAATAATTCTTTAAAGTATTCAATGAAATAATTCAGATTATTATATATATATACAAACAGTGGGGAAAATTATTTGATCCCTTGCAGATTTTCGAAGTTTGCCCAATTACAAAGAAATTAAGGGTCTATTATTTTTTTTTAAAACCTACTTTGTGGAGAAACCCTTGTTGCCAAGCACAGAGGTAAGACGTTTCTTGCAGTTGGTTACCAGGGTTTCACACATCTCAGGAGGGATTTTTTTTTACAGATCTTCTTTAAATCTTCTCTAAATAAAAATAAAGTTTCTTGGCCGTCGCTTGGCAACTTGAAGTTTCAGCTCCCTCCATACATTTTCTATAGGATTAGGGTCTGGAGACTGGCTAGGCCACTCTATGAACTTAATGTGCTTCTTCCTGAGCCACTCCTTTTGTTGCCTTGGCGGTATGTTTTGGGTCATTATCATAATGGAAGACCCATCCATGACCCATCTTCAGTGTTCTGGCTGAGGGAAGAAGGTTCTCATCCAAGATTTTACAATACATGGCCCCGTCCATTGGCCCCTCAATGCAGCAAAGTCGGTCTTGTACCTTTAGCAGAGAAACAGCCCCAAAGCATCATGTTTCCACCTCCGTGTTTTACTGTAGGGATGGTGTTCTTAGGGTCATAGTCAGCATTTTTCTTTCTCCAAACACGGCAAGTTAATCAAGTTAATGCCAAAGAGCTCAATTTTGGTCTCATCTGACCACAGCACTTTCTCCCAATCCTTTTCTGAATCATTTAGATGTTCATTGGTAAACTTCAGATGGGCCTGTACATGTGTCTTCTTGAGGAGGGGGACCTTGCGGGCACTGCAGGATTTCAGTCCATGGCGGCGTATTGTGTTACCAATGGTTTGTTTGGTGACTGTGGTCCCAACTGCCTTGAGATCATTCACAAGCTCCTTCCGTGTAGTTCTGGGCTGATCCCTCACTTTTCTCATGACCATCCTCACCCCATGAGGAGAAATCTTGCATGGAGCTCCAGACCGAGGGCGATTGATGGTTATTTTGTATTTCTTCCATTTGTGAATAATCGCTCCTACAGTTGTCTCCTTCTCACCAAGCTTCTTGCTGATGGTCTTGTAGCCCATTCCAGCCTTGTGCAGGTCTACAATCTTGTCCCTGAGGTCCTCTGACAGCTCTTTGGTCTTGCCCATGATGGTGAGGTTTGAATAGAAGAAAGAGATTCTGTGGACAGGTGTCTTTTATACACATAACGAGTTGTCGTTAGGAGAACCTTCTTACATTGACAGGACTAATCTGTGTACCACATGAGCACCTACTGTAACCAGTCTGTGGGGGGGCAGAATTATTGTTGGTTGGTAGGGGATCAAATACTTATTTTACTCACTGAACTGCAACTCCATTTATAACATTTGTATTGTGTGTTTTATTTTCTGGATTTTTGGTTGATATTCGGTCTCTATCATATAAAATACACTTATGATAAAAATGATAGACCCTTCATTTCTTTGTAAGCCTGGATTCCAGCGCCGGCTTTTCCGCATAGCATCTCTCCGACCCTCTGCGAACAACTGCGGGTGTCAATACCATGTTAATGACACCCCCAGAACAGTTCGCAGATCGCAGTGCGAACTGTGGATTCGGACAGGAATCAGATCACATGGGTGTGAACACCCATGTGACCCGATTCCAGTCCAGGGAAATAAAAAAAGTCCCTGCATCTTTTTATTATGCAAATCCAATGCAAGTTCAGCCATACAACTATATGGCTGAACTCGCATTGCACAGACATCGCATGGGATCGGCACCGCAGTGCGGATGCACATCACATGCGATGTCTGTGTTCGTAATATTGTGAACCCAGGCTTAGTGGGCAAACAAAATCTGCCAAGGATCAAATAATTATTTTCCCCACTGTGTGTATATATATATATATATATATATATATATATATATATATATATATATATATATATTTGTTTTATTTAATGCACAGTGGAACCTTGGTTTACGAGTAACGCGGTTAACGAGCGTTTTGAAAGACGAGCAACACTCAGTTTGCGAGTGTTGTCTCGCAAAACGAGCAGAATTCAAGCCAATGGCGGTGCAGTACCACACTTGGCCAAGAGGTGCAGGGGTGCCGGGGACACTCGAAGCGGTTCGGAGCCATTCGGAAATGCTCGGAATAACTCGGAAATACTTGGAAACACTCGGAAATACTCCATTCCTGAGTGTTTCCGAGCCTTTCCGAGGCTTTCCGAGTTCAGCCGAGCTGTCCCTGAGTATTTCCGAGGCTCTCCGGCGCCCCCCCCACCTCTGGCCACATGCGGTATTGCATGTAATAGAAGTCAATACAGAACTAATTATCTTCGTTTCCATTGACTATGGGGAAACTCGCTTTGATATGCTCGTGCTTTGGATTACAAGCATTCTCCTGGAACGGATTATGCTCGTAATCCAAGGTTCCACTGTAATTATTTCATTTATTAACATAGAGAATATCTATAAAAAATATTTGCAAATAAATGCAGCTTTGCATTCATGAACACTGCTGAATCAGCAGAGCTCAGAATGGGAGAAGCTGCGCACAGAGCCAATCAGTTGTGCCGTGGTGCTCGCGGCACAACAAGGAGAAGGCTAATAGGAGGAGAGAGCAGAGTGACAGAGAGATGAGTTCATCTGTCTGTTGCTTCTCCCTTCACTGTCCAATCACAGGCTGGGGGGGGGGGAGAAGACCTGTAAGTGTTACTGAACTGCAGCAGAGAGAAGTCAGGTCTCCTGCCCTACCAGGGAGGGATGTGCTATTTAAATCATAGAACAGAATCCAGATACGGGCAGAAATATAGTGGAGTATATTCTAAAGCCTCGTACACACGCTTAGGTTTTCGGACGACCGAACGTCCGTTTTTTTGGGGAATGCTAGTCTCAGGTCGAAAGTGAAGAGGTTACTCACAATATGAAATATTTTCGTAGGACAGAATACAACGTCATGCAAAGTCGTCCCCCCCCCCCCTTGCTCCCCTCCTTTTGAACAACGTCAGAAGTGACGTCATGTGTTGAATAGTTTTGTATGTATTCTTCCGTTTCTGAGCATGCGTAGTCTTGCTCTTACAATTTTTTTATTACGAAAACCGTAACAATGAAACAAAGATCTTCAGACAGCTCGTCATACTAATTTTTCCATCCTATTTTCGCATCGTGTGTACGGGCCTTGAGTTACTTACTTGCAACATATGAGTTAAACTTCTGCTATGAATTAATTTGTAATTCTTCATCGTTAAAGATGCGTGGAAAGAGTCTTTGTGGCGTGCGTTTTATAACGAGAACTAGAATTGTTTGGGGCTATTTGCATTATAATAATTTCATTCTAATCGGGTGCATTATAGAAAACACAAGTAGGATGCTTTGTGTCATTGGTGGAGACCGGTGGGCTTGGTTACGCCTGGCTTCTACATCTGGGTGATCCAGGAGCAGAGTCTCCTGGCCATCGACCTTGGCTGTGTACCTGTTCAGTTTTTTTATGTAACCAACACCCCATCTTATAGAAGACGCTGCAGATCGACGGTACAAATTTCCAAATTCACTCTGATAAAAAGAGTGGCAAAGTAAGCATTGTTAAAAATAGTTCTAATGGTGACCTCTTATGCGTCTATGGACTCTTGGACTAAGCTCTGTGCCCAAAGGGATCTGTTAAAATGTAGCCATTGCCCCGGGGGGGAACTGTAGAGACAAAGAAGTACTAGACCAGCCTTTCTCCACCTTTTCAACACAGAGGAACCCTTGAAATAATCCCCCCCCTCAGGAGACCCCTGCTAAAGATGAGTATATCTACAACTCATGGTACATTTGTGTGATGGTCATTGGAAAGAATTCCCCTCTCACAGATAGCTAAAAAGATGAATGGTGTCAATGGGAACTTAACTGAGAGGCAGAAGTTGCTCGTCGCTCAAGGAGCCCCTAGCAACCTCAGGAGGAACCCTAAGCTGAGAAACCTCGCCCTAAATGAGCCTTTGAAATAATTCTCAGATCACAGGGAACCTCTGCTAAAAATAATTCGTCAGGGAGACAAATACCCCTTACATTGGTGATCAGTGAGAAGAATGTTCCTTACATTGGTGATCAGTGAGAAGAATGTTCCTTACATTGGTGATCAGTGGGAAGAATGTCCCTTACATTGGTGATCAGTGAGAAGAATGTTCCTTACATTGGTGATCAGTGGGAAGAATGTTCCTTACATTGGTGATCAGTGGGAAGAATGTTCCTTACATTGGTGATCAGTGAGAAGAATGTCCCTTACATTGGTGATCAGTGAGAAGAATGATCCTTACATTGGTGATCAGTGAGAAGAATGTTCCTTACATTGGTGATCAGTGAGAAGAATGTTCCTTACATTGGTGATCAGTGAGAAGAATGTTCCTTACATTGGTGATCAATGAGAAGAATGTTCCTTACATTGGTGATCAGTGAGAAGAATGTTCCTTACATTGGTGATCAATGAGAAGAATGTTCCTTACATTGGTGATCAGTGAGAAGAATGTTCCTTACATTGGTGATCAGTGAGAAGAATGTTCCTTACATTGGTGATCAGTGGGAAGAATGTCCCTTACATTGGTGATCAGTGGGAAGAATGTCCCTTACATTGGTGATCAGTGGGAAGAATGTCCCTTACATTGGTGATCAGTGGGAAGAATGTTCCTTACATTGGTAATCAGTGAGAAGAATGTTCCTTACATTGGTGGTCAGTGGAAAGAATGTCCCTTACATTAGTGGTCAGTGGCAAGAAGGCTCCTTACATTGGTGGTCAATGAGAAGAATGTTCCTTACATTGGTGATCAGTGGGAAGAATGTTCCTTACATTGGTGATCAGTGGGAAGAATGTCCCTTACATTGGTGATCAGTGAGAAGAATGTCCCTTACATTGGTGGTCAGTGAGAAGAATGTTCCTTACATTGGTGGTCAGTGGAAAGAATGTCCCTTACATTAGTGGTCAGTGGCAAGAAGGCTCCTTACATTGGTGGTCAGTGGGAAGAATGTTCCTTACATTGGTGATCAGTGGGAAGAATGTTCCTTACATTGGTGATCAGTGAGAAGAATGTTCCTTACATTGGTGATCAGTGAGAAGAATGTTCCTTACATTGGTGGTCAGTGGGAGGAATGCCACCCTTAAAATAGCTAAAAGGCATCATAAGTGCCGCTGGTTCTGCCAAGTTGTGTTGGCCCCAGGACTTTGCAGGCACCAACAGATGGGAGGTCAATCAGTCACTACTCAGGGAACCCTCACTACTTTAAAAGCTTAATGAAACAAGATAGGTAATAAATAAAATTGGCTGAGCTGATTATTATCCGCCCTGATAGCAGTGAATCATTTCAGAAAGGTGTAGGGTTGCTTTTCTAAAACATGATCCTTTCCATAAAACGTGACCAATGCAGTCCACACACTTTTTAGAGTGAAAATATTCCAATCAGGACGCCTACTCCGGTGACAACTGTCCAACAGTCACTTTGTAGCAATTTTCTCCCTGTTGCCTTCAGGGCAGGAAGTGAAGGCAAATCTCCCCAACAGATCATCGGCAACAAAAACATAAACTCACAAGGGTCTTAACTAGGGATGCACCCAAATTTCGGCTGCCGAAAATGATCAGTTGAAAATAGGGTTATCGGCGTTTTGGCGAAAGAAAAAAAAGGGGCCGATAATGGGCACTGAAAACGCGCCCGGTTTTCCAGCAAATTTCTCATGATTTTGCCGCGGTTATGTGACTCAAAAAACCGCATCAAAAACGCAACGCGGGTACCTTTTTGATGCATTCTTGCTGCGTTTTCAATGGGGAGGTGAGTTTTTGGTGTGTTTTTTTTTTTTTTAACTGACCAAATATGCACCAAAAATGCAGCAAGCAGGATTTTGAGCACCGCAACGGAAGCGCAAAGCACCAGTGTGAAGATATACAAAGAATTTAAAGGGAAGCATTTTTTATTGCACTTTTTTTTAATGCAAAAGTGCTTCAAAAACTGCTTAGCGTGAAAGCAGCCGAAAAGGTGCTGATAATGGCCAAAAATAAATTAATATTCATTCAAATTCATGAAATAATGAAAAAGTTGAATATAATACAATTATACTGTATATAAAAAAAATATATTTTTTAAAAAAAACGTCAATTTTGGTTTGCGGCCAAGTGCATCCTGAATTTTTGGTTTCGGTTTCGGCACCAAATTTTTTCATTTATTTGTTCCGACCCGGGTAACCACATACCATCAAGTAAAATCAATTATTGTACATCTCCATTTTGGTGGTCGAACAAGTGAGATTCCAGTTATATGGTAGCTAAGGGTTCATGTGTTCTCCCGACATGTTTCGCCAGTGTTGGCTTCATCAGGGGGATTTGAGAACCATCGGAAAACATGTAAAACTGTACAGGAAGAAACGGCGAAACCTGTCAGGATAACACATGATACCTTAGCCACCATATAACCAGAATCTCTATTTTACTTGATCGTATTTTAATCATGTATATAATAAATGGGATGTTTTAATTACTCTTTGTTTCTATTATTATCTGTTGGCACCGTTATAATCCCACCCCAACCTTCTTCCACCATAGTTGTAACCCTTCTCTACTCCATCCAAAACGAAAAAATATTTTTGGGCTATACCCATATCAAATTGGTGCTCAGAGTCATATTTACTAAATCTAGTTCCACAACATTTGAGGTGCTGTTCATTTACAATGGCCCCCCCAATGGACACGTAGAGCAGCTGCCAACTCACCCTGCGCTACAGAGCACCACAATCCACATACCGCATTGCCAAAAATGCGGTATGTGTCAAAAATGCGGTGTCCTTTTTTTTTTTTTTTTGCATTGAGCTGCCCTGCCAGCCCGTTCAGAATTAATAGGCTGCCGATATGCAGCCAACAGCAACACACAGAAATACTTCCACTAACATCTGCACAAGTGTGAACAGTCTAAAGCATATTATGGGAACAATTTGATCCAGGGAGCTGACTCAACTCTCTTTGTGGGGTCAGCGTTCCTGATCAGAGTTGCGGGTTGTTACTGTAATTTGCTTCCCTCTGGACCAGGGATTTTTTTTTCTCAGAGAATAGGTGCAGGAACTTCCCATTTCTGAGTCACTTCTGGTGTCCACTCACTCACCCACCCACCTACCTCCGAGCGCCGTCCCTTGGTTCCACCCCCCTACCCAGTACCGCCACTTTTAGATCTCTTCCAGCCACAATTGATGCCCCCCCCCCCAATAACATAAGCCCTTCCCAGCAACAATAAATCCCCAACAGCAACAATAGACCCCCCAGCAACAATGGACCCTCGCAACGAAACACTACCCCAGCAACAATAGACCACCCAGCAGCAACAACACATCTCCCTACAGCCAACATCAATACACTCTTCAGCAGCCAGCAAAAATAGTCCCCTCCCTCAACAGTAGATCCCCTCCAGAAACAATTGACCCCCCCAGCAACTTAAGCCCCCCTTTAGCAACAATAGATTCCCCACCAGCAATACTAGAATTCCCCAGCAACTATAAACAGCCAGGCAACTATAGACCCCCCCCCCAGCAACCATAGGTCCCCCAGCAGCCAACATCAATAGACCGTCCAGCACATACATTCAGTGCTGGAGGTGCTGGAACTGCGTTCCCTTGCATTCCCGCTGGAAAAAGAAGCTTTGCCCTGGACCAAAGTTATTAGCGTTTAGACCAGCCTTTCTCAACCTTTTCAATGGAGAGGAACCTTTGAAATAACTTTCCCGTCTCAGAGAACCCCTTCTAAGAACTACTATATCTACATGATATATTAGTGTGATGGTCAGTGAGAAGAATGTTCCTTACACTTGTGGTCATTGGGAAGAATCACCCCCTTACAGATAACTCAGAGGGTCAATGGTGTCAGTGGGAACTTATCTGAGAGGCAGAAATTGCTCAAGGAACCCCTACCGACCTCTGGAGGTTCCATGGAACCATGGTTGAGAAACTCTGGTTTAGACGGTTAAATCTGATAAATTGCTAACAAGAAAATCTCTTTATTTCCTAAACTCAAAGTATTTTAAAAGTATAATGATGAACATTTTGCATATATCAATAAGAATGAATCCTCAGTAGTCAATGGAGACTACACTCATCCCTGGTACCAAGTTCTTCCTGGTGGTCAGAAGAGCCGGCTATCTTCCAGAAATGGAACAGTTTTTTTCGAAAGTAATGCTTGAATTTGGCATAAATCTTCATATTTTAATCTTCTGATTTTATATCAGTTCTTTTGTGGTCACCCTTGCTCTCGTAGTTAGTGAGACTAACGATGATCCCACCTTAGATGGTGATGCCACATTTATTGTTGACCTCTTTAGAAAAATGTTCATGATATGGCCGTCGTGCTAAATCAATGGCTTTACAAGGATGCGGATCGATAGCTTTGACTTCATTCTGACTTTTCAGAATTGCTCGTTCGCCTCAGGTGAGCGACTCTGAAATGTTTAAAGTCAAAGGAAGACAAGCAACCAGCATTTTCAGGAGAGGTGCCCTTTAGAGTGTATGTAAATTCTACCAATGTGGGACACTGTGGTAGCTTCCATCGTGGTGGTAGTTAGGGTATTGTACTGTTTTAGCCATTGACTAGTGAAGATAATTTAGAGTTGTGATCCCCTTTATTAGATGACTTAAAGTATAACTAAAGGCAAAACATTTTTTTTTTTGGATAGAATGGAGAGGGATTAGAAAACCTATTGGGTTTTTATTGCTACCTCTGCCCCCGTTAGGGAGATTCAGAGAAAGGAAAACAAAAAACCCCTAATTTTTGGGTTGTCCCCAGAAAAGTAATAGAGGGAAAATGTTCCAAAGGGGACACTAGTTCTGGTGACCTAGGGGTCCCCAAGGAATTTCCTTAATTTGCAGGGATTTTATCTCACTTCCTGTTTTGGCTATGGGACAGGAAGTGAAGTTAAATCTCCCCAATGGGACGCAGATGGCGAAAAATTGCATGGCTTATAACCCTCTAATACTCTACCTAAGTTCTACTATAGTAATAAGTAATCTATGATGCACGATTTTGGGATGCCTTGGGCAGGAGTAGGCAACCTTGGCACTCCAAGTATCGTGAAATTACAAATTCCCTGGGGCACTACAAGACTTGACAGCCACAGGCATGACTCCCAAAGACAGGGGCATGACAGGATTTGAAGTTTTGCCACAGCTGGAGTGCCAAGGTTGCCTATCCCTGCCTCAGTTTCTTTCTTCAGGCGTTACAGAGAGTATACAATGTATAAAACCTGAGGAAAGAATCTAAGGCTTCCGGAAAGCCCGCATCTTTCATGTCCATGACATTCTGCTCTAAGCGGATGTCCTCAGCCTTCAGGGTTGAAGAAAGAGGGAGGAATAGTGTCCCATCATTGGTATCAGGGGGAAAATAGTGCCCCATCCTTGGTATTAGTGGAGGGAATAGTGCCCCATCATTGGTATCAGTGGGAGGACTAGTGCCCCATCATTGGTATCAGTGGGAGGACTAGTGCCCCATCATTGGTATCAGTGGGAGGACTAGTGCCCCATCATTGGTATCAGTGGGAGGAATAGTGCCCCATCATTGGTATCAGTGGGAGGACTAGTGCCCCATCATTGGTATCAGTGGGAGGACTAGTGCCCCATCATTGGTAACAGTGGGAGGAATAGTGACCCATCATTGGTATCAGTGGAAGGAATAGTGCCCCATCATTGGTATCAGTGGGAGGAATATTGACCTATCATTGGTGTCAGTGTGAGGAATAGTGCCCCATCAATGGTATCAGTGGGAGGAATATTGACTCATCATTGGTATCAGTGGGAGGAATAGTGACCCTTCAATGGTATCAGTTGGATCAATAGTGGCCCAGTGTTGGTGTCAGTTGGCAGAATGGTGTCTTGTATCAGTGGGAGGAATAGTGCCCTACGGGCCGGATAAAGGTAAGCAAAGGGCTGCATCCGGGTCCTGGGCTGCAGTTTGGAAACCAGTGCCCTAGAACAAGATTGTTACTGGCAGGATCACAAGGAGAACATAAAGGTAAATAGGTCTGCAAAAAAAAAAAAAAAAATGCAGCCACCACATCTAAAGACTGGTATGCTGCCATATATTAGATTTTTGTTTTTGAGTTTAGATCTGCTTCAAGTAAAGATTAGACACATCCTAGAAGCCAGCAAGCCAGGGGTCCTGAAAAAAATGCAACTTGCATTTAACCTTTAAGAACCTTTTCAGTATAACACCTGCTCCTGACTTCATAGAAGCACCCTCCATTTTGGCACTTAGATTCAGGCTTTATTTTTTCTGGGTTCTTGGAAATCAGTGGTTTTTGACAACAAAGCCCTCACGATGATCAAGCTGGAAATAAAAATCCTCAGAAAATAAACAGGTCTCTGATTTCCGTCCAAGTCTGTGCGTGAGAATGTACTGAATGAATGGAGCTTGAGCAATGTCATGTGAGGGACATGGCCATACTTGGGGTCATCTTCTGGGTAATAACTCCCACAGGAACTAACGTTACAGCTGGTGCGTTGCCAGGGAAGGGTTGCTGTGCTACACGGAAGGCCTCTAATAGTCTAGAATTTATTTCAGGTAATAAGGAGCCAGGTTCATTCGTTCCCACGTGAGACAGAGCTGCTACAACATCATTTCCAACCAGCCGCTCGGCATCTTAGGACGGTGCGTTGTTAAAGTGGTTTAGTCGTCAGTCAACACCTAACATAATTTACGATTGAGCTGAATTAAAATTCAATACTTTAGCTAAGGGTGATCAAATATATAAAAAAAATAATAATAATATGGTAGACCGAGCAGTGACAGATTTGGGGTAATCAAGCTCAACGTGACCCATTTACGCTCTACTTAAGTGTAACTGGGTCATGCAAACATAGGCATGCTATTGTTGTTGATCATTTATATAGAACTGTCATGGTCTGGAAAAGTAAGCAAAAGAAGGTTTGTTCATTAATATAGGTTCCTTCGCTCTTGGAACTTAAAGGGGAGGTCCACCCAAAATACAGTTCGGGTTGCAGGACCAGCAGTCCCTTGGAGCATTCTGTAGGTGGGGAAGAGGTCATAGCTTTATGATGTGCTTTATCCATATGAATGGGCTGGAACTGGGCCAATACAAAGCCAACGGATGAGGACTGATCTGCCTTTATCATACCAAATCAATGTGTTTTGAGCAGATCTAGAGTTTAACCTTGGATATGTTGGGTTTCAAAACCAGGAGATCAGAGCTTTAATGCGGAGCTCCTGATACAGAGAGATTACTTAAACCTAGCACTCCACCACCACCAACACCAATACCACCAACACCACTTTCTTGCACTGTGAGTCCAAGTCTTCTCAGATGTGTAGTCAGATTCTGAGAACGCATTATGAAGGGTATTTTTACTGTTTAGATTGCAGGACTAGCAGTGCCTATGGATCATCATTCAAGTGGGAAGAGGTCAAAGCTTTATGATGTGCTCCACTTGTATCCGTGGGCTGGAGCTGGGCCAGTACAAAGCCAATGGATGAGGATTGATCTGCCTTTTTCATACTAAATGAATCTGTTTTGAGTAGATCTAGATTTTAACCTTTGATATGTTGGGTTTTAACACCAGGAGATCAGAGCCGATTAGAGTTTTATTGAGGAGCTCCTTATACAGAGAAATTACTTAAACCTAGCACCCCACCACAACCAACACCACTTTCTCACACTGTAAGTCCAAGCCTTCTCAGATGTGGGCCCACTTTGAGAAGGCATTATGAAAGGTATTCTTACAGTTTAGGTTGCAGGACCAAAAGTTCCTATAGACCATCCTACAAGAGGGGATAAGGTCATAGCTATATGATGTGCTTCATCTGTATCTATGGGCTGGAGCTGGGCCAGTACAAAGCCAATGAATGAGGACTGATCTGCCTTTATCATTCCAAATGAATCTATTTCTTCCTCTCTCTTTCTTTGGGGTTTACAGTTTCATTTTTGATATGTTGGGTTTCAACATCAAAAGATCAAAGCCTATTAGAGTTTTTGATGCAGAGCTCCTAATACAGACAGATGACTTAACCCCAGCACTCCAACAACACCACCAGCACTTTCTCGCACTGTAAGTCCAAGCCTTTTCAGATGTGGGCCCACTCTGAGAACACATTATGAAGATACATTTTACAGTTTAGGTTGCAGGACCAGCAGTGCCTATAGACCATCCTACAAGGGGGGGGGTTGTAGTGTTATGAGGTGCTCCCCCGTATCAGTGGGCTGGAGTTGAGGCAGTACAAGTCAGTGGATAAGGATTGATCTGCCTTTATCATACCTAATCAATCTGTTTTGAGTAGATCTAGAGTTTAACCTTTTACGTGTTGGGTTTCAACAACAGGAAATCAGAGCTGAAGTTTTTTATACAGAGAGGTGACTTAAATCTAGCACCCCACCACCACCAACACCATTAACACCACAAACACTGCCAACACAACCAACACCAACAACATCATGACCACCAACACTACCACCAAGACCACCACCATCATCAACCACAAGCCCAAGCCTAAAATGAATTCTTCCCAAAAAACATAACCCCTCGTTTTCATACTCAACCCTCTTGCATAATTCTCAAACACTATACCTTGCCAAAAGTGGCGTCAAGGTCCCAGCACAGAAATCTAATATCAAGATGACAAAAATTTGAGCAACACCCATTCAAAGTAAATAAATAAATAAATACATAAAGTAAAAAGAGAACAAGAAAAAAGATAAGATGATTTTTTGTTAGGAAAAGAAAAAACATGACAAGAGATGTTCATATACTCAAAAATAGTTTTGGTTCTGAAAGTTTGCCTATAGCGGTTATGCTAATCAGCTGCCTTTCTCAGCATGAAGTTCAGTAGAGTGTGAATTTCGGATGAGTTATTTTAAAGTATTTAAAGGCTTTGTATTGTTGTGGGTCAATATCTTGCATGGTATTCCAGTAGATAGATGTAGAAAATGACAATTGTCTGCAGTTGATCTTAAACAGGATGAAACAAAGAAAACCTTTCATTGCAAATTCCTCATGTTTTGACACAAACTCTGTGTTTTTGTTGCAGGCTATGACATCAACATGACTGTGCAAGCTCGCTGATACCCCTTCAGATGAGAGAAGACTCTCCTTGGTAGCACCAACGCCATCTAGAGACAGAAATCTCTTCATAATTTCTTCCCCTTGAGCGTCCCCTGTGAGCCTTCAAAACTGTTTCTCCAAAGAGTTTTGCAAAAATTAAGACTGTTTTCAAAAGCAGAAGCACCGCAGTCCACAACTGAAGTGATGGGCAGCGTGCGCACCAACCGTTACAGCGTTGTATCTTCAGAGGAGGACGGAATGAAGTTGGCCACCATGGCAGTTGCCAACGGGTATGGCAACGGTAAGAGCAAAATACACACCAGGCAACAGTGCCGGAGCCGCTTCGTCAAGAAGGACGGCCACTGCAACGTTCAGTTCGTCAACGTCAGTGAGAAGGGACAGCGTTACTTATCTGACATCTTCACAACCTGTGTGGACATTCGTTGGCGATGGATGCTGGTCATCTTTTGCCTAGCCTTTATACTGTCTTGGCTTTTCTTTGGCTGTGTCTTCTGGTTGATCGCTTTACTCCACAATGACTTGGGCGCCGGAGATAATCACAAATCTTGCGTGACTGAAGTCAGAAGCTTCACGGCAGCTTTCCTCTTCTCCATCGAAACACAGACAACTATCGGCTATGGGTTCCGATGCGTCACAGATGAGTGCCCAGTGGCTGTTTTCATGGTGGTGTTCCAGTCTATCGTGGGTTGCATAATTGACGCCTTCATCATAGGTGCTGTTATGGCTAAGATGGCCAAGCCAAAAAAGAGAAATGAGACTTTGGTTTTTAGCGACACTGCGGTCATAGCCATGAGAGATGGAAAGCTGTGCTTGATGTGGAGAGTGGGCAACCTCCGCAAGAGCCATCTGGTAGAAGCTCACGTACGAGCTCAGCTGCTTAAGTCTCGCATTACTTCGGAAGGGGAGTACATCCCCCTGGATCAAATAGATATTAACGTTGGCTTTGACAGTGGCATAGACAGAATATTCTTGGTCTCACCCATTACAATAGTTCATGAAATGGATGAAGACAGTCCACTCTACGATCTTAGCAAACAGGACCTTGAGAACTCTGACTTTGAAATTGTGGTGATACTGGAAGGTATGGTGGAGGCCACAGCAATGACCACGCAATGTCGGAGCTCCTACCTTGCTAATGAAATATACTGGGGCCATCGATACGAGCCCGTTCTCTTTGAAGAAAAGAGTTACTACAAAGTAGACTACTCCAGGTTCCACAAAACATACGAAGTGCCCAACACGCCGGTATGTAGCGCCAGGGACTTGGCTGAAAAGAAATATATTCTTTCCAATGCAAATACTTTTTGCTACGAGAACGAAGTGTCCCTCACAAGCAGAGAGGAAGAAGGCAGCGACATAGGGCTGCCAGATAGCATGAGCACGGACATGCATCCCGAAATAGACAATCACAACCAAGTTTCTCTTGATCCTAGACCTCTAAGGCGAGAATCTGAAATATGACTGAAAAACTACAGCTGGTCAAAATAGCTGGTCAGCAGCACCCGTTGCTAAGCAGGGGCCCAATGCAGTTTTCAGATGTCGGTACTGTTGGACAGAGGTGAAACGGATCCAGCTTCACACAGCTGACGGGAAGCTATCGCAAAAGATTGGCAAGCGTAGGGTGTGGTGGTCTAAACTGGAACTTCTAGACTTGTGTTCCACGTCACTGGACATGCCCCCACCATGCACTGCTCTTTGTGACAACAGGCTGTGCAGGGACACTACAGAAAACATCGCAAGCAGACAAGACGTTGTAGAACCGTTTCTCAACCTCTTGGTCACATTCATAACTCTAAGACCTTGTTCCACCAGTTTGATCCTGGTGAGCTATACAACAAAAAGAATAAAAACGATAGGCAGCTGGGAACTTGAGACAAAGCACTAAACCTTGTTCAAGTGTAACCCAAAAGGCACATAATGTAAAGAAAAAAAAAAATAAATTATGTATATTTTTATTTTGACAAAACTTGAACTTGCAGATAAAGCTTTTTGAGTTTTCAAAACTTCTCTCTCAAATATTGGGAACAAGTCCATTTTTAATGGCATAACAATAGGCAACTATTTGCCTTAAACCATAAGCTGCTGCTACTTACACCCTACCAGTTCTGTTGTGGTGTTTCTTTTTTTTTTTTTTTTTATTTCAGTGTTCCAGTCATGTACAGGAAAAAACGGCCAGACCCCCCCCCCCCGTAAAGAGCTATTGGCCAAAACCCATAAAAAATTTAAGAAAAACAAAAAGCCAAATCCAAAATTCTGTGAGAAAGCTATAAGTAACCACAGACTTATCTATACACTCATTTTGCTTATTTAGGTAGAGGAATTTGTGACTAATGCTTTTTAGAAAGAGCTGCAATGCAGTCCTCCTATAGCAAAGATAGAATATATTTTTATAGTGAGAAAAGGAAAAAAAAAAAAAAAAAGACGTAAAGACAATGTAATTGTATACCAAAGATAATGCAATTGTATTATTTAAAAACCTGCTGTTTTTTTTTATTTTTTTTTTTAGAAGCGAGTAGTAAAGATGGCTAAAAAAAGAGAGAAAAAAAGACAATGAAACCTCCTGCTGCTAATTATTAGTCCTATTTTGGGATTTCAATAAGACTTTTTTTTTTTTTTTTTTTTGCGTAGAAGAGTCAGAAAAAAAAAAGTTTCTCCCAACCACACAAAAAAAAAAAAAAGTCCACTTTCCTGTTAGTCAAGTAAAGCCAGGGTGCAAGGTCAAGTGTGCTGGGGACATTCCAAATTTGTGGGAGTTGATTCAGCATTTTTTGTTAAGCCTTTGAGATGACCTGATGTAAAGAAAAAAAAATTTTTTTTTTCTAAAGTTCTACCTGTTCCAAAATTCCAAGGGGTATAGGGTGCAACCTTTTTTTTTTTTTATTGGCACATTGAGAAACAAAGATATGACTGCAATGTGTGAATGTTTGCAGAGCAGAGAGTTTATTTCCGGGATAAGGGGGAGAGGAGATCAGTTGATTGATCTCGTATCAAATAATATGAGTTGTAAAAAAAAAAGAACCTCATTTGAAACCGATGGAAGGCCTTGGAAAAATGATTATTTGGAGCAGATGACACTGTAAAGGAATTTCTAATAATTGTAAACACGGGAAAGTGAAATCTTTTATTCATTCCTTTAGTTTGGCTGGGAATACTTTGGTATGAAGGGCCATGTGTGAGCCATATTGACATTTTTCTCACTTGTGTCAGCTGCGAAGGGTAGCACGGTTGCAGACTTTGCACAGGCTTTGCCTGCCGTAATCTTTCCCTTTTTAAGCTGGGCAGAAATGGTTTTGTGCTGGACTGGACTGTGACCTTTGAGAGCCACGGGTTCCAAATGAGGTCCTTTGAGGGGGGAAAAAAAAGAACATAGTGCTGGGTCCGTTTTACCTTCAAACTTCCCTTAACTCTCCCCAACCAAATATTTTGGAACTAACACACTCAAGGGATTCTGGGAGTTATATTTTTGTTATAAATGGATCACGGATCTTTACTAAACCTGTTTTTTTTTTCAACCGGGTCATCAAGAACCACTATAAAGTAGAAGCTTACCTCTGTTGAAGACAGGTGAAATAAGTAACGTGATTCTTTGCTATTAGGAGAACACGTCTTTTTTTTGAAGGCCAGAGTTGGGTTAGCCTTGGCCTGAGCAGAAGATGCAACTTTAAGGGTGTGTGAGCTCCAAGCTTTAACAAATATCTTTTTCAATGTATGCCATTAAAAATACCCTTGTCCATAACTGTGGTCTTTTGGGCATGTGAAGAAACCTTTGACTGGTGAGAGGGGGTTCTACAATGACAAGGTATATTAGGTCTGTCGAACATGGGCGAACATTTGTCTGATGGAAGAATTGTTCTTGATGGCCACAGTAACCAGATTGTCCTTTTCATTGCTTCTACCGTAGGATTGGGGGAACGAAAAAGGAGCAATTTAATGGCTATGGCCAACCAGAGCCCATGGATTTGTAAATCCAGTTTTTGGTAATGCCTAACAAGTCAAATAGCCAGAGACCTCCTGTTTTTAGCAAACCTGCGTACGCAAGCAGAGCTGTCTTTAAAATATGACCGCTACACAGGTGATTGCATGAAACAACCAGTGTATTTTGAACAATTACTTTTTCTGCAGCATGTAAACAAATAGACTTTAGTTAGACTTGGGTGTTGGGTAGGCCTTTTTTTATCTGACTGGTTGGTTTACCGTTTGAAGACTTAAAGAGAACCTGTCAGGATGGAATTATGGGAATGGCATTGAAAGCTAATCAAAGGGGCGAGAGGGAAACCAAATTGCTGTCCGGCTAACTGGTATGCCTCACACGCCGTCCCCTAGCCTCTAAGTTTGCAGAGCATGAGTGGACAAGCAGCCATTGTTGGGTTTAAGGCGACCTCTGCTAAAGCGTTAGACTCAGTAAAGCTAAATAAGATGGCAATCCAAATTCTTTGCTTCAGTAAGTACAGTTTTAACATATATTCAGGTTCCTGCTTAATTCCATTAGTGATGGATTCTCTTTAATGTACGTTGGTATGGACCTCACTGTGCATGGGAAGAGGTGTTATGGTCCAACAAAGCTTGGTTTAAACAACCTTCAAGCTATGGGCTTTACAATTTGATTGTACAATCTCCTTCAGGTCTACCAGGACCTATGTAGTACAAGGGCCAGCCTGATTACCTTGTTTTAGCAGGCCCTTGCGTTTTTATAGTTTTGGCCCATCTAAAGGAAAGCCGTACAATGGCACAGTAAGCCATACCAACTTTACACTTAAAGGCATCAAAGTCAAGCTTTTTGAGCAATAAAACTCTTGAAATGTTTTGTTTGAAGAATTATACCAGGAATGCAACTGTTTTAATGCTGGAAAATGTCTGTTGTTTGACCCCTAAGGACAGGAGAAACATTTGTGGAAGAGCCAACTGGCCAAGTTGGTAAAAACTGGAGTAACAAGCCTTGGGAGAGCAAAGCCATTTCCAATAACCACGAATTGGCATCCGATTTCCACCAGGTTTCTTGCTCCAGTTTTCATACATCAGGTCACTCGTGAGTCCAGAATGCAAAAAAAAATTTCCGTTGTTGTGTATGTGGTTGGACGGCAATGCAAATGTGAGACTTTGTGTTGGATCAGACGACAGTTCTGCCCATGTTTGGCCATTGTTAAGACCATTCATTGCCAGATAACCGAACTAGAGAGGACCTAGGCCTCATTCAAGAACTGTTGCACCTGGCAACCAGTTTAAGATTCCTGCTGCCATGTCATCAAACGACAGAAGAGACTCTGGTTGCTACAGCAACCCTACGTCTCTTCACTTTCAGTCATGAGCCCCACTATTCCTAGAACAAAGTCCGGTCTCTTCTTCACCAGTTATTGAGTTTCTATGTACCTGCTGCTAAAATTCATTGTTTAAAAAAAAAATTTAGAAAAAAAAGGGAAGATGGCAAAAACCAAAGAGTATTTTGGGAAAAAAGACAAGTAACCTTGTGCATCCCTCCTCTGTGATGGACCTTTTGGCCACCCTCTGCCGTCCATCACCACCAATGCGGTTTTCCTCCCCCTGATTCCTCCAGGCTTCGTTTCAGACCTAAAATTAGAAAGTTCGTACCCCCCCCATTGCGTCTAATTAAAACACACTAAGCTAAATTTAGCATGGACATTGCCGTGGCAACCAGATTGCAAGCATCGGGCCCACGGCATCAAGCTCAGTATACCACTCTCAATCCTCCAAGCAAGACTGTCTCTTTGGTAGTCAAGCCGAGAGACCCTTGCGTGCTAAAAAAAAAAAGCGATGTGGTAATCCATAGCAACCAATCAGGATCGCTTTTTTTAATGCAAGGTATCATTTCGTTGCTACGGATTACTAGAATTAATTTAGCTGACAACTCGTGCTTCTTATGCAAGAAAGAATTAAAAAAATCAGCCCTAGGGGTGTCTTGATCCAGAGAGGAGGGATGTTGGTCCCTGTATTTTATTATGTCTGCAACGGCGTCAAGCCTCAATTTTTTTTTTAAAAAGAAAGAGGTTTGTTGCCCCTAGCAACCAGCCTCAGCTGCTGCTGAACCTTCCCTGGCCCCCTCGTTTTTGTAAAGGAGGCCCGGGATTTCTCTCCAAAGCATTGTAGGGACTACGTGTGGGCTGACGTTCGAAGTAACCCATAGTAACCAATAAGAATGCTCCCTCTTGGTTGCTACGGGTGACGGAACTTCTAACATCATTATTGCCCTCGACCTTATAGGCCGGCCACAGAGTCTTATTGATTACAAGAATCCCTTTGTATTCACAACTTGAATCAGACTTGCTATGCACTTTGACTTTTTATCTTTAATTTCTATAAACAGGCAATCTGTGACTATGTCAAGGAACCGCAAGTCCCAGGATCCCATCAGCAAGGCATGCTGGGACTTGCTGTCCTTTAGCATCCACAGAATGCTAATAATGGATTTCATTTATACCCGCTCCGAACGCACAGAATTGGTTGAATCCATAATATCCTGGATATTATATTATCTATGGAAGGATACATTGTAATAACAAAAAAAGAAAATCCCTTTTTCTGTATTTAAAGCCAAATGTATATATATATAAGAAGTATGTCCTGAAAACACGATATGCCAATAGCGGTATGATGACGCAGAGAATTCTGGGAGAGGGACGCCTAGAATTTTAGATCTAGAACCTCAGATGTCCCCGATCTTTTGGGCGGATGTTATTTATTAAAGCATGGTCTTCAAAGTTGAAAGTGTTTTTATCGTTTCTACAGCTGTTTTTTTTTTTTTTTTTTTTTCAAGCGGTTTAGTAGCTTTTTCAAATTTTTACATGTTTTGTCTTTTTTTTTTTCTGTACATAAACCCTTTGTCTTCACCACCATGCAGTTTTTGCACTTGTGCAGAGAGGGAAATCGAGTAAAATGAATTAATTCAGAATAATTCAGCGCTGAACAGACATTGCGCAGTTTGTAGACATGTTACATAGTTAAAATGTTTTTAAGTGGGGAAAAAAAAAAATTACATTTACGATTCGGTCTTTAAACAGCCCCAGTTTTATTACCAGTTGATCCCGCCAGTGGATCCATTATATTTCCACTTCCTGTTACATGCCAAGCTGGCCAGCAAAGGTTAAAGTTACAGTCAGGGCTTTTTTTTTTCTCTCTCCAAGAATAGATGCAAGTACTCCTCCCTTCTGAGTCACCCCCTCCTCTCCGTCCCCTACCCACCTCCGAGTACCGTCCCTTGGTTCCGTCCCGTATCTACCTCCGAGCACTGTACCTTGGTTCAACCCCCTATCCACCTCCGAGCACCGTCCTTTGATTCCACCCCCTATGCACCTCAGAGCACTGTCCCTATTGATCCTGCCAAGTAGATCCATTATATTTCCACTTTCTGTTCCAGGCCAAGCTGGCCAGCAAAGGTTTCTGTTACAGTCAGGGCTTTTTTTTCTCAAAGAATAGGTGCAGGTACTCCTCTCTTCTGAGTCATCCCCTCCTCTCCGCCTCCTACCCACCTCTGAGCACCGTCCCTTGGTTCCACCCTCTACCCATCTCTGAGCACTGTCCCTTCGTTCCACCCTCTACCCACCTCCGAGCACTGTTCCTTGGTTCTACCCCGTACCCACCTCCGAGCACTGTCCCTTGGTTCTACCCCCTACCCACCTCTGAGCATTGTCCTTTGGCTCTACCCCCTACCCACCTCCGAGCATTGTCCTTTGGCTCTACCCCCTACCCACCTCCGAGCATTGTCCCTTGGTTCTACCCCCTACCCACCTCCGAGCATTGTCCCTTGGTTCCACCCCTACCCGACTCCGGCATTGTCCCTTGGCTCTACATCCTACCCCCCTCTGAGCATTGTCCATTGGTTCTACCCCCTCTGAGCACCGTCCCTTGGTTCTGTCGCCGATCTACCTCTGAGCACCGACCTTTGGGTCCAAGCCCTATCCACCTCCGAGCACCTATTGATCCTGCCAGGTACTCCTCCCTTTTGAGTCACCCCCTCCTTTCTGCCCCCTACCCACCTCCGAGCACTGGCCCTATTGATCCCGCTGGGTAGATCCATTAAATTTCCACTTCCTACTCCAGGCCAAGCTGGCCAGCAGAGGTTACAGTTACAGTCAGGGTTTTTTTTTTTTAAAGAATAGGTGCAGGTACTCCAACCTTCTGAGTAACCCCCTCCTCTCCACCCCCTACCCAACTCCGAGCACTGTCTTTTGGTTCCATCCTCTACCCACCTCCGAGCACTGTCCCTTGGTTCTACCCCCTACCCACCTATGAGCACTGTCCCTTGGTTCTACCGCCTACCCACCTCTGAGCACTGTCCCTTGGTTCTACCGCCTACCCACCTCCGAGCACTGTCCCTTGGTTCTACCCCTACCCACCTATGAGCACTGACCCTTGGTTCTACCCCCTACACACCTATGAGCACTGTCCCTTGGTTATACCCCCTACCCACCCCTGAGCATTATCCCTTGGTTCCACCCCATACCCACCTCCAAGCGCTGTCCCTTGGTTCTACCCCTACCCACCCCCGAGCTCTGTCCCTTGGTTCCACCCCCTTACCACCTCTGAGCATCGTCCCTTGGTTCCATGCCCTACCCGCCTTCCAGTTCTTCCTCTTTCAGAGAATACAGAACCAAGTATCACCTTGGGGTGCTAAGAAATATGTATGGAATTTATTACTGATAAAAAGAAAAAGGTGCGTTCCCCCTGAAAAAAAGCCCTGGTTACATTTGGGGCAAACCATATAACACTGGGAGGGGAAGCTTACAATGCTCAGTTTTAACCCTTCACCCCCGGCATTCCTTTAAATCCCAGGCGCCCAACCACCGGCCCGGAAGGTATCAGCAATCATATGACCAATATCACAGTGGTCACCCTGCTGCAGGAAGTGGAAAATAACCGATTTACTGGCAGGATCAACTGGTGATATAGTTATTTTACAGGGAGGGACTGATAGTATACACAGAGCCTGGTACATTGCACACATCGCCAAATGAGGTCTTTTTTTTTTTTTGCATGAACAAAAGTCTTTCTAAACTTTTTCACCCCCCAGAGGAACCCTTCAAAGAATTTTCAGGTGTCAGGGGACCCCCGTTAAGATTAGTCCATCGGGGGGGGGGGGGTCATTAGAGAAATGCCCCTTACATTGGCGGGCGGGGGGGTGAGTGGGAAAAATGCGCCCCCTTACAGGAGTGGCCAGAATGACACCCTTACGGTCATACCACTGGCTCTGCCAAGTGGCGTTAGACCTGGATTCTGTTCTTTTATTTTCTATTCTGTTCTGTTTTGTTCTATTATATTCTATTTAATTATATTCTGTTCTAATCTTTTATTTTCTATTCTATTTGATTCTACTCTTTTCTAAACTATTCTATTTTTTATATTCTATTTTAATCTATTCTATTTTTATTCTGTTTCATTCTATACTATTCAATGATATTCTTTTTTTTTTTCTATTCTAGATTTTTCTTGTCTATTCTAGTCTATTCTGTTTTGTTCTATTCTATTCAGTGATATTCTTATTTTTCTATTCCAGTATTTTATTGTCTAGTCTATTTTTTTGTTTTCTATCCAACCCTTTTCTTTTCTGTTCTGTTTTATGCTATTCTATTCTGTTCATTTTTTTTTCAGTTCTATGTCATTCAATTCTATTTTGTTTGTTTTATTCTATTCTAATCTAATCTATATTCTATTCTATCCTTTTCTATTCTTTTTTTGTTGTTGTTCCAAACAAAATGTTATTGTATTTTCTTTCTATTCTATTATGTTCTCATATTTTCTATTCTATTCAATTATTTTCACTTCTATTCTGTTCTTTTATTTTTTATTCTGTTCTATTCTTTTATTTTCAATTTTTATTTTATTTTATTTTATTTTTGTATTCAATTCTATTCTATTCTAACCTATTCATTTCTTTTCTAATCTATTCTGTTATGTTTTATTCTATTCTTTTCTAATCTATTCTATTCAACTCTATTCTGCTATGTTTTATTCTATTCTTTTCTAATCTATTCTGTTATGTTTTATTCTATTCTTTTCTAATCTATTCTATTCAACTCTATTCTGTTATGTTTTATTCTATTCTATTCTATTTTATTCTATTGTTTTTCTTTATTCTATTCTATTCTTTTCTATACTATAAAGCAGCCTAAGTAGAAATCATCATCTTATTTCACTTTTATACCTTTTATACAAATTCATTTTCAATTTGCAACTTAAATCCATTTTCGAATTCGGATAATTCATTTCGTTATCATTTTATTTCGGATTTTGTTTCAATTAGTTGCTATTGTGATTGGGAAAATTTTGGATCCATCCGAATAATGAAAATTTTGTCCGAATTTTCGATTGATAACGAAACGAACCCGGACATGTCTATCAGTTAGCCACAGCTCCAAGGAACCCCCTAGCCGGCCCTGGAGGAACTCTAAGGTTTCACGGATCCCTGGCTGAGGATAGTTGGTATGGACAAACATGGGAGCCATTGGGCTGCCCATCCCCCTCCATCCCGATCCCCCCCGTCCGTCCATCCGCCCCCATCCCCCTCAATCCCCACCCCTGCGTCTGTCCATCCGCCCCCATCCCCCGCTATAGTGAAATTCATCAGAAAAGGCAGTTGGAATCCTTTCGCTGTTTTTCTTTTTCCTTCCTGAAATACTTGAATCGGGACATTGGAACGATGTCTTACCGGAACACTGCGCGGGAAGCTGCGCTCGTCACCCCCCCCCTCCCCCCAGATCGATCGTAGCTTCCATAGAGCAGGCTGTCAGGTCACGAGATGCCTTCACATCCATCTTATAAATGTATATTATATATATATATATATATACAGTATATATATACAGAGAGAGAGAGCGCTATTTTTTTTTCTTTTAACATAAAGAGGCCTTTTATAACACAAAGTGTACCTGTTGGCCACACACAGAAAGCAGCGGGCGAATGCACATCGATCGACAGGAAAGCAGCCGCCTCGCTGTGCCGTGTGTGGTCACCTGATCCAAACCTGGTGTGGTGCGCGCCTGACAGGTACAACGCTATTCTAATTAGCACCCCCCCCCCCTCCTCCCGTCCATACTACCCAATAGGGAGAGCGAATATTTTATTTTATTTATTTGTTGGACTGGTGGCAGGATACAATGTAACAAATCAGGGAGGGGGCGGAGTTTAATGTATTTAATTTTATTTTATACTTACGGTAAAGACAAAGGGTTTGACTTTTTTTTTTTCTTTTTTTTTCTTCTTTGCTCCTATTGGATCTAGTTTAATGTTTGGGGGTAACTAAGAGATAACATGTACTGTAATGTCTTTAAAAACTCTGGCTGTCCCCCGACCGGCGGAAAGGTCGAAGGGCGCGGCCTGGTCGCTATCTTTAGCCATTTTTTTATTTTATTTTTTAAACTCTTGTTGCCGTGCTGTCTCCATGTTGTGAACGGCGGATGACAATCATTGTAAATAAGTATCTTATTTCTGGCTGTAGCCTTTTTTTTTTTTTTTTATTGTATCGAAGTCTTCCTACAAAATGTACTGCACAAAAATCCTGGATTGTACAGATTTTTTTATTAATATTATGTCTTATTTTATTATTTCTAAAATAAAATAAAAATTTCAATTTAATTTCTGCCTGGTTTCTGATTTGTAGAGTCGTTGATTTTGGGGGCGGGGAAAGGGGGGGCGCATTATAGCCTGGGGGGGGGGGGGGGCTGGGTTCACACCTCTGTTCATTAATGTGGGCATTACAGTCAGTGCTGGGACAAGGTCATCTGGGGCCTAGGGGGAACATGCCAAATTGTGCCCCCCCCCCAGATGTATAAGCAATATGTGTCAGCAATAATCCCCCCCCCCCCCCAAAAAAAAGCACTAATCTGCATGCTTACACCTTAAGCATAAATTCCCACTCCTCCTAGTACAAATCCACCCCCCTGCTGAAAATCTCTTCCCGGCACAAATCTTTAACCCCAACCCCCCCCCCCCCACCAGCTCAAATCTTCTTACTTCCCATATGCTCCCTGCACAAATCAAGCCCCGCTCCAAATTCCCACCTCCCGGTACAATCCTTCTACCCCTCTCCCCCGCTCCAACTTCCCCCCTCCCAGCACAAATTCTCCCAAATCCCCCATCCTAGCAAAAATACCCTCAATCATTCCTGCCCCCCCCCTTCTATATTACCCTTTCTACCACAAACCCCTCAAACTTTCCCCTCCTAGCACAAATTCTCCCAAATCCCCCATCCTAGCAAAAATACCCTCAATCATCCCTGCCCCCACCCCACCTTCTATATTACCCTTTTTACCACAAACCCCTCAAACTTTCCCCTCCTAGCACAATGCTTCTTCCCCCATCCCCCTTCCAAAACAAATACCAGGGATCTTCTAAAGGTGGGCAGAGTAGGAGATAGCCGGACAGATTGGGGTAGGGGGTTCCAGAGGGTGGGAGAGGCTCAGGAGAAGTCCTGGAAGTGAATGTGGGAAGAGACAATGCGGGAGATAGGGAACAGGAAGTCTTGTGAGGTGCGGAGAGAGGACGGTTTGGGTGATATTCTGGGATAAGATTAGTGGTGTAGCTGTGGATGGTTATGTGTGGTAGCATTTTGAATTGTTTTTTTGTTGGGCGATTTGAAGACAGTGGAGGGATTGGCGGAGAGGGGTGGCAGACACGGAATGGTTGGTAAGCTGGATGGGTCAGGCAGCAGCATTCATGATAGACTGAAGAGGGAATAACCTATGTAGAGGTCGGCCAATGAGGAGGGAGTTGAAATAGTCAAATTGAGAGAGTGCATCAGTAGTGTGATTGGTTAAGAAGGGGTTTATTTTGTAAATGTCACAGTGTCAAGGGGAAAGTGGCAAGATTTGGACAGTGATTGGATAGGAGGCCAGATTTATTAGGTTAACAGCTGATCCAGGGAGGACTTGTAGACAATAAAAGGAACCTGAGGACAGACCCTTGGGGGGCCCTTATGGAGAGAGGATGAGGAGGCAGAGTTGTAGGTTACACTAACAGTGCAGTGAGATGGGTAGGAGGAGAACCAGCAGTCTTGGAGACCAGTGGAGTTTTTTTTTGAGGAGCGGGTGGGTGGTCAACTGTGTTGAAGGCAACACAAAGGTCTAATAATGACTATGAAGTAGTGACCATTGGTTTTAGCAGTCAGTAAGTTATTGGTGAGTTTTAGGAGGGCAGTTTCTGTGGAGTGTGGCGAATGAAAGCCAAATTCAAAGGGGTCAAGAAGCTTGTTATCAGTGGGGTGGTGGCTCCGACAATTGTAGACATGGCATTCTAGGAGTTTGGAGGTAAATGGAAGGAAGGAGATGGGTCTTATGTTGCACAGACTTAACATCCTCCTCTAGTATGTCTGAAGCCTCGGTATTCTGAATAATATATTCAGCCCTTTGGAGTGGTAACAGCTGAGGGGCCTACACCCTGTAAGTTGATAACCACAGGTCTATATTGTATTAACCCCACACCTTCCTAACATTTCTGCCACACCTCAGGTCTATTAAGTCATATTTGGGATCCATTGGCTGAAGACAACTTACCAAGAACAGGAATGAGGAACAGGAAAAAAATGTGGTTCCTAGGGACAAGGTAGATCCAAGCACCCTTGGGAACCACTGAAAGTGACAGCGGGCGGGAAGCTGTCATATATATAGAGGTGGTAGAAACACAGCTTCTAAATATGATGCTCAGCTCCTGCTCAACAGAAGGCCAGACGGACACACGTTTGGGCATTCATCTGTACACCTGAACAGCTATTGTTGGTTCTAAACCTACTAGGTTCATCCTTAGTTGTGAACTTTAAAAATGAGTTTCTCCACATATGCCTATAGCTATAGAGGTGCCAGGATAGATGAACTCTAATGTGCATGTGCCTGGCCAACCAAGATGACCAAAACAGGAAGAAAGCCATGCCAGATGAGTAACCACCCACCTTCCTTACACTTCTGCCACACCTCAGGTCTATTAAGTCATACTTGGGATCCAGTGGCTGGAGACAACTTACCAAGAACAGGAATGTGTGAGGGGGAAAACTCATTGAAAATCCCACCTGGTTGTGGATTCTGCATCGTTTCAACCAGCAAGGGAGTCATGCGCTGGAATAGTTGGGCCTAAGGTCCTTCTCACTCCGGTTCCATCTCAGCAGAGCTGTCAGCGGCTCACATTTGGTCTTCGGTGCAAATTTAAACAGACCCAGATGTGAATGGATGCACATTCACTAAAGTCCAGCCACCCATAGGGATACATGGTAGTCAGTTTTTGTTCCTTGTAATCACAGGTCAAAAAATAGACTGATCGAGGGGCCTAAGAGATTTTGAGATGGCTGTCCCGGCCATGGCCCCAGGTGTCCATGATGGATCTCAGTGGTCAAATGTTTCAATTATTTCCATACCGCCATGGATTAAAAAATAACCAGCTTGCCAAAAATGTGCCATATTTGGGCAGTTATGTCACTGTTATCCCCATCCCTTTGGGTATGTGGCCAGGAATCCCAATGTGGTTCCTAGGGTCACGGCGGGTGTAAGCACCCTTGGGAACCAGTGACAGCGGGAAGCTGTCATATATAGAGGTGGTAGAAATACTCAGATGCTCAGCTTCTTCTGAACAGAAGGCCAGATGGGCAAACGTTTGGGCAGTCATCTGTGCACCTGAACAGCCATTGTTTGTTCTGAACCTACTGGGCCTGTCCCTAGTTGTGAACCTTGAAGATGAATTTCTCCACAATGCCTATAGCTTCAGAGGTGCCAGGATGAATGAAATCTCAAGTGTATGGGCCTGGCCAAATAAGATGGCCAAAGACAAGAAGAAATGATGAGTAATCAGCCATCAATCCACTGCATGTAGGACTGAAAGTGTTAGCACAGCTCACCTACAAATACACAACAAAGGAAGAAGTCTGGAATTCGCTGCACATTCCAGACTTCCTCCTTTGTTGTCAAGATGGCCAAAGACCCCAAAACTGGAACCATCCTTCGAAGAAGGTGGATATTGAAGCGTTAGTTCCACTTTAAGCAGCTCCGTAAGCACAACTGAAAGTTTTCACTACGAATCCCTAGTAGACACCCTGTAACATGCATCCCTGGAGGAGACTCCAACACTCATTATATAGGCATGGTCTACCGTTGTCATTACTAGGAAGTCAATCCAGAGCAATGATGTACAGCTGACATGAAATGGTCTCAAAGAGGTCAGAGGACACCAGCAGCACATACACTATATTACCAAAAGTATTGGGACGCCTGCCTTTACAGGCACATCAACTTTAATGGCATCCAAGTCTTAGTCCGTAAGGGTTCACTATTGAGTTGGCCCACCCTTTGCAGCTATACCAGCTTCATCTCTTCTAGGAAGGCTGTCCACAAGGTTTAGGAGTGTTTCTATGGGAATGTTTGGCCATTCTTCCAGAAGCGCATTTGTGAGCTCAGGCACTGATGTGGATGAGAAGGCCTGGCTCGCAGTCTCTGCTCTAATTTATCCCAAAGGTATTCTGTTGGGTTGAGGTTAGGACTCAGAACTTTGCAGGTCAGTCAAGTTCCTCCACCCCAAATTCACTCATCCCCGTCTTTATGGACCTTCCTTTTGGGCACTGATCTAAATCATTTGGTGGAGAGGGGATTATGGTGTGGGGTTGTTTTTCAGGGGTTCGACTTGGCCACATAACTCCAGTGAAGGGAACTCTTAAGTCTTCAGCATACCAAGACATTTTGGACAATTTCGTGCTCCCACCTTTGTGGGAACAGTTTGGGGATGGCCCCTTCCTGTTCCAACATGACTGCCCACCAGTGCACAAAGCAAGGTCGATAATGACGTGGATGAGTTAGTTTGGGGTGGAGGAACTTGACTGGCCTGCACAGAGTCCTGACTTCAACCCAATAGAACACCTTTAGATTGGAGACTGTGAGCCGGGCCTTTATGTCCAACATCAGTGCATGACCTTAATTTGTGCATTGGTGCGCAGTCATGTTGGAACAGGAAGGAGCCATCCCCAAACTATTCCCACAAAGTTGGGAGCATGAACTTGACCAAAATGTCTTGGTATTCTGACGCTTTAAGAGTTCCCTTTACTGGAACTAAGGGGCCAAGCCCAACCCCTGAAAAACAACCCCCACACCATAATCTCCCCTCCACCAAATGATTTGGACTAGTGCAAAAAGCAAGGTCCTTAAAGAAGAAGTAAACCCTGATGGGTGTTACTTCCTCTTTGTTTCCCGGCATTGCATAGTAGCCCATTATGTGACACTTACCTGCAGGAGAAGCCCATGATGTCCCTGTCTTCCTCGCTAGTAGCGAGCGTCCATTCTTCACCCCTCTTCCTTCCGGGGCCGCGAACTCCGGCTCTGTGACTGGCCGGAGTCGCGTGACGGCGCGTGACCTCACTCCCGCGCATGCGCGCAAGAGCCTCTTTTAGCATTATGACCCGAGCTAGAAACGGCACAGCGTGCAATTTCTAGCTCCGGCGCATGCACAGAAGAAATCGCCCTGCGGCGATTTGCAAATATCTCCTAGACCGTGCAGGTCTGGGAGATATTTCAAGCACCTACAGGTAAGCCTTAACCTAGGCTTACCTGTAGGTTAAAGTGGTTGTAAAGGGTTAACAACCACTTTAAAAACAGGGATGAGCGAGTTTGCGGTGGAGGAACTTGACTGGCCTGAGCACCTCAGCCCGATAGAACACCTTTAGACTGCGAGCCAGGCCTTCTTGTCCAACATCAGTGCCTGGCCTCAACAATGGGCTTCTGGAAGAATGGTCAAACACTCCCATAGACACACTCCTAAACCTTGTGGGCAGCCTTCCCAGAAGAGTTGAAGCTGTTATAGCTGCAAAAGGTGGGCCAACTCAATATTGAACCCTACGGACTAAGACTGGGATGCCATTAAAGTTCATGTGCGTGTAAAGGCAGGCGTCCCAATACTTTTGACAATATAGTGTAATAGGGAAAGAAGGATGATGTAAAAAAAAGAAAACAGTATTAAAAAAAATATATATATCCTACACAATGGTTTAGCAAACTAAATGCCATCCAATGAGGGTTAATAATTTACATTAATTTCCACCAAACACCAGCACAGAAGAGGACAATGTATGAAACTTATTGGACTTGAAAGGAATATGAAGCACAATTGTGCAACACGGCTTCTGGGCCGGCATTAAAACCGGCAAAATGTCAGAGGCTGCTCGCGGAGATGTGACCTTTTCCTTGGACTAATAAGGCCGGGGAGATTTTCACGGCACTGTTTAAGAAAGTGTGTAATTGAGACGATAATACGGAGCAGCGGTTCGTCCAGGATCCCTCCTAATACGCTTAGCCTGGAACTGCTCCTGGTAAGTGGAGCTTAATGCTCCATGATTAATTGGGCGAATTCCATCTAGAATATTGGCATTGCCTCTAAGCCGAGAGTTATACTTTCATTATATTCTCATTAATTAAAGTACAAGATCACAGAGAGAGAGAGAGGGGGGAAAAAAAAAAAAGAGAAACAAAACCTCTCTTTACCCATAGTAGATGTAAACCCAAAGTGTGTATTATTAACTGCCCCGGGGAACAGTGTCAAAAATATTCGGGGGGGGGACCTTTGGAAGGATCTGTGTGCCATTTAAAAAAAAAAAAGAAAAAAGAAGCTGGCAAGGAAATGTCATTTGCCAGCAATTTAAACTGTATCTTTTTTTTTTTTTCTTTGTCAATTTTGAAAATGTGACTTTTGCTGTAGCACATCCTACAGCAAAAATGGGGGGAGGGGGTTCCTTGCACTTTTACATTTTAGTCGACTAACTTAAAGTGGAGGGCCACCCTAGAATAAAAAATAGCATTAAAATTCTTTAAAAAATTTTTTTTGTTAAATTTGAAAAAAATTTTTTTTTTAAAGTACCTGAAACCCCTGTTGCTAGGCAGTCTTCCTAATCTGCCTCTTCCTATTCCGCGGCGCTTCCTCCTCTCCAGCGAGCGTCCCCCGTTGCCTTCTGGGAACCGTGTGTGTCCCAGGAAACAACGGGGCCATTCACAAAGCGCCGCGCGACTCGCGCATGCGCAGTAGGAAACGGGCAGTGAAGCCGCAAGGCTCCATTGCCTGTTTCCCTTAATTAGGATGGATGCGCCCTCGGGGGGCGACATCGCGGGCTCGCTGGACAGGTAAGTGTCCTTATTAAAAGTCAGCAGCTACAGTGTTTGTAGCTGCTGACTTTTTTTTTTTTTAAATTGCGGCCGGAACCCCCCTTTAATACCATTTTAGTCGACTAAAATACGACTAAAACTAGAACAACTGAGATGACTAAAATACAACTAAAACTAAAATGCCATTTTAGTCTTAGGACTAAAACTAAATCGAGATTTGCTGCCAAAATTAACACTGGTTCCTTGCCATAGGCATGATGATGAGAACAAGGGCCTCTTCCAGACAACCCTGGCTGGTGGTTGTAGGGGGGGGGACTTAAATCTGGGAGCCCTGTTCAAAAATAAGGGGGCCCGCAGATACTGCCCCCCTCTGTGTGAATACATGCATAGTATCCCTACTCACTCATTAAAAAAAAGATGTCTCTCAGAAACAAAAACACCCGAATATTTGACATGAGCCTCTTCCCCACAACCCTGGCTGGTGGTTGTGTGTGGGGGTCTGTGGGCAGGGAGCTTACTGGAATTTGGAAGCCCTCTTCGAAAATAAGATACTGCCCCCCCCCATGTATGAATACATACATAGTATCCCTACTTATTCATTAAAAAAAGATGTTACCTAGAAACAAAGACACCCCAAACATTTGTCAAGTCCTTTATAAAATAAATTAAAATTCCCCCAAAAATGTCCCTTGTTGTGGACCCATCTTCAAAAATGACCCGACAGATCCCAACAGTACTGCTCGCTGCTCCCCCCAGCTGTCAAAGGTTATATAAGGAAAGAGGCGGGGATCGTAGTGACATCTTTGACCAAATATGGCCATGACCATATTTGGGAAAGTCATTTCCCAAATATTGCCAGTGACCGTATTTGGGCAGTGACGTCACTGCTGTGCCTGGCCCCTTCGCTTTACGTGGCCTGGGCATTCCTTGCCATGTAAGCAATGTGCCGGTGACAGTGGCGGTTGCTAGGGACGCAGCGCGTGCCAGCACCAGCTGCTTCCTTAGGGACCACTGTCAACTGGAAAAAGGGGCATATATAGAAATGGTGGAAATACCGGTTCTGTATGTGATGCTCGGCCCCTGCTGAACAGGGGGATTAACGGGCAGTTATTTCGGGCATTCGTTGGCTCATCCGTAATGATGACAACAGTGGACGATGCCTCTGTAATGTACACTCACCGGCCCCTTTTATTAGGTACACCTGATCAATCGCTTGGTAACACAAATTGCTAATCAGCCAATCACATGGCAGCAACTCAATGCATTTAAGGCATCTAGACGTGATGAAGACGATTTGCTGAAGTTCAACCTGAGCATTAGAATGGGGGAGAAAGGGGATTTAAGTGACTTTGAACGTGGAATGGTTGTTGGTGGCAGACGGGCTGGACTGAGTATTTCAAAAACAGCTGATCTACTGGGATTTGCAGGCACAACCATTTCTCTGGTTTACAGAGAAGGGTGGGTAAAAGAGAAAATATCCAGTGAGCGGCAGTTGTGTGGACGAAACTGCCTTGTTGGTGTCAGAGGAGAATGGGCAGACTGGTTCCAGATGATAGAAAAGCAACAGTAACTCAAAAAGCCACTCATTAAAACCAAGGTATGCAGAATACCATCTCTGATAACACACAACACATCCAACCTTGAAGTAGAAGGGCTACAGGAGCAGAAGACCATGCCTGTCAAAACTGGACAATAGAAGATTGGAAAAACTTTGCCTGGTCTGATAAATCTCAATTTCATCTGCGACATTCTGATGGTCAGAATTTGGCGTAAACAACATGAAAGCATGGATCCTTCCTATCACCGATTCAGGTGGGTGGAGGTGGGGGTGTAATGGGGGGGGGGATATTTTCTTGGCACACTTTGGGTCCCCGTAGTACCAATTGAGCATGGTTTAAACACCACGGCCTACCTGAGTATTGTTGGTGACCATGTCCATCCCTTTATGACTACAGTGTCCCCATCTTCTGGCTCCTTCCAGCAGGATAATGCACCATGTCACAAAGCTCCGATCATCTCACCACTGGACAATGAGGTCCCTGTACTCCAATGTCCTCCACACTCACCACATCTCATCCAATAGAGGGCCTTTGGGATGTGGTGGTATCATGGATGTGCAGCCGACAAATCTGAAGCAACCGGGTGATGTTATCATGTCACTATGGAGCAATAACCTCTGAGAAACGTCTCCAATACCTTGTTGTATCTATGCCACCAAGAATGAAGGCAAAAGGGGGTCCAACCTGCTACTAGCAAGGTGGACCTAATAAAGTGGCCGGTGAGTGTATATTAAAGCTTATATGAGATGTTATGTCCCGTTCACATTAGGCGATTTGGAAACGTGTGTAGAATCTGGGCAATTCTGCTCGCGATTCCAAATTTTGGCAAAATTCTTAATGGCAAACCCCAAACGCCAAGAGATTCAGCCACCATTGACGTGCGATACAATTGTATGGAAGGCACGGCAAGAAGCACGTTTAAAAATAGCACTACGCTTATCGCCCCAAAAAAGGAGCAGGAGCTTCTTTTGGGTGACAAAGAGCAAAAAAATAAAAAAAAATATATATATTAAAGGTGATTACCCTTGTTACCGGTAGACAAGAGCTATAATTTGTGCACCCAGGCACTGTACATGCAGATGTGAAAGCCCCACAAATTTCAGCTCAAATTGGGGCCTGGGCAGGGGGAGGGTGGCATCCTTGAGTGCCGGTGGACCTTGCGTGGACAAAGGGTTCACAATCAGGTTTATGGACAAGACCAGTCACACGTGGTTTACTGTACCAAATTCTTACAAATGACAATCACAAAAAAAAAAAGGAAATGACGCATCCTCTCATTTGTTCTAGCGATCTTGGTTGACGGGGATATCAAGCTCCCAATAAAAAAGATGACATTCCTCCTGATTCCGTGTGCTGTTACCTCTCAGCCCTCCAAGTGACAAGTGTTTGCATTTGAACAGGACAAGGTATAAATCTCGTGGCGTATTCCTTTCCGCTGAAGGACAGAAAGTTCCCGGGGTCGGATTACTAGTGGACATAAATATGATGCAAAGGGTGTCAGGAATATTTGGCATGACACCATATCAAAATACAAGTCACACCGACTGTGCAAAGATCAGACGGGTAAAGCGGGCCTCTAGACCAACCTTTTCAACACAGAAGAACCCTTGAAATAACATTCTGGTCTCAGGAAACCCCCTGCTCAAAATTGCTACATCTACAACCCATCATACATTAGTGCAGTCATTCCCAACCAGAGTTCCTCCAGAGGTGTCCAGGGGTTCCTTGAGCTGTGACTGATTGACCTTCTATTTGACGGAGCCTGCATAGTTCTGGGGTTGGAAGCAGAAGAGGAAAAGCACCACTATGTGTAGTAGGACAGGCAAGTTTCATTATACCCATAAACAGGGCTACTCACATAGATAGGTTAAAATCAGGCTCTTCAAGTGTAAGGTTCCCAGGACAACATGGGAAGTGTCCGCATGCACCGCTATAAGGGACACTGTGGACTGTGGAGATCCAGGAGATGAAGAGGAAGCCGGCTGTAGTATCACTCCTACTCCGGTGGACAGCAGCATGAACTGCAGCGCGGCGTGGGGTGGAGTTGGGCGTGTTGACATCTGGGGATCAAGAGCTTGACAAAGGAACATGCTCGGGAACAGCACAGCGCATGCCCCGAAATGCGTCAGAGACCGTTCTGGGTCCCTCAACACGTCCAACGCTGCCTTACGCCGAGCTGCGGTCCAGGCTGCTGTCCACCAGAGGAGTGATACTACAGCCCTCGTCCTCCTTATCTCCACAGTGTTCCTCACAGCGGCGCATGCAGACACATCCCATGGCGTCCCGGACCCTTACACTTGATGAGCCTGATTTTAACCTTTCTACGTGAGTAGCCCTGTTTATGGGTATATTAAAACTTGCTCGTCCTACTACACTTACTTTCCTCTTCTGCTTCCTTCCCATTTTTCCCCCAGAGCTAGCAACAGCTCACGGATCAGCTTGCCCAAGTGTTGGACTAGTGTGTAGTACTCATAAACTATATTAGACTGAAATACATTGCCTTTGTGCCTACTATTCCCCCCCCTTCTTTATAGTTCTGGGGTTGACCAATGCCCCTTGGCAGAGCCAGAGGCATGGTGCCAATTATCTTTTTGTCTACCTGTAAGAGTTACATTCTGACCAACGTTGTAAGGGTTGTCATTTTTTCACCTAAGAATTGGTTTTAGCAGAGACCTGAAAACTAATTTAAGGGTCTCCTCTAGGGCAAGGGTCCCAAACTCTCTAAACAAAGGGCCAGTCCTTCAGTCTTTTTTTTTGGGGGGGGGGGGGTGGTTGGGCCAGACTGTGGCCTCTGGGAGTAGAAATGGTTCCGATGTCCGTGCAAAAAAACAATGCCCCATCTTTGGTTTCAGTGAGAGGAATTGTGCCCTATTGTTGGTGTCGGGGGAGGGAATTCTGCCCTAAGAGTGGTGTCACTGGGCCCTATTGTTGGTGTCACTGGGTGAAATTGTGCCCCATCATTGGCATCATTGAGAGGAAATGTGCCCCTTCATTGGCGTCATTAGGCCCGATTGTAGGTGACACTGGGAGAAATTGTGCCCCATCGTTGGCGTCATTGGCAGAAATTGTCCCCCAATGTTGGTGTCATTGGGAGGTGTTGTGCCCCATCACTGGTGTGGAGGGCTGGCTGTATAGTATCTCTGCTGGAATGATGGGGGACCTGAGGGATCTTCCCCATGGGAAAGAAACCAAATGAAGCATCCGCTAGGTGAGGGGGAGGTCAGGAGGTATGGAGAGTTCCAAGGTCTCCAGTGCCTCCTGATTTGTATTGTTCTATCTTGTATGGCAGAGGGCCAGAAAGAAAGGAGCCCCAGTGGTGTCCTAGGGGTGTCGGAGGAGCATTATGGGTTTGGGACCCCACTGTATGAAACTGCACTAGGCCATAGGCACTAAAAGCTTTTTCTCTGCACCATGCCTCATGGGCTAGGCCTTTTGGCCAATAGAGTCACTGTTACCAGACAGCAAGGCCTAACCACTGCATCTGCACTGGCACTCTTTTTTCTTCTTTTTTTCTCTTCATGTGTGCTTCATCTTCACGTATGTGTCTTTTTCCACTTGGATTGTAGGGTGTGGGTCTTAGGGCCTACCTTGAAATCTACGGGGAAGATGTGTGGCCCTCACGTTCCTTCCTCCCCTGCCTTGGGGGGGTGTTGATCCCTCTTCAGGAAAACCTACACGCCTAGTACTCATTGGTGACCATGAGGAGTGGGGTCCACCAGGCCTTTTGGCTAGGTGGACCTAAGTGTGCCTTGTACCCATCATGAGTTTTGTGCCCAAGGGGGCCAGGGAGGGCTCTTTCTTCTTGGGGTTTGGCCCATATGTCATACCTTAAGTGCACATTTTGTGTGTGTGTTCACATGCACTTTTTGGTGTTGTGTTATGTTTTTGGGCACCGTGAGTTCTACATGCCGGTCCCAATCTGGGAGGGTTGATAAAAGACCTCGTAAGCAAAAGTGCAAGGAAGAAGACTTTCAAGCATATCAAACATGTCCATAGAACTGGTAAGAGTTGGTTATGACTTAATGGATACATACATATACTTTGCAATTAAAACCGAAAGTGACCCATCAGTCCTCAATATCATGTAATGAAAGAAGTGGTTTCTAAGTCTGATTGAGATAATTGTACATTATGTTTACCTCTAGGCTCCAGATCCAGAAATAAAACACTTTGCTCGATCCCCAAACCTTTGAGATGCTCCACCATTGTCCAATCGGCAGGCTGGGAGGAGGCCCATCCAATATGCTCACCTGCAGTAAAGAAATATCCCCAACCCATACCTCCCAAATTTTTGAGATGGGAATGATGTAGACATAGGACACACACACTGCCACGTCCCTTAAAGGAGAATTATACAAAAAAAAAAAAAAAAAAAAAGGTTAGTTAAACTGTTTTTTTATCACTACTATGCCTTTATTCTGGCTTCATACTGGATTTACAAATGCAGAAATTTAGAAATTGGATGAAAGGTTTAGCACTGGAAAACACTTTTTGAAAGATAAAAAGTGCATTTTATATACAACTAGTCAGACCAAAATGAGGGACAAATGAGGAGGAAAGAGGGACAGATGGACTTTGTTCCAAATCAGGGACAGTCCCTTGAAATCAGGGACAGTTGGGAGCTTTGCCAACCCTTCTATAATGGTGTCATACCCAAGATAATGACCAGACAGCTTTGAGAGCCTCTTGGGTAGGGCGCTTGGTGGGACTGAGTGCTGTGGTTGGGTTTCCCAAGAACAGATGTAGTTGAGACAAGTTGAGTGACAAGACCCTACTTGACCCAATGCAACGTCTTCCAGCTTCTAAGAACAGCATGTGAGGCAACCGAGGAGGCAGAATCTGTCTGAGCTCTGGTGTCCTCTTACTCCTGGTCTCAGGCTTACAAACAAGACACAACAAAAATAAAGAGTGCAAATAGTTATACAGTCATAAAGATGTAAGATTAAATATTTAGAGTCTGACAGAGGCCTTCAAAGTGGACCTATCATCACATATATATATTTTTATGGTATATGTATTGGTTGCACTAGATGGACTTGTGTCTTTTTTTAACTATGTAACTATATAACTATGTAACTAGATAACTATATAACTATATAACTATGTAACTAGGTAACTATATAACTATGTAACTATATGTAGCTGTACATGTATGCTATGTAATATGTCAGTGTAGATGGTGCTGAAGACGGTGCTGTCCTTCAGGAGTGAAAAGCCGATGAAGGCAATGTCAAGGGGAGTCCTGTGATCTCTGTGAGAGGTAATAAATACCTGGTAGGGTTACACGGCTACAATACTCAGCATGCATGAGCTCAAAGTGGAAGAAAACCCCTATTATAACTATTACTAAAAACGTTCTGCTCACCCCCTTTTACCTATCCTGCCTACTCTGTTTAAAAAAAAGATCTGTGTACTTACCTATTTTCAATCTGCTCAGGTCTGGTCACATGATCCTGCAAATCTGTGTAAGGGAGCCCTTCAATGCTTTCCGGAGCGGTAACGTCACTCCCATGGCCCAGCCATTGTGGGAGCTCCCTTCTCTACTTTGCAGCAGATGCTCACTGACACAAGAGAGCAGGAGCTGCAGGATCATGTAACTGGACTGGATCGGATTGTAAGGGAGCGCTTCAGTGCTTTCTGGAGCAGTGATGTCACCCATTGGTTCCTGTGGCCCACCAATTGTCTACACTCCCTCCTATCCCCTGCAGCAGCTGCTCACTGACACAGGGGAGCAGGAGCTGCAGGATCATGTAATTGGACTGGATCAGATTGTAAGCGAGCGCTTCAGTGCTCTCTGGAGCAGTGATGTCACCCATTGGTTCCTGTGGCCCAGCCATTGTCTGCACTCCCTCCTATTCCCTGCAGCAGCTGCTCACTGACACAGGAGAGAAGAAGCTTCAAGATCATGTGACCGGACTAGAACGAATTGAAGGGGGCGCTTCAGTGCTTTCTGGAGCTGTAATGTCACCCATTGGTTCCCTTGGCCCAGCCATTGTCTTCGCTCCCTCTTATCCCTTGCAGCAGCTGCTCACTGACAAAGGAGAGCAAATAAAGGACAAAGAGCAAGAGCTGCAGGATCATGTGACCAGACTGGATCAGATTGTAAGGGAGCACTTCAGCGCTTTCTTGAGCAGTAATGTCACCCCTTGGTTCCTGTGAACCCAGTCATTGTCGGCAATCCCTCCTCTCCCCTGCAGCAGCCACTCACTGACACAGGAGAGCAGGAGCTGCAGGATCATGTAACCAGACTGGATCGGATTGTAGGGGAGTGCTTCAGCGCTTTCTGGAGCCGTGATGTCACCTATTGTTTCCTGTGAACCCAGTCATTGTCGGCGCTTCCTCTTCTCCCTTGCAGCAGCTGCTCACTGACACAGGAGAGCAAGAGCTGCAGGATGATGTGATTGGTAAGGTAAGTGCACAGATCTTTTTTTGTACAGGTTAGGCAGGATAGGTAGGGATGGGGAAGGGGACATGTTTTAGAACAGTTATAGCAGTGGCGGCTGGTGCTGGAGGATTTGGGGGGGGGGGCGTTGGCAGGCCCCTCCAGGTCTGCACTCACCCTACGGGTGGAGTCCTCAAGGTCTGCACTCACCCTACGGGTGGAGCCCTCAAGGTTTGCACTCATCCTACGGGCGGAGCCCCTCCAGGTCTGCACTCATCCTACGGGCGAAGTCCTCCAGGTCTGCACTCACCCTACAAGCGGAGCCCTCCAGGTTTGCACTCACCCTACAGGCGGAGCCCTCCAGGTTTGCACTCACCCTACGGGCGGAGCCCCTCCAGGTCTGCACTAACCCTACGGGCGGAGCCCTCCAGGTTTGCACTCACCCTATGGGCATAGCCCCTCCAGGTCTGTACTCATTCTACGGGCGGAGCCCTCCAGGTCTGCACTCACCCTACGGGTGGGGCACTCCAGGTCTGCACTCACCCTACAAGCGGAGCCCTCCAGATCTGCACTCACCCTACAGGCGGAGCCCTCCAGGTCTGCACTCACCCTAGAGGCGGAGCCCTCCAGGTCTGCACTCACCCTACGGGCGGAACCCCTCCAGGTCTGCACTCACCCTACTGGTGGTGTCCATCCAGGTCTGCACTCACCCTACAGGCGGAGTCCTCCAGGTCTGCACTCACCCTATGGGCAGAGCCCCTCTGGGTCTGCACTCATCCTATGGGCGGAGCCCTCCAGGTCTGCACTCACCCTATGGGCAGAGCCCCTCAGGGTCTGCACTCATCCTATGGGCGGAGCCCTCCAGGTCTGCACTCACCCTATGGGTGGGGCCCTCCAGGTCTGAACTCACCCGACAGACGGAGCCCTCCAGCTGTCATGGTCCCCCTGGTGCCCAGCACCATGGCTTCTGTTTTGACCGGGTTCTCAGTCTTCTGCCTCCTGTCCCGATTCGCCGGGAAGCTGGAATTCGATTTGCTGGTATTGCAGGGCCCCGAGGACAATATGAAACTGGCCAATTGGGGCCTCGGGCTGTGGTCACGTGCTTGTGAGGGGGTGACGGACCTGGTAGAGACTTGTTGGTCCAGCCACACAGATGGTGCCGGCTGGGGGAGGAGCGTTGCCACCTGCGCCCCTTCGTGGACCGGCCGCCACTGAGTTATAGTTAGACCTTTCCTCCACTTTGGCAAACATACATCTAATGCCAGCTCCACTTTGACCGAATTTTTTTTTTTTTTTTTGCGTCACTCTGTCTAATAAAAACTGTGGCCTCTAGCAACCACTGAGCCCTCCAGCTCCAAAGCGGTTAAAGCTGCATCAGATCAGTAAGTAGGCAATCCAGGTAACGGTGTTCTCATTGCAACACAAAAGCCTTAAACAGCAAAATTATATATTATTAATGATAATTGCCACTGTGAATTAGAAAAAAACAGAGTTTTCAAAACTGCCTCCTCTGCGCAAGAGGCTGAGAGCTTCTCCGTAGCGTTGAAATCAGCCTCCATTTGGCACCCGGGAACAATAGCCTTTGTTTGAGATGTTACAGCTTGTGTGATGCATGCTGTTGTCTCCGAGCGATGACATTGTCATTTATTGTACTAACCTTCTTCAAAGTAATCTATTACTTGACTAATGTCCCTGAGTCTAATTAGCCGTGTATGTATTCATCTGCGCCTTGCCTGCTGAGAATGTGACTTGTGTGAGATAATATGAAGACTTGACATCAATAAAGAGGGATCTCTTCTTTGAGGGCTTAACTTCACTGCTTATATAAGTTCCCAACCCTGGGCTTCATTGGTATTGATATGAAGGGGGATGTAAAACGTTCATCATGGAAGGAGAACGATTTGCAGGGTTGTGAAGAAACCCGGGCACCTGTGGCTGCTCTTAGAACAGTGAAATGGTGAATGGAGTTTTGGGGTTCCCCACACCCTTTATACACTATATTGTCAAAAATATTGGGACACCTGCCTTTACACGCACATGAACTTTAATGACATCCCAGTCTTAGTCTGTAGGGTTCAATATTGAGTTGGCCCACCCTTTGCATCTATAACAGCTTCAACTCTTCTGGGAAGGCCGTCCACAAGGTTTAGGAGGGTGTCTATGGGAATGTTTGACCATTCTTCCAGAAGAGCAATTGTGAGGTCAGGCACTGATATTGGAAAGGTAAAGTTCATGTGCGTGTAAGGGCAGGCGTCCCAATACTTTGACAATATAGTATACATACTGTACATGACACATAGGCCCATGGCCGCTGATGGGGACAACCAATGGAATATTCACTGTTGCTGATCTGACTTCAGAAGAAGCAAATTATATAGAGAAAGCTGCTTAATGCCCCATACACACACGAGCTGAAATTCCGCCAGCAAAAGTCCGATGAGAGCTTTTGGTCGGAAATTGCGACCGTGTGTACGCTCCATCGGACTTTTGCTGGCAGATTTCCAGCCAGCAAAAGATTGAGAGCAGGTTCTCTATTTTTCGGTCAGAAAAAGTTCCTATCCGAAAATGCGTTAGTCTGTACGCATTTCGGACGCGCAAAAAATCATGCATGCTCGGAAACAATTCGACGCATGCTGGGAAGCATTGAACTTCATTTTCTCGGCTCGTCGTAGTGTTGTACGTCACCGCGTTCTTGACGGTTGAAAGTTCAGAGAACTTTTGTGTGACCGTGTGTATGCAAGGCAAACTTGAGCGGAATTCCGTCGGAAAAACCATCCAAGATTTTTCCGACGGAAATTCCGCTCGTGTGTACGGGGCATTAAAGTGTATAAAGTAAAAAAAAATATCTATATATATCTAGATAGATATCTATATATATATATATATATATATATATATATATATATATATATATATATATATATATATATATACTCACCTGCCACTTTCCACTTTATTAGGTACACCTTGTTAGTACCAGGTTGTGGTACTGTGGGTCTTCTATACTGATTGTATTTACCCAAGTCGGGTGGTTCTTGTTCTGTTTTTCTTGTTTTGTTTTTTTCCAATAAAACTTTATGGAACGAAAAAAAAAAAAAGGAAAAGAGAAAAAGATGACAGAAAAAGAGAGAGAGAGAAGAGAGAAAAAGACAGGAAGAGAGATAGAGAGAGAGAAGAGAGAGAAAAAGGGAGAAAAAGAGAGGAAAATAAGAAAATTTGGAAAAGAGAGAAAATGAGAGAGGGAGAACGAGAGAGAGAGAGAGAGAGAGAGAGAGAGAGAGAGAGAGAGAGAGAGAGAGAGAGAGAGAGAGAGAGAGAGAGAGAGAGAGAGAGAGAGAGAGAGAGAGAGAGAGAGAGAGAGAGAGAGAGAGAGAGAGAGAAAAAAATGAAAGAGAGAGAATAAGCGAGAAAAGGAGAGAGAAAGAAGAAAAAATAGGGAGAAAGAGAAAAAGAGAGATCGAGAGAAAGACAGAGAGAAAAAGAGAGAAAAACTAGAGAAAGAGAGACAAAAAAAGGGGGGAGAAAGAGAAAATGAGAGAGAGAAAATGAGAGAGGAAGTGTACCACCCTGATGTTTAGGCAGGGTTGCTCCTAAATTTACCTGCCAAGTACAGTCACTTTGGCTCATTGTTAGGGATCATTTGACTTTATCCTAAGTCTGGAATTACTGCACTTCTCTCTTCTGTCACTAGGTGGCCGGGTACCTGGTGGCATTAGATAAGACAAGGGCGATGCAAGGACAGATTAGGAGTATATGGGGTGTCTCAGCCAATGGGCAGGGTTTTCCTTGGCCCTCTTGGCCTGCTGGGAGAACCTATATATTTGGGTGAGGTCAGGTGATCAGTGTTTTGTGCCACCTGGGCGGCTGCCTAGGTGGATGTGTGTTGAGCTGCCTGGGCTCCTAGGACGGAGATTGGACCTATCCCAGGGGGCATCTGGCTTCTAGGCTGTCTGACGGCCTATCCAGAAGCAAGAGAGCAGCGTAGGGTTGGGATTGCGGCTTGGAGTCCAACCAGAAGTGATGGTTCTGCTGGTTGGAGAACCTGTCGTGGTCGCAGGTAGATGGGAAGAATGTCGCCACTAAGGGCCCAACCACCTTGTTACCAGGGACCACAGTGAGTAGCTGAAGCAAGTAGAATTCTCACCAACCGGGGATGATGAAGAGTTGGGAAACTTCAGCAGGTGTCAAGCCAGGGAGCGGAGGTGATGCTTGCAGAGCAGCCTTGTGTGCCAAGCTAGGGACCGAGCAGGCCAGTGGGGTGAAGCTTGGGAGGTATCTGAAGTGCCAAGCTAGGGACCCAGCAGGGAACGCTTGAGGAAGGTTGTAAGTAAGAAGTATGGAAGAGCTCACGGGATTCAGTGGCAGTGAATCATCTAGTCTAGTGAGAAACCGAGAGCTCAATGGAGTGAAGATCTACAAGAAGTGATTGTAGACAAAGTACAGAAGTTCGTTACAACTTGTGTTAGAAACTGTTATAAGATTGTTGCCATAGGAGACAGCATTCCTACACATGCAGATGTGGTGTCTGGCTGTGTGCCTTTCCCTGAATGGCTGTCCTCCTATAGAAGTCTTGGAGTCTGCCAATTAACATTGCAACTACTAAAGGGTGTCCTGGACCCAACCCTCTCTCCCACAGTTCTGTTTAAGAGACAATAAATCTCTTTGCATTCAAGAAGTGTCTGGCGCCCATGAATCTACCTTGCACTACATGCCTTGTAACCCACTCTATACAGAAGAACGTTAGCTGTCCCTGACTCTGGAGGTTCTCATTAGACCAAAGGGGACCCGGGACCTTGCTACAGAAGGAAGGATGGATGGATTTGCACAGTCCCCCCGACCCTCAGCAACCATCTAAATTTCACCTGTTGCAGATCTGCCCTTAGAAAAGGGAAATGGCAATAGCTGCGGCCGGCCATTGCTCTTTGGTCTTTGCACTGCGGCCGGTATGTGGGTCAGTTATGTACCTTGGTGAGAAGTACATCCTCTTATCCTCTTGTAACTCATAGTGCAGAGGCGGAGAGGACAGGAGCTTTGGGGAAGATTTAACAGAATAAATCACAAAGATTTAAATATCTCTTTTTGCTGAAGAGTGGGGGACAAAAACTGAACTCCCCCTCTCCCGGCATTCTAATACAGAAAAATCATTTTGTTAGACTCCTGCAATTCTGTCACAAGCCCCCCAATATATTGTCTGTGTCTTATATATTATATTTTACAATTTTTCCTTTCTATTTTTTTATAGGATTCTGCACATTGCTGTGTCCTCCGGCCCCATCCACCATTGTAAATCTCACTGGTTGCCCTGGGTGAAGGGTACTTATTTGGGCCCCCCCCCCGTGTGCACACACCACAAAAAGCTTCTGGAAGGACCATATGCCGATGGTAAGGGACGGCAATACACAGTACAGCTCACAGCAGCCTCAGGAGATCATAAGCCCGCTTGCCTGCTTCAGACATTTTTTTTTCTGTGGCTTGGGCTAAGGTGGAGAAGAAACTCTGTTGGGTTTTTATTGATTGTCAGTGACCCCATTTGAGAAAATCCCATCTCAGTTACCCTACAGGATGTGAAGGTTATTATTTCCTGTAACAGACCCAACCAGGACGGGGGCTTTTGGAGAGGACTAGGGGCAAACCTCCTACCCACTGATTACGGCCCATGGAGAGAGCAGATCATTATCTAATGAAGAACTATGTAATGGACGCTGAGAGCGAGGCTTGGATTCATTCTCTGAATAAGAACAATAAAGCTTCCCTTCTGAAGTGGAGGGAAAGATGTAATATTAATCTTGTACAGGTTAATGGTTAGATCAGTGGCGGTGCGTCCATAAGGGCGCACGGGCGCCGCCCACTCTCTCCAGCCACCCCCTCTATCACCAATAGATAGATTCATGCATTGCATGAATCTATCTATGGCCGCCGCTGCCACCCCCTATTCAGGCGCCCGGCCCCTTTTCGGGCACCTGAATTACAGCAGCAGGGTTTTTTCTTTTGAAGCACCTGGTTAGAGTCATAGGCTCTAATAGGCGTAAAAATAAAGGTGATCTGTGAGCGCCATGCTGGGGACGAGACAGGCTTGTGTAAACGGGACATTGGTCCCACACATGGAGAGCCACTGCCGCCTCATCAGTGCCCACCAGTGCCTCCTACCAGTGCCACCTACCAATGCATAGCAGTACTGCTAAGCAGTGCCCATCAGTGCCACCTATCAATGCCCACCAGTGCCTCCTACCAGTGCCCATTAGTGCTGCCAATCAGTGCCGATCACTGCCTCATCATCAGTACCACCTATCAGTGCTGCCTATCAGTGTCACCTACCAGTGCCCATCAGTGCCACCTATTAATGCCCACCAGTGCCTCCTATCCAGAGGTGAATCTAGTGAAAATGGTGCCTATGGCAAGCACTGAAACTGCGCCCCTGTCATAACATTTGTGGCCTTGCCAGCACCCAAAAATGCAGTAACAACAGCAGCCATAAATGCGGCCTTACCAGCACCCAAAAATGCAGTAACATCAGCACCCATAAATACAGTAACATCAGCACCCATAAATACAGTAACATCAGCACCCATAAATGCGGCCTCACCAGCACCCAAAAATGCTGTACCAGCGCCTCTGACACAGTACAGAGGTAGAGAGGGAGTAGGATCACCAGCGGCTGGGTGCCCTAGGCTGCCTAGTTTGCCTAGTGGTAGCACCGGCCTTGTCTGCTTAACACACACGCAGAATAGCACATGATGACTTTAAGACCCCTTTCACATGGGAGGCGTTTTTCAGGCGCTACAGCGCTAAAAATAGCGCCAGCATAGCACCTGAAAAAAGCCTCAGCTTCAAACCCAGTGTGAAAGCCCGAGTGCTTTCACACTGGGGAGCTGCGCTGGCAGGGCGTCACAAAAAGTCCTGCCAGCAGCTTCTTTGCAGCGGTGGAGGAGCGATGAATACACCGCTCCTCCACTGCTCCTGCCCATTGAAAACAATGGGGCAGCGCTGCCATACCGCCGGCAAAGCGTTGCTGCAATGGCATTTTGCGGGTGGATTTAACCCCTTTTTGGCCGCTAGCTGAAGCGGGCGGCTCAGTGTGAAAGGGGTCGAAGTCATCATCATGTGCAATTGTGTGTGTGTGCCAGGCACAAGCAGAAGCAAGTAGCCAATCAAATATAGTGCTCAATATGGATTAAATAAATATGCTTAGCCATTGAATAAATTGTAATAAAAAGATTTGTGCAACAGCAGGTACTACTAACACAAATCACTTTTTTTACACTTTATGATATCTATGACTAAGTATATTTATTTAATCCAAATTGTTTGAGCACTATATTTGATTGCTTGATTTGCAGTTGGCGCTGGTTACTGGTACACTGTACACATGCACATGATGATCAAGATCGTGGTGACAAGTGCTGTACTAGTACCTGCTGCTGCCTGGGGGGGGGTTCCAATTGTTTTTCTTCTGTCTGACATCTCTCTCTTCTCCTGGTCTCCGGCCTCCATGTTCCCCTTCAGAGTCCTCACCATCACCGACCCACGTTACAGCACCGAGCGTCAGCACGTCAGTGATGGATGACCGCACAATTGTCATTCAAAGTGCGACAGCACTGAAAGCTGAAAACTGGCCAGGACAGGGGTAAAAGTGCCCAGTAAGCAAGTGGTTAATAACTTAGTAAATGTAATTTTTTTTAATGAATATACAGCAGAGCTCAGGCGGGAGAGGAAAAGGCAGCCCTGGGAGCTGATTGTTTGTATTGCAGAGCTAACAGGGAATATGCTGAAAGAGAAAGAGGGAGAAAAAATGAGGGAAAGAGAAAGCGAGAAGAAAAGAGTGAAAAACAGAGATAGAGAGAGGGAGAGAGGGAGAAAAAAAGAGAGAAAGAGAGAAAAGGAGACAGGAAGAAAGAGAGAGAGAGAGAGAAAGAGCGAGAAAAAATAAGAGAAAAACAGAGAGAAAGAGAGAGAGAGAGAAGTAAAGAGAGAGAAACAGAGAAAGAGAAAGCAAAAGAGAGAGAGCGAGAGATAGAGAGAGAGAGAGAGATAGAGAGAGAGAGAGAGAGAGAGAGAGGGGAGAGATAGAGAGAGAGAGAGAGAGAGGATGAGAAAAAACGAGAAAAAGAGAGAAAGAGAAAGCGAGAAGAAAAGAGAAAAAAGAGAGAAAGAAAGTAAAAAGAAAAGAGAGAAAAAGAGAGAGAGAGAGAGAGAGAGAGAGAAGAGAGAGAGAGAGAGAGAGAGAGAGAGAGAGAGAGAGAGAGAGAGAGAGAGAGAGGGAGAGAAAAGAAGAAAAGTGAGAAAATCTGAGAGAAAAAGACAGACAGAGAGAGAGAATGAGAAAAAAAATGAGAAAAAGAGAGAAAGAGAAAGCGAGAAAAGGCACGAGATAGAGAGAAAGTAAGAAGAAAAGAGAGAAAAAGACAGAGAAAGAGAGAAAGTTAGAGGAAAAGAGAGAAAAACAGAAAGAGAGAGAGAAAAAGACAGAGAAAGAGAGAAAGTTAGAGGAAAAGAGAGAAAAACAGAAAGAGAGAGAGAAAAAGACAAGAGAAAGAGAGAGAGAAAAAAAGAGAATGAGAAAGAGAGAATGAAATGTACAGCAGAGCTCAGATGGTAGAGGAAAAAACAGCACTGGGAGCCAATTGTTTGTACTGCAGTGCTAACAGGGAATATGCTGACAGGAGGAGAGAGCAGAGTGACAGAGAGATGAGTTTATCAGTCTTCTGCTTCTCTTTTCACTGTCCAATCACAGGGCTGGTAAAGGACAAGACCTGTAAGTGTAAATGGACCACAGCAGAGAAAGATCGGTCTCTTGCCCTGCCAGACAGGACTGTGTTGTGTGTCAGAGGTGTGTCGGGGGAGGGTGGGGGGTTAAATTGCCACTGACCGCCAATGTCTGTGGGGCCATGTCTTTTAATGGGGGGGGGTAAAATAACCCTGCCCCCCAATGAACGTAGGACCATTTATTTTTTTTCTTTTAATGGGGGGGGGGGGGGTATAAAAATCACTGACCACCAATGAGTGGGGGATCATTTCTTTTTTTTGGGGGGGGTTGTGCTTCTGACCACCAATGATTATGGGATGTTTGTTTTCATAGGTAAGTGAATGAAAGTTAAAAGATCAGCAATCCCAAATATTTGGTTAATAAGCCCCGGTGGCTATTAAATAACACTCCAAATAAATCTCCATTTTTCTCAACAAGATGATAATAAAACTCATTTGGGTCAAGTGTTGCATGACAGATCCGTTGTCAGTCAAACTATCACAGCACTGAAAACCCAGCAATGGCCTGATAATAAAGGGGTAAATACAGGCTGGTACTTGAGTGGTTAATGCTGAACATACATACGGAGTGAACCATCATTTTTAACGCTACAAAATTGCCAAATCTGCGATTCCTTCTTACGAATTATAGCCAGAAATCCCCCCCCCCATATATTAAACTCTATTTAGCACTGACGTTCACTATCGCCTCTCTTTCACCTTTGCTGTATTGTTCCATAAACAATAAACCCCCCGGAGGATCCGAGGCCTCGGTGGAGGTGACACCGCGGTGAAAGCGGCGTTATGTGAGAATCGTGACACAGAAACGACTCTCTTCTAAGTTTGCGTTCGCGCAATGACATCGAGCGGAATGCTGAATATATAATAGTGTATTGTACGGGGAGGGGGGGGAGGGGGGGGGACGAGCGACAAATCTCTTCTGGAAATTACAAGGCTGTCAGAATTATGACACAGTGACGCACTGCGCCCAAAGTGTTTTTTACATGCAGATTTTAACCCCGTCACTGCCGAGTCCCAGTTTATGTCAACTGAAAGTAAAAGATTTCTAGACTGGTGCTCTAAGGTTGCCCATACAGCTAACAATCAGATTATTGATTGTGACAGCTTTATCAAACTATATATCCAAAGACCAAGGGCGTTTATCCCACTGAGTATATATCTACAGATGAAGAAACAATGTATACATACAATACATAAAGTTTCACACAAAAATGGATACATGTAAAGAGAAAAACATGTCCAAGGAATCAGAACTATATGTAGCCTTCTTCTCCGGATAATATGGTACATAAACACTAAAGGCAAATAGACGGTGCACTCTGCAAGTGCAGTTGCTCCCGAACTTAGTAAATGAGCAGAAGCTCTGCTGACTTCCATCAGCCAATCAAGTGCAAGCAAAAATTCTTTTTTATTTATTTATTTTTTTAATTTTCCTTGCATGTGATTGGGTGTTCTTTGCAAAGTGAAGCTTTACCTCCTTTACTAAGCTTTGGAGCAACTCCAATTTGCAAAGTATACAGTCAATTTGCCCTTAGTAAATCAACCCCACTGGTCCAAATTACTTGGTGGAGGGGGGGGGGGGGTGGATTATGGTGTGGGTTTGTTTTTCAGGGGTTGGGCTTGGCCCCTTAATTCCAATGAAGTTAACTCTTAAGGCGTCAGCATGCCAAGACATTTTGGACAATTTCATGCTCCCAACTTTGTGGGAACAGTTTGGGGATGGGTCCAAGGTCCAAAAACACATGGATGAGCGAGTTTGACGTGAAGGAACTCTTGACTTGGCCTGCACAGAGTCCTGACCTCAACCCGATGGAACACTTTTGGGATGAATTAGAGTGGAGACTGTGAGCCTCACATATGCGCTTCTGAAAGAAAGGTCAAACATTCCCATAGACACACTCTTGAGTTCCTCCACACCAAACTGGACAAGCGATGTCTTTATGGAGCTGGCTTTGTACACAGGGGCTCAATCATGCAGGCTCAGTCATGCACCTTCCCAGAAGAGTTGAAGCTGTTATAGCTGCAAAGGGTGGGCCAACTCAATATTTAATCCTACGGGCTAAGACTGGGATGCCATTAAAGTTCATGTGCGTGTAAAGGCAGGCATCCCAATACTTTTGACAATATCGTGTATATGGCCAAAAGCATGTGGACCCTTCCAAATGATGGAGTTCAGATGCCTCCAGTGTAGGGTACAGGTAATATTCCATCATACAAAGACATTGTAGACAACTGTGCTCTTCCAACCTTGTGGTAACCTTGAGGTAACCATTAATGATAACTATGTATGTAATGCACACATCTAAGAGTCCAAAAAAGGGTCACCCCACTCTAAACTGATACAATATATGGTCCAATGCATGTGGACATCACTCCAGATTACTGGAATCAGGTGACCCCAATAAAGGGTACTTTGAAAATGACATGATACAAAGACTGTAAACAGTTTGGAGAAGACTCTTTTCTGTTTCTGCATGACGGAGCCACTGTGTACAAAGCCAGCTCTATAAAGACATAATTTGACCAGTTGGGTGTGGAGGAACTCAAGTTTCCTGCATAGAGACCTGATCTCAACCCCACTAAAAAACTCTGGGATGAATTGGAAAGCCATTGGTGTTCCAGGTCTTCTCATCCAACATCAGTCCTGTCCTTGGAGGTTGATGATTAAAGAACTCTACCAATAATGGTAATAGGGTCATCCCACTCCAAAAAGACACACACTATATGGCCTTAAGGATGTAGACGGTCCTCCAAATGATGGAGTTCAGGGGTCCCCAGTAAACGGTTTTGGTATTTGTACATCATACAAAGACATTGTAGACAATTGTGCTCCTCCATCCTTGTGGTAACAGTTTGGTTTTGTTCCACCATGACTGTGCCCCTGTGTACAAAGTCAGCTCCACAGAGATATGGTTGGACCAGTTTGGTGTGTATAAACTTCAGTGTCCGGCGTAAAGCCCTGACTCAAACCTAATGAACACTTTTGGGATGAATTGGAACACTGAGGGTCTTATCATCCAAAATCAGTTCTTGACCTCACAAATTCCCACAGAGACCCCCCAAAATCTTGTGTAAATATTTCCCAGAAGTGTGGAGGATGTAACAGCCACAAATGAGGGCAATCAAAAATGTCCTTGGTTTTGGAAAGGATGTCCGACAAGCTCGTATAGGTGTAATAGGTGGAAGAACTGGAGTGTCCTGCACAGAGCCCTGACCTCAACCCTAAGGAACACCATTGGAATGAATTGGGGCACCGGGTGTGATCCAGGTTTTCTCGTCCAACATCATTCCTGTCCTCGCCGTCTCAAAAACGAAAAAACCCCACCATTAATAGTAACTCTGCATGTAAAGCGCAAAGACAGACAGCAAGCAAGGTTCATCCCACTCCAAACTGATAGACTATATGGTCCAAGGTATGTGGACACCACTTCAGATTATTGGACTCAGGTGTCTTTAGTGAAGAGTACTGTGAATACTATATGATGCTAAGACATTTTAAACAGTTTAGTGAAGACCCTTTTTTGTTCCAGCATGACTTCCCCCCTATGTAAAAAGCCAGCTCCATAAAAACATGGTGTGACCAGTTTGGTGTGGAGGAACTTGAGTGTCCTGCAGAGAGCCCTGACCTCAACCCTACTGATCACCTTTGGGATAAAATGGATTGTGAGCCAGGTCTTCTCATCAAACATCATTACCTGACCTCATAAATGCCCTTTTGGCTGAATGGGCATATATTCCCACAAACACCCTCCAAGAATTTGTAGGAAGCCATCCAAGAAGAGTGGAGCCAAATCCTTAAAGACATGGTAGGACCTGTTTGGTGTGGAGGAACTTGTGTGTCCTGTACAGAACCCTGACCTCAACACTACTGAACACCTTTGGGATGAATTGGATGGTGAGCCAGGTCTTCTCATCCAACATTAGTACCTGACCTTACAAATGGTCATCTTGCTGAAGAGGCATAAATTCCCAGTTTTTATCAAAAATTGTATTTTCCCCTTAGGCAAAATTTCGGTGCTATATATTTGGAGTCAATGGGAGAGCAGATTTTGGCAAAAAAAAGCCTTATATATCTTTAAAAACACATGATTTAGGGTGGCAAATTAGTCACAGAATTATTGTCAGGTAAACCAATGTGATGTAGTCAGGTTGAAAATCGGGTCTGGGCAACTGGGCTTCAATGACCTCTAGTCATGAAGAGGTTAGAGAAATAAAATTAATTATTGTGGATCAGTAAATAAGATTGTGAAGAGTCCGCCAAAAGTAATAACAGAGCAATTGTCACATTAAATGTTGTCGCCAGCAGCCAGACATAATCCCTAAAGGTATTGTCCACTTATGGCCATGTGATTTTCCTGCCTGGGCAGATGCGGTATTTCAGACATGCTATCCCCATACAACATGGAGACGGGTGTAAATTATATGTCTTTAAATTCCTTTTCTTCCCAGGAAATAGTTCCTCTCTGCCCGGGCTGGCCAACAACAACAATGACCAGGTAGCACTTTGAAGTCAGTGACCCCCATAAAAATAATCACAGATGAGCCGTCTGCCCCCAGGGCAAGAGAATCAAGTGAGAAATTACTGGACTCAGGATTTAAAAGGTCACCAGCTCAGACAAAAATGTATTTGTTATGTCCTTTTAAAGTTAGTGATAAGGGTTCAAATTCCATCTACATCAGTGGTCTCCAAACTGGATGCGGGCCCTTTGATGGGGCACTATCCCTCACACTGACACCAATGATTGGGAAATATTCCCCCCCCCCCTTCATACCAATGATGGGGCACCATCCCTCCACTTGGCACGAATGATTGGGAATTATCCCTCCCACTGACAACCAATGATTGGGAACTATTCCCCCCACAAACACCAAGGATCGGGAACTATTCCACCTCCATCCCACCACAAGGGTGCTGGGACTTTTTTACTCCCCCTGACCACCAAGACTGAGGCATTATCTACTCCCACTCTCCATAGCCTCGGCCCCTCTAAAGTCTGGAGGACAGTAAACTGGCCCTTTATTTAGAAAGTTTGAAGATCCTTGATCTACATGCATGGCTGATACCATCTTAAGCTGGGTATACACTTGTATAATTTAAAACAAAATTTTGAGCGAAAACTCTTAGGAAAATTTGTATGAAAAATCTCAGTACATTCGAATGGCGTTCGAAGGTAGTTCAAAATTTTGTTTGCGTTTAATCTTAAATTTTGGAATAAATGAAGTTTACCGAACATAAATCACATACATTCTTAGAAATTCGGACACTCCAGAACATTTTCCTGAAGAAGGAGGCTGGAAGTATCTGAAGCTCTTAACCATTAAATGTTTTAAAAAAGTCCTTCAAGTGAGATGATCTTTTGTACAAGGCCCCTGTCCATACAAATCCAAGTCTAAACCTGTAGGAACTTCCCCTCCTGTGATTCTTGAACACTTCATGATTATGCAATGATGGTGGCAAGAACAGACGCAACACACCTCCTCTGACACCCAACGATCTAACAAGGTGGCCCAACAACACCAAATTATTTCAGTTCAGTTGTCAGGGCCGGACATAATCTGCATATTATTATCTTCAAAAACAGAATCAAAATCATCAATAGGTTATGTTTCGTGGTTTTAACATGACCAATAGAAAATATTGGAACATTTTCGCTCAGTTCTTCATCAGAAGCTCCAGGTGTAAGTCCTTTGTATATTATCTAGGTAAACACTGGTGTATTATTTTGTGTGTATTTTTAAATCTTGCTGGAGTACCTGATTATTACGGATTAGTCATAAGAAAGTACATTAGGACAGTGTGTTTGGATGCTGAGGTGCTGGATTAACCCTCTAATTGTGCCTGCTGCCATATGGTGCAAACAAGAGCTGGATGATGGATAATCACCTGAATGTGCAACCTGCAAGATAAGCCATTCATCGTGGGTTTTAAGGCAGCAAACACCCTTTATATGGACTCCAGCGTGGGGCCAAATAGGAATCCTAATTTCCTTCTAGAGAGGGAGAGATTCTGAACAGAGGATAGGAGTAGTGCACTTTCAGGCTTAAAGGGAGCTTGTGACCTGCCCGAAACCTCTGAACACCGTCATACCCTATGCACTCCTCTCCTGTACATACTGCCCACTGTCATACCCTATGCACTCCTCTCCTGTACATACTGCCCACTGTCATACCCTATGCACTCCTCTTCTGTACATACTGCCCACTATCATACCCCCCACACTCCTCTCCTGTACATACTACCCACTGTCATACTCTCCACACTCCTCTCCTGTACATACTGCCCACTGTCATACCCTCCACAGTCCTCTCCTTTACATACTGCCCACTGTCATACTCTCCACAGTCCTCTCATATGCATACTGCCCACTGTCATATCCTCTAAACTACATTCCTGTACATACTGCCCATTGTCATACCCTCCACACTCCTCTCCAGTACATACTGGCCACTGTCATACCCTGCACACTCCTCTCATTTACATACTTCCCACTGTCATACCCTCCACACTCCTCTTCTGTACATACTGTCTACTATCATACCCCCCACACACCTCTTCTGTACATACTGCCCACTGTCCTACCCCCCCCCCCCACACACACACACACTCCTCTCCTGTACATACTGCCCACTGTCATACCCTCCACACTCCTCTCCTTTACATACTGCCCACTGTCGTACTCTCCACAGTCCTCTCATATGCATACTGCCCACTGTGATATCCTCTAAACTCCATTCCTGTACATACTGCCCATTGTCATACCCTCCACACTCCTCTCCAGTACATACTGGCCACTGTCATACCCTCCACACTCTTCCCATTTACATACTTCCCACTGTCATACCCTCCACACTCCTCTTCTGTATATAGTGCCCACTGTCATACCCTCCACACTCCTCTCCTGTACATAATGCCCACTGTCATACCTTCCACATTCCTCTCCTGTACATACTGCCCACTGTCATACCCCCTACACTCCTCTCCTGTGCATACTGTCCACTGTCATACTCTCCACACTCCTCTCCTGTACATACTGTCCACTATCATACCCCCCACACTCCTCTCCTGTACATACTACCCACTGTCATACTCTCCACACTCCTCTCCTGTACATACTGCCCACTGTCATACCCTCCACAGTCCTCTCCTTTACATACTGCCCACTGTCATACTCTCCACAGTCCTCTCATATGCATACTGCCCACTGTCATATCCTCTAAACTACATTCCTGTACATACTGCCCATTGTCATACCCTCCACACTCCTCTCCAGTACATACTGGCCACTGTCATACCCTCCACACTCCTCTTCTGTATATAGTGCCCACTGTCATACCCTCAACACTCCTCGTCTGTAAATAGTGCCCACTGTCATACCCTCCACACTCCTCTCCTGTACATACTGCACATTGCATTGGCTCACTGCTTTTCTCAAAAGTCTGCAGTGCTGCAAGTCCAATTACAGACATCCCCTGCAGCAGGAGACTCATATTGGGTCAGATACTTTCTAAATCCCGTGTACACCTAAAGGCATACAGACATTCCACCTTGTCTTATGACATTGCTCCTGTTGGCCACCAAGTCACCCTCACTGGACTATGAGAAGCTTGGCTCCTAGGCAGGATTTTCATCATTTGACGTATGGCTGACCGTTCACTTTAAATCTTTATCCCTCGGTAGGTTTTCAAGGTCAGCGCTCTGTATACCCAAGGCAGAAGATTTCAATTCTCTGTTGAAAGCATGTCTAAGTTGCAGAAATTGATGTCAGCTAGTTCTGTGAAAGCTCAAAAAATCTCCTGAGGTCATCAAATGGTAACATTTGATTTTATCTGACAATATGATGGAGGCTGAACCCCCGGAGGTCGGTGTCACCACATCGGGAGGAGAACTCACTCAAGTCACTCAGATTGGTGCTTTCCACAGGAAATTTGTTAAGAAAGTTTGAAATTATTAAGATGGTTTCCTTTCAATGGTGACAAACCTGTGTTTGCTCTATTTTTTTTTTAGTTTAACTCAGGGGTCTCCAAACTGTCATACCCACCACACTCCTCTCCTGTACACACTGCCCACTGTCATACCCTCCTTATTCCCCTACTGTACATACTGCCCACTGTGATACCCCCCAAACTCCTCTCCTGTACATACTGCCCACTGTCATACCCTCCTTATTCCTCTCCTGTACATACTGCCCACTGTGATACCCCCCAAACTCCTCTCCTGTACATACTGCCCACTGTCATACCCTCCTTATTCCTCTCCTGTACATACTGCCCACTGTGATACTCCCCAAACTCCTCTCCTGTACATACTGCCCACTGTCATACCCCCCACACACCCCCCACACTCCTCTCCTGTTTTTTTTTTTGTTAAAGCACGTGATTAGAGGCTTTAAAAAAGGGTGGGCTCGGGTCGCAGAGCACACCCACTTGTGTGACAACAGCAAATTAATATTCGCCATTGTCTTCCTCATTCTTCTCCGGCCAATCAGGAAGCCCCCATTGGCCAGGAAGTCTTAGGACCGCCTCTGTTGTTTGGGGGGGGGTGTTGGTGTTAATTTGGGCTGCCCCCCCAGAATAGTGAGCACCAGCCGCCACTGGGTGTGATGGTCAGGTGTTCACAAAATTTCAGCCATAAACAGTATGTGATGAACTTGTGCTGTATGTATTCATTCTTGAATGATATCTTTGTTATGGTTTGCATTTCTTTTTTTCTTTTCTTTTTTTCTTGTTAAATACTTTTATTGAAGCTTTTCAGAGATTACAATAAGAAAATGAACTTTATCAGGGATACAGTAGGCTCTGGTTAAAAGTTTTGCTGTGAGGTATGAATGACAAGGCAAAAGTAACCAACATATGTAATCAAAGTTAGAAAATCCAGATGCACATTGGCGCAAGTATGGCGCATTGTCATACACCCCTAGGCACCCCATCTGGGAGAAAACTGTGCCACGGGGGTAGAAAACAAGACCAACCATTAAGGTACTTATGCAAAAAAGTGTGAGAGAGTAGAACAATATGTAGAAAGGTCCCAGGCCTCCTTCGGTCTAATGAGGACCTCCAGGTCCAGAGATAGCTGACATCCTTCTGTATATGGTGGGTTGTGAGGCATGGTGGGTGCAGAGTAGTTAAAGTTATTGGGCACCAGACACTTCTTGAATGCAAAAGAAAGTTTATTTCTCTTAACAAACTTTTGGGGGGAGAGAGGGTTAGGGTCAGGACACCCTTAGATAGTTGCAAGTTCAATTGGCAGACGCCGAGACTTCAACGGGAGGACAGCGATGCAGGGAAAGGCATACGACAAGACGCCACATCTGCATGTGTAGGAATGCTGTCTCCTATGGCAACAATCTTTAACAGTTCCTAACACAAAACGTAACAGTCCTTTCACTTCCACTACAATCACTTCCTGTAGTTTTTCAGCCCACTGAGTGCCCGGTCTCTCACTAGAATAGAGGATTCACTCCCACTGAATCCCTGGAGCTTCTCCAATCTTCAGGGTGGTATCTTCCTCAAGCATCACCCCCGCTTCCCTGCTGGATCCCTAGCTTGGCACTCTAGATACCTCTCAAGCTTCACCCCACTGGCCTGCTCGGTCCCTGGCTTGACACACAAGGCTGCTCTGAAAGCCTCACCTTCGCTGGCTGGGTCCCTGGCTTGATACCCACTGAAGTTTCCTGAGTCTTCACCATCCCCAGTTGGTGAGACTTCTGCTCAGGTATTTGCTTCAGATACTGTGGTCCCTGGTAATCCAACCACGACAGGTTCTCCAGCCGGCAGAACCGTCACTTCTGGTTGGACTGCAAGCCGCAATCCCAACCCTGCACTGCTCTCTTGCTTCTGGATAGGCCCTCAGACAGCCTAGCAGCCAGATGTATCTGGGATAGGTCCAATCTCCGGCAATACAACACATGTCCACCCAGACAGCCATCCAGGTTGCACAGCACACTGTCCACCTGACTCCACCCAAATATATAGGTCCTCCTAGCAGGCCAAGGGATTTAGGAAAAAACCCTGCCCATTGGCTGAGATACCCCATATACCCATAACCTGACCTTGCATTGCCCTTCTCATATCTATACCACCAGGGACCTGGCAGGGACCTGGCCACCTAGAAGCAATAAAGAGAAGTGCAGCAATTCCAGACTTAGAGTGAAATTAATTGATCCCTAACAATAGACCAAGGTAGCTATTCCTGGCAGGTAAATTTAGGAGCAACCCTGCCTAAACACCAGGGTGCTACAAATAGATTCCAGAGTAAATGTACACATAATAATGGAGGAGTAATATGTAAGAAGCAGGTACAATATGTTAGTGGTACCCATGATGACGTCAGTTGTGACGAAACGACCGTAGGGTCACAACACAAGCACGCATCGCGCATGCGCGATCTTATTTTAAACGGCAAAGGAGTTTCTATTTTTGTTACCTTGCTGTAATTGCTTTTAAATCACTTTTTACTCAATAAACCAAATGGTCAAAGTTTATTCACACTACTGGAGTCCCCTTCTCTTTTTTTGGGATCTGTGGTTCACCTCGCTTGATCTTGTTGGGAAGAAGGATTGGAAGCATCCCTGGGAGCATTTCCTCTGTATTGGTGCCCTGGCTACTGCTGATTAGCTGCCTGAGAAGGAGACCGGCAGGACAATCTACTGCAGGACACCCCCAGGAGTCTTTTCTCCACTACTAAGCCTGTTTTGACCCCCCTGAGTAAGGGCGGTCGCAGGCTCTCTGGTAAGCCTCCAATTCTTATCATCTGGTGACGGGCTATATTAGCGGTGGATCACATAACTTAGAACTCTGCATGGGCTTATCTATGGATTTGTTTCTTCAAATTCATCTCATTTATGAACTTTATTTTATACATTTGTATTTTTGTTTTCATCACCTACACGCTTTGTATGGTATAGCTTTTTACTAGCCATCATCACTTGTTGGTCTTCTTCATTATTATAGGGCAATTTAATGGTTTAAACACTACTTTTTGGTCAAATTAATTTATATGTGCATAATCACACATTTATTCACTTTGTTATTAATCCAGTGCTGCACTACTCTTTTTGATATATTTCTTTATGTGCCCTCGTATTGGGGTTATAGTGCTTAGCTGCAGGATCTCCCTCACGGTTTTTTCACTTATTAGCATTATTATTTTCTATTTTAGCACCTAGCGCAAAACTTCTTTTCTTTTTAATATGTTAGTGGATAAAGTTCAGTGAGGATCATAGGGGTCCAAGTGGCCAACCAAAAAAAAAAAATAAAACAGAAATGGGGGATAAACTAAGGGGTGGAAAGGTAAGCAGAAGATAAAAAGGGGAGGGGGGGGGGAGAGAACATGGTGGTGGGTTAGGGGTTGGGTTGCCGGCTCAGAGGGTAGGTTAAAGGAAGCATGTCCCTTCGGTTATGTGCGCAATAACGTCTCCTCAAAGCCAAGGGGTAAGTGGGTCACTCAAGGGCTCCAGAGATTCTTGAATTTCGGGATCTTGTCCAGCAATGTTGCCTCTATCTTAGCGTGGACCATAGCCTGGGTGATTCTTTTAGTACACTCAAAGTGGGTGATTTCCAAGCTTTCGCTTTGGTCTGCTTAGCAGCCGTAGTGACATTTAGTAGTTTAAATTGGCGATGAGCCAAGGACATGGGTTTGTTGTTCAGGACTGCGACTGTTGGGTCAGGTGGTAGGGAGGTGGCAAATAGTTTTATGGTTTGCATGTCAATTGTGCTATATGTTACTAGAAATATGCTAAAGCCTCGTACACTTGGTACGATTGTTGGCCAACCGAGCGTCTGATTTTTGTCTTAAGGGCGTGTGCCAGGATCTTGTCTTGCATACTAAAGCCTCACACACGATCAGATTTTCCGAAGGGAATTGTGCGATGACGGGCTGTTGGCGGAAAATCTGACCGTTTGTACGTTCCATCGGACAATTGTTGTCGGATTTTCCGCCGACGAATGTTGGGTGGTAGGCTTTAAAATTTTCCGTGGACAAATGTCTATTGTTGGATTTTCCAAGAGTGTGCTCAGAAGCAAGGACGAGCTGGAAGCGGCCGGTCTTGTAAACCAGCGTTCAGAATGGAGAATTAACATTCGTGACGCGGCAAATTATGAAATCTGTAAATGCAGCGCACAATTCTCTTCTTCTTTAATGGGATAATAATGAAGCTGCTTTGCTGGTGATACTGATGGAGTTATTGCAAAAGAATTTTCAAAGGCTTTTTTTTTTTAGTGATATCAAGAATAATATTATTATGCTTTTTTTTTGGTTTTTTTGGGCAAGTTACCACAACACCATTATCCTGTAGTTTTTAACATCAAAGATACAAAGAACTATGTTGGTTTCCCTTGTTAATTTTACATTGTATCTTTTTAAATGTAACTGCCGACTCCCAAACTGTTATTGGAAGTAAAACAGAGAGCAAAGTATTATTCTACACAATTTTTTTTACTGTGCATCAAAAAAAGAAAACGAATAAAATTAGACATGCTACCTGCCAATAGAACGTAACCAAAAAGTGCATTCCATGCATCCAAAAATATAGAAAATATAACAAATCATTATTATTCAACCAAAAAATAAAATAAAAGCCTCATGCATGTGTCCTGCTTCTTAATATAGAGGGTCAACAATGCCAAGAGTTGGTGAAAGCAGGGGTCCGTCATCCGGAGATAATTTCCGAAAATCATCCGGATTATTCTCCTGGAGCTCCCGCAGCAAAGGCATCTGACATAATTGGTCACCATTAATAAAGCAACCAATTTTTGGTCCAAGAAATCCTCCTCCTCCTCCTGTTCCTGGACTGGACTTGGGTCAAAGCAATAACTCCAAGGCCAATAATAAATAACACGATATCTCCTCCGATTCCGCAACATGTCTGGTTGACGAACGGCCGTTCAGAAACGAACTGAAAAGCGCTAAATGAAGCGTGAAATGAAAAGCGCGAATCAACACTCACCCAACTTCTATTAAGACGAAATTAGCAGAAGGAGCCCAAAGGGTGGTGCTAAAGAGCTGAAAAACCACGTAGTACGTCACTACGCTCGTGTTTGTTGGCCGAAAGGTCCTTGCCGTTTGCATGCAAGACAAAATCCAGGCACACGCCTTCGGACAAAAGTCTGAGGTTTTGTCTGAGGAAAATCCCATCGCGGGTACGAGTCTTTACGGTACACAATTGTCGTGCAACAAACACGAACGTAGTGACGTGCTACGAGGAACTCCAGCTCTTGAGCGCCACCCTTTTGGGCCCCTTCTGGTAATTTAGTGTTTGGTGAGCATTGATTCCGAGCATGCGCGTTTGTACTTTCGACTTTTGTGTGCCGGATTTGTGTACTGACCAATACGAAAATCTGACAACAGTCCAAAATGCCGTCCAACATTTGTTGGCCAAAAGTTGGACAACAATTGTCAAAAGGAGCGTACTAACGGTCAGATATTAGGACAACAGTCTGCCAACAGACCATCCCCTACCAACAATCGGATGGTGTGTATGAGGCTTTACTGTATATACTATATATATATATCAGAGAACAGAAGTAAAATCCAGTCCTGGACTGCTGAGCTTCAGCCGTGAACACGCTCGCTTGTCCCAGCGTAGCGCCTCGCAGGGTCTTCTTCTCCCTTTAATTGGCTAAAGCTGCAATCTTGTTGATCCAGACAATTCTTTAATTGTTCTCCTAATTTCAGCCTCAGAAATTGTTCTGCAGAACCTCCCAGCTGGTTTTGGCCGGGAGTCGGTTCCCTCGAATGATGGAGTCAAGCTGCAGTTCACTAATTACAGCTGTGTAAACACTTTGCAGGTGTCATGACAGTTCAAGCCCATTAACAGTTCATTGCAGTTCACAAGAAAAAAGGGAAATAAATACCATTGTGAGCGGTATTAGCAGCTCCAGGTGTTCTGGAAACTGAAGACGCTGAGATGTGAGGAACCGCATGGCTGATACTTTGGTGGCCTAGACATCTGATGGTCAATGGAAAAGGGCAGAGAGTGCGAGAAGCAGAGGATTATGGGTGGTAAAAGGGCTTTCCACCTTGTACAGCTGAGTATCGATTGTCAATATGCAGTTGGTACATTGTGATAAAGAATGTATGGGAGTGCACTGAACCATGGGCACCTGCATGGAGTGGTGGCGGCTCCATTAGGGGTGCAGCCAGTGGCGGCTGGTACTCAAAATTTTTTTGGGGGGGCGCAAACAAACTAAAACAAAAAGAAACCATCAGTTACAGCCACTGTGCCATCAAACGCAGCCACTGTACCCATCAATTGCCGCCACCGTGCCATCAAACGCTGCCACTGTGCCATCAAATGCAGCCACTGTGCCCATCAAACGCAGCCACTGTGCCATCAAATGCAGCTACTGTACCCATCAATTGCTGCCAGTGTGCCCATCAACTCCCGCTACTGTGCCCCATCAAATGCTGCCAGGGTGCCCATCAATTGCCGCTACTGTGCCCCATCAAATGCTGCCAGTGTGCATCGCCTGGCACTTACCTGTCTCGCAGCGGGTCAGTGGCGGTGTCCCGCACGCTCCTCGATGTCTTCTTCCGTCCTCTCTATCAGGCGTCCAATCACAGCTCCTGACGTTTCAGGCAATCAGGTGACAGGTAACAGACCCGAGCACCTGATTGGCTGAGAGGCGGTTCAGTGTTAGGAAAGCGAATTTCTTCGCTTTGCTAACACACAGCTGAGTCAACAGCGAATGCACAGCATTGCGCCAGCTGTTCACCTTTTTGGGTGCCTATTAGAGCCGACTCTCTCTAATCAGGTGCTTCCAAAAAAAAACACCCCCGCCACTGTAATTCTGGTGCCCGATGCCCGAATAGGGGCCAGACACCTGAATAAGGGGTGTCAGCGGCGACCATAGATAGATTCATTCATTTTCAAATCGAATTCGAATAGTTTTTGAATTGGAACAGTTTTCGAATCCTACTAGTTTTCGTAATTTAAATAGTTTTCGAATTCGAAAAGAGAACAAAATAGAATAGAGAATAAGGGAATAGAATAGAAAAGAGTATAATAGAATAGAACAGAAAATAAAAGAATAGATTATAATACAGTAAAAGAGACCAGAATACAAAATAAAAGAATAGAAAAAAATTGAATAGAGAATAAAGGAATAGAAAAGAAAAGAATATAATAGAATAGAGCAGAAAATAAAGGATAGAATATAACAGAGTAAAACAGAACAGAAAAGAAAAAAATAGAATAGAGACTAATGGAATAGAATAGAAAAGAATATAATAAAATAGAACAGAAAATAAAAGAATAGAATATAATACAGTAAAACAGACCAGAATACAAAATAAAAGAATAGAAAAAAATTGAATAGAGAATAAAGGAATAGAAAAGAAAAGAATAGAATAGAGCAGAAAATAAAAGGATAGAATATAACAGAGTAAAACAGAACAGAATAGAAAAAAATAGAATAGAGAATAAAGGACTAGAATAGAAAAGAATATATTACAATAGAACAGAAAATAAAAGGATAGCATATAATAGACTAAAACATAACAGAATAGAAAATAAAAGAATAGAAAAAAACAGAATAGAAAAGAAAAGAACAGCGTAAAACAGAACAGCATACAATAGAGAATAAAAGAACAGAATAAAATAGAATAGAAAATAAAGAAATAGAAAAAAAAATAGAAAGAACATAACCATCTTCTGAAATTAAAATTTCAAATAGAATAAATTGTAATTTGTAGCAAATTTGTGTGGCGAGCAGTGGCGGCCTGTCCATGCAGGGAGCAGAGGCACCGCCCCCCTATCCATGCGTCTGGCCCCCCTAATCTACATGCGGGGCACCGGACGCATGGATTTCTATGTGGGTTTTTTTTTTTTAAGCACGTGATTGGAGTCGGAGGCTCTAATTGGCTTCAAAAAAGGGTGGGCTCGGGGCGCAGTGCCCCGTGCCCACCCACTTTTTCCTGATTCTCCTCCAATCAGGAAGTCCTTCCCCCTTCCTCCTAATGTAAGGCATCACGTCCGCATTCAAGTCTCCCCTGCCGTCCGTCTCCCAGGGGGCGAGTAAACATACTCTATGTTTTTGAAGATGATACACGGTTCTTCAGTGGATACCAAGATGAGTAAAACAAATTTTAAGTGCTTAGCAGGGTTGTACACCAGACAAAGTTAGCAAATTCCAACCGGAAAAGTCAGCGGAATGTTGGAGAGGGTGTAAAAATATTGGAACGATTGGCTCATATACGGTGGGAGTGTCCCATCATTAAAGCATACTGGAAGAAAATGATAAAGCTAATAAAGGAAATTACTAATAAAACTATATCGGAAGACCCATAGACATGCTTATTCCACGGGACAGACGAGCCAATTAGGCAATATCAAACATCCATTATCAATATATTGCTGAACGCCGCTAAGGCTCCTTTCACACTAACGCGTTTTTTTGATGCATTTTGCATTTTGCAGAAATGCATGGGAATTTTTGTAACATGGGTTCCTATGAAACATGTTCACATCAATGCCTTTTTGTACCTCTGCATTTTTGGAAAGGGTCGGGGACTTTTTTTCATGCAAAATGCAGCATTTTGCATGTAATAGAATTCAATGGACCAGCATCAAAAACGCAAGTACAGCGTTTTTACATCGTATTTACATCGTTTTTGCGAAGTTTTTGACGTGTTTTGCGTTTTTGGCGTTTTTTTTTTTTTTTTTAGACTGTATACAGTCTAAAAAAAACTGTAAAAAAAAAACAAAAACGCAAAACACGGCCAAAACGCAGCAAGAACGCTGTAAAAACGATGTACTTGTGTTTTTGATGCTGTAAACGCTGTAAACGCTGCACAGGAATAGACCTAGATGAGGAGGTTGAACGAATAGATAAATGGGCAGGGTGGCGGAGGTTCAAAAATACGTGGAGATATGTCGAGGAGGTTATTCGTTAAAGCATTAGGGGTTTAAATATAGGGAACTATTTGAAGAAATCAGGTTTTCTGTATGCACAATAGATTAACTGCAGGATGGAGGTGGGTGGGGGGGGGGGGAGGGGAGGGGAGGGGATCTTAGTTTAAGAGGGATGCTTGAGAAGTACTCTTTCAAGTTGCATGTCAGAGTATGGTTTTAGTCTTGTTTGTGTAAAACATAAATAAAGAATTAAAAAAAAAAAAGAACAGAATAGACAGAATATACCAATATAACTGTTTTCTGAATTACGAATTTCGAATAGAATAAATTCAAATTCAAATAGAATAGAATATAACAAAAAATAAAAGAATAGAACAGAAAATAAAAAATAGAATAGAATAGAAAAAAACAATAGAATAGAATGCAATAGAAAGAATATCACCATCTTCCAAAATTCAAATTTCGAATAGAATGAATTTGATTTTGAATGGCATTTGATTAGAGCTCAAATGCAATTAGAATGCAACTCGAATTTGAATCGAATTGTATCGAATAAACGAAACAAATTCCGAAAACAGATTAAAAGAATTTAACTAAAACGAATTTATGTAAATACCGAATGGAAACGAAACAAATTTCTTTCCTTCTGCACATATCTGCGCAGGACGCACGTGCCCCAGCCGTCTTCGGTGGCGCCGCTCACAATTCATCGCCGTGTATTCCCTACAGTCTTCCCTTTATGGTCTCCCGCTGGGAATATTTGTCGTTTGCTACTTGTAAAAAATGAATAAAATTCTCAGAGGAGAATATATCAGAACGAAGCGTCCTCCGATTATCGCACCATTAAGGCTGAGCGTTGAGTTGGCGACTCCATGGTGCTGCGCGGGTTATTACATGACGGCACTTTTTGCATTTACCGGGGCAGGAGACATCGGCCAATCACAGCGCCCGCAATCCAAAGATTAGACATTCCTTTCTTTCTTAACCACTTCAGGACCAGCGGTGTAGCCGTACATCGCCAAACTTTTGGTGGTATACAAGTATCATCCCCGTATCGTTTTTTTAGAGCGGTCGGCTCTCTTGTAATAGCAATCAGAGCAGCTAAGTAGCCGCTGGATTGCTATTATAAGCCCCCCTCCTGCAGATTGCTCGGCTCTGTTTCACCGGGAGACCCGAGCAACCGGCTTAGTGCGTCCACTGGCTGGCCGGACAGCCGAATAAAGCCGACATCAGCTTTGATCGACATTCCCCTATAGTATCCCGGAAGCGATGACATGACATCATTTCCGGTTTACCCGGATGTCAACGGCGCCATTTTAAAAAAATCAAAAGCATTAAAAAAAAAAAAGACCCTCCCCCCCACATGCGGGAGACGAATGGGAATGTGGCGGCGATCTTAGGCCTCCTAACCTTAGGAAGAAAGCAGATCCTCGCTCCGGGGGCCATTGCGTCTCCTCCGGCCCGGCCAAACAGGAAGTGGATCCTGACTGAGACACGATTGGCCGGGAGTCCTAATACTCCCTGGCCAATCCGGTCTCAGGAACTACTTCCTGAATGTCGGGGAGGAGACAATAGCGAATATTAATTTGCTATTGTCACACAGGTTCCCCGTGGGTTATTTATTTTTTTTTTAATGGAAAAGGTTTCCCTGTGGGGTTTTGTATTGCAGCAAAAAATTTAAAAAAAAATGAAATAAAAAAAAAAAATTAACTCACGCAGAAAAAAAAAAAAATAATTACTAAGGTCTGGGAACTGGAAGTGACGCCAAATGTTGATCCGGTCCTCCAAGGTGGTGGCCAGGCATGTCAAGTTCCTCCACCCCAAACTCGCTCATCCATGTCTTTATGGACCTTGCTTTCTGCACTGGTGGGCAGTCATGTTGGAACAGGAAGGGGCCATCCCCAAACTGTTCCCACAAAGTTGGGAGCATGAAATTGTCCACAATGTCTTGATATGCTGACGCCTTAAGAGTTCCCTTCACTGGAAACTAAGGAGCCAAGAAAAAGAACCCCCACACCATAATACCCCTCTACCAAATGGTTTTGAGTGGACAAGTTGAGATCAGGACTCTGTTCAGGCCAGTCAAGTTCCTCCACCCCAAACTCGCTCATTCATGTCTTTATGGACCTTGTTTTGTGCACTGGTCCAAATCATTTGGTGGAGGGGGGGTTATGGTGTGGGGGTTGTTTTTCAGGGGTTGGGCTTGGCCCCTTAGTTCCAGTGAAGGGAACTCTTAAGGCGTCAGCATACCAAGACAATTTGGACAATTTCATGCTCCCATGTTTGTGGGAACAGTTTGGGGACAGCCCCTTCCTGTTCCAACATGACTGCCCACCAGTGCAGAAAGCAAGGTCCATAAAGACATGGATGAGCGAGTTTGGAGGTGGAGGAACTTGAAATGCCTGGCCACCGCCTTGGAGGACCGGATTGACATTTGGCGTCACTTCCAGTTCCCAGACCTTAGTAATTTTGCACAGAGTCCTGACCTCAACCCGATAGAACACCTTTGCGATGAATTAGAGCGGAGAATGCGAGCCAGATCTTCTTGTCCAACATCAGCGCCTGACCTCATAAATGCTCTTCTGGAAGAATAATCAATCATTCCCATAGACACACTCCTAAACCTTGCGGATGGCCTTCCTAGAAGAGTTGAAGCTGTTATAGCTGCAAAGGGTGGGCCAACTCAATATTGAACCCTACGGACTAAGACTGGGGATGTCATTAAAGTTCATGTGCGTGTAAAGGCGGGTGTCCCAATACTTTTGACAATATAGCGTACCTTGGAAGATAAGATGTTAAACCAAGTCACCAGGACAGAGATGGCGGGGAGGAATTCTCCCAACTTGGACACAGACAGCAATAAAAAAAACCTGACAAATGTTCCAACCCTTCTCCACGCCGTCCAATGCAAACAGATAACGTTCTGGCCCGGAGTCCCGCTTTAAGCTTTAATTCCTTAAGACGCGCCAATGTAGGTCACTAAATAAACAATTCGGCGCGCCATTTAATGTATTTTAAAGTCCCTGTTCTTTTTCTGTTTCCAGTTTCTGGGTAATTTTAGATTATCGAGAGGATGGAAACTACACTGAATTATACATTAAATTAATTTGCATAGGAAATGACCATCCAGGAGACGAATGAAGTGGATTTTCTAATCCTGGAGAAGCCGTCCCCCCCCCCTCCGCAGTTGTAAATACTCCCTGACAAAGAGGTTGTGGCGAGAGCAGCGAAAAAAAAAACCTGATCTAGTCCGCGCTTCATCATTAGGAAAAATCAATTTATTTTTCCATTCTGTGAACTGGTGGCGGCTCTGAATAGAGAGAGGAACATAAAGAGAGCGAAACCCCAGCGATCGCCTATTGTATGGGCAAGATAAAACCTCCGCGGTGGTATTAAATAGCCGGGTTAAGACAGGTCAGTTACAGTTGCAGAGAAAGGAGATACAAGTAGTTTGTGTTACTTTTTTGTCAACCTCTAAATTCTTTATGGGATACAGAACAGACTCGTGTTCCTCCCAGCTTTCTAAAGTGAGTATTTCTTAGAAATAAAATGTTAAAAAAAAAAAAAAAAAAAATAAGAAAGAAAAACGGCTCGCCGATCGTAAACGGCTTATTTTAGACCGTCGACGTTGAATTCTCTCCAACGCGTTTTACTTGTTCTTAATCCCGAAGTTCTTGGAAACCTTCGCCGATCTCTAAGCTTCATGTCGCTCCAACTTTCCCTTCCTTTATTAGCCTCGGCGTTTGATCGCCGCGCATTCCACAGATCTCTGGCGCTTTGGGATGGGGGAAGCCTCGCTTCTCCTTAAGGTTCTAAAAGGGGAATTTCACCGTCATCAAAAAAGATACGGCTGAACGGTGTTGGCATCTAAGACAGTCATGTATTATATTATTGCACTGACTACAATGCTGGGGGTTATTATTGCACTCACTGACTACAATGCTGGGGGTTATTATTGCACTCACTGACTACAATGCTGGGGGTTATTACTGAGTACATTGACACCAATGCTGGGGGTTATTATTGCACTCACTGACTACAATGCTGGGGGTTATTATTGCACTCACTTACTACAATGCTGGGGGTTATTATTGCACTCACTGACTACAATGCTGGGGGTTATTATTGCACTCACTGACTACAATGCTGGGGGTTATTATTGAGTACATTGACACCAATGCTGGGGGTTATTATTGCACTCACTGACTACAATGCTGGGGGTTATTATTGCACTCACTTACTACAATGCTGGGGGTTATTATTGCACTCACTGACTACAATGCTGGGGGTTATTATTAGACTCACTGACTACAATACTGGGGGTTATTATTGCACTCACTTACTACAATGCTGGGGGTATTATTGCACTCACTGACTACAATGCTGGGGGTTATTATTAGACTCACTGACTACAATGCTGGGGGTTATTATTAGACTCACTGACTACAATGCTGGGGTTATTATTAGATTCACTGACTACAATGCTGGGGGTTATTATTGAGTACATTGACACCAATGCTGGGAGTTATTATTGAGTACACTGACTACAATGCTGGGGGTTATTATTGCACTCACTGACTACAATGCTGGGGGTTATTATTGAGTACATTGACACCAATGATGGGAGTTATTATTGAGTACACTGACTACAATGCTGGGGGTTATTATTGCACTCACTGACTACAATGCTGGGGGTTATTATTAGACTCACTGACTACAATGCTGGGGGTTATTATTGCACTCACTGACTACAATGCTGGGGGTTATTATTGCACTTACTGACACCAATGCTGAGGGTTATTATTAGACTCACTGATTACAATACTGGGGGTTATTATTGCACTCACTGACTACAATGTTGGGGGTTATTATTGCACTCACTGACTACAATGCTGGGGGTTATTATTAGACTCACTGACTACAATGCTGGGGGTTATTATTGCACTCACTGACTACAATGCTGGGGGTTATTATTAGACTCACTGACTACAATGCTGGGGGTTATTATTGCACTCACTGACTACAATGCTGGGGGTTATTATTGCACTCACTGACTACAATGCTGGGGGTTATTATTAGACTCACTGACTACAATGCTGGGGGTTATTATTGCACTCACTGACTACAATGCTGGGGGTTATTATTGCACTCACTGACTACAATACTGGGGGTTATTATTAGACTCACTGACTACAATACTGGGGGTTATTATTGCACTCACTGACTACAATGCTGGGGGTTATTATTGCACTCACTGACTACAATGCTGGGGGTTATTATTAGACTCACTGACTACAATGCTGGGGGTTATTATTGCACTCACTGACTACAATGCTGGGGGTTATTATTAGACTCACTGACTACAATGCTGGGGGTTATTATTGAGTACATTGACACCAATGCTGGGGGTTATTATTGGGTACACTGACACCAATGCTGGGGGTTATTATTAGACTCACTGACTACAATTCTGGGGGTTATTATTAGACTCACTGACTGCAATGCTGGGGGTTATTATTAGACTCACTGACTACAATGCTGGGGGTTATTATTAGACTCACTGACTGCAATGCTGGGGGTTACTATTAGACTCATTGACTACAATGCTGGGGGTTATTATTAGACTCACTGACTTCAATGCTGGGGGTTATTATTAGACTCACTGACTTCAATGCTGGGGGTTATTATTAGACTCACTAACTACAATGCTGGGGGTTTTTATTAGACTCACTGACTACAATGCTGGGGGTTATTATTAGACTCACTAACTGCAATGCTGGGGGTTATTATTAGACTCACTGACTTCAATGCTGGGGGTTATTATTAGACTCACTAACTACAATGCTGGGGGTTATTATTAGACTCACTGACTACAATGCTGGGGGTTATTATTGCACTCACTGACTACAATGCTGGGGGTTATTATTGCACTCACTGACTACAATGCTGGGGGTTATTATTGAATACATTGACACCAATGCTGGGGGTTATTATTGGGTACACTGACACCAATGCTGGGGGTTATTATTAGACTCACTGCCTACAATTCTGGGGGTTATTATTAGACTCACTGACTGCAATGCTGGGGGTTATTATTAGACTCACTGACTACAATACTGGGTGTTATTATTGCACTCACTGACTACAATTCTGGGGGTTATTATTAGACTCACTGACTGCAATGCTGGGGGTTATTATTAGACTCACTGACTACAATGCTGGGGGTTATTATTAGACTCACTGACTGCAATGCTGGGGGTTATTATTAGACTCACTGACTTCAATGCTGGGGGTTATTATTAGACTCACTGACTTCAATGCTGGGGGTTATTATTAAACTCACTGACTACAATGCTGGGGGTTATTTTTAGACTCACTGACTTCTATGCTGGGGGTTATTATTGCACTCACCAACTTCAGTGCCGGACGTTATTATTATGTCCACTGACCACAGTGCTGGGGGTTATTATTGCACTCACTGACAACAATACTTGCGATTATTATTGCGTTCACTGACACCATTGTTGGGGGGTAATTATTGCATCCAGTGTCTCTAATGCTGGGGGGTTATTTTTGCACTCACTTACACCAACGCTGGGGGTTGTTATTGTGTCCACTGACACCAATCATGATGGGTTCTTACTGCACCTATTGACACTAAAGCTGGGGCTTATTATTGCGTCCATTGACACCAATGCTGGAGGTTATTATTGCACTCACGTATACCAGTGTTGGGGGTTATTACTGTATTCACTGACACCAATGCTGGGGGTTCTTATTGTGTCCATTGATGCTAATGCTGGGGGATATTATTGTGTCCACTAACACAAATGTTGAGGGTTAATACTGCACTCACTTACAACAATGCTGGGGGGGTTTATTGCACTCACTGACACCAATGCTGGGGGTTTTATTGCGTCCATTGACACTAAAGCTGGGGGTTATTACTGCGTCCACTGACACCAATACTGGGGGCTAATATTGCACTCACTTACAGCACTGCTGGGGGTTATTATTGCATTCACTGACATCAGTGCTAGAGGTTATTATTGTGTTCACTGACACCATTGCTGGGGGTTATTATTGCATCCAGTGTCTCCAATGCTGGGGGTTATTATTGAGTCCACTGACACCAATGCTGGGAATTATTATTATGCCCATTGGCACCAGTGCTGGGGGTAATTATTGCACTCACTTATACCAATGCTGGGGGTTATCATTGGGTCCACTGAAACCAATGCTGGGGGTTCTTGTTGCGTCCATTGACACCAATGCTGGGGGTTCTCATTGCGTCCATTGACACCAATGCTGGAGGTTATTATTATGTCCACTGACACTAAAGCTGAGGGTTATTATCGTGTTCACTGCAACCAATGCTTGGGATTATTATTATGCCCATTGGCACCAGTGCTGGGGGTTATTATTGCACTCACTTACACCAATGCTGGGGGTTCTTACTGCAAATTAAAAAAAAAAAGAACATATACAATTGCTACACAAGTCGTGTTGTAATCTTTAGATGCTGTGATTTTCTGTGATTTAATGCAATACGGCAGCCTGGAGGTGCTCTGTACACAGTTAGTATAAGCAACGCCCCCCCAGAAATGTAATTTCCTGCTTGTGTGATTGGCTCACTAATTTCCCCAGAACTCTGCACTAAATTACAGTCAGATTTTAGGCATCCCCTGCAATAGGAATTTCAGCTTTGGTGGCAAGTTAAATGCAGGGAAAAGTTGCAGGGACGCAGACCCTGCAACTTTCCTCATCAGAACACCGAGAGTGCACCAGGTGATTATAATGAACCAGACCCTCCCATTCAGAATCACTTTGCACAGGACATGGGGGAAAAAACAGCTATTTCTTCAGAATATCAAAAGGTAATAATCTGCTTTAAAGTTTTGTTAACTTTCCCTGCAATGTACCTACATCACCCAAAAGGAGAGTGTGTTTTTTTTTTTTCCCCCAACAAAAGTGGAGTTACCCTTTAAGCTTTTTTCCCATATTAGACATAAAAAGGGATTTTTCTTTAACACGCGCATGGTACGGTTTTGTGTTGGCAGTGCGCACGCACCTGAATGGTAACAGAATCTGCAGCATAAGAAGAGGTGAGGGGGAGGATGGATTGGCAGATATGTAGGCTGCCAATTCACAGTGGGCACAATTAACAAAAAAAAAAAATCTTTCTCTGCAGCGTGCTGAAACTCCACAACAGCAATGATCTTAAAGCCTCCGTCTACCTCTGAAAATGATTTTAAAAAAATATACATACATCTGGACATTTATGTTAGTTATACAGTATGTTATACTGTTTATATTACCTTTCAGTGCAGCCAGTATAAGTACCTGAAGCTATCTTTATATTAGCTGCCTGTAATGCAGCAGGGAGATGAAAGAGTAGCACCAAGCAGGCTCTACTGCATTGCACAGCGCGGTCAATCACTAATCTGAGCCGGTGACCTCATCAGTGTTCTTATGCTCCTTCGTTGGCTAATCAACAGGTGGGGGGCGTGGCCAAGCCCGTCTGCTAATCTGAAGGAAAATTATATCACTGACATTTATACATGTGTTTGAGAGGTATTTAAAAAGTGCAGCTAAGCCACATTTTTTACTGCCCCCCCCCGAACCACTTCCCCTTATGCTGCAAAGGCAATGGAGGGGGTACATATGCTGCAGCGGTTTTGCAGTACCACCTGCTTTACATGGCCCATTTATTATCTCACAGATTGAGTACACCCCTCAGATTTCTGGAAATATTTTCTTCTATCCTTTTATGTGACAACACTGAAGAAATGACACTTTGCTACAATGTAAAGTAGTGAGTGTACAGCTTGTATAACAGTGTAAATTTGCTGTCCCCTCAAAATAACTCAACACACAGCCAATAATGTCTAAACCGCTGGCAACAAAAGTCAGTACACCCCTAAGTGAAAATGTCCAAATTGGGCCCAAAGTGTCAATATTTAACCCTCTTGGGCATGGAGTTCACCAGAGCTTCACAGGTTGCCACTGGAGTCCTCTTCCCCTCCTCCATGACCACATCACAGAGCTGGTGGATGTTAGAGACCTTGCGCTCCTCCCCCTTCCATTTGAGGATGTCCCACAGATGATCAATAGGGTTTAGGTCTGGAGACATGCTTGGCCAGTCCATCACCTTTACCCTCAGCTTCTTTAGCAAGGCAGTGGTCATCTTGGAGGTGTGTTTGGGGTCGTTATCATGTTGGAATACTACCCTGCGGCCCAGTCTCTGAAGGGAGGGGATCATGCTCTGCTTCAGTATGTCACAGTACATGTTGGCATTCATGGTTCCCTCAATGATCTGTAGCCCCCCAGTGCCGGCAGCACTCATGCAGCCCCAGACCATGACACTCCCACCACCATGCTTGACTGTAGACAAGAGACACTTGTCTTTGTACTCCTCACCTGGTTGCCTCCACACACGCTTGTCACCATCTGAACCAAATACGTTTATCTTGGTCTCATCAGACCACAGGACATGGTTCCAGTAATCCATGTCCTTAGTCTGCTTGTCTTCAGCAATCTGTTTGTGGACTTTCTTGTGCATCATCTTTAGAAGAGGCTTCCTTCTGGGTCAATAGACATGCAGACCAATTTGATGCAGTGTGTGGCGTATGGTCTGAGCACTGACAGGCTGACTCCCCCCCCCCCCCCCCCCTTCAACCTCTGCAGCAATGCTGGCAGCACTCAGACATCTATTTCCCAAAGACAACCTCTGGATATGATGCTGAGCACGTGACCTCAACTTCTTTGGTCACCCATGGCGATGCCTGTTCTGAGCGGAACCTGTCCTGTTATACAGCTGTATGGTCTTGGCCACCGTGCTGCAGCTCAGTTTCAGGGTCTTGGCAATCTTCTTATAGCCTAGGCCATCTTTATGTAGAGCAGCATGTGATTGCTTTGGTCTGCTCGGGGCTCTGCAGGCTTCAAGTTTGATTTCATCCCCCTGCCTGCTGGAGGTTTCCAGAATGTAGTGGGTGGGAGAGTCAAACAAGCAGGCTGAATATTTATACAGCTCCAGCCAATCCCTGGGGGAAGGTTCCCAGATGGTGGCTGGGAGAGTGTATAAATAGTCAGGAGTCTGGGAGGGCTGGGTTCTTACCCAGGAGGAGAGGATCACAGCCAGAAAGGCTGCTGCCCTTCCTGGCAGTCAAGCTGAAGATTTCAACTAGGTCCCAGCTGTGCGTAGCAAGGGGCCTATCCTGCGGCAAATTCTTTAGCTAAGAGAGGGGTTTCATTGAGGATCTGGTCTGGAGGCTTCACTTAGGAGACTGTCAGCCTCAGTCTGTAGGGAGGCACCCAAATCCCAGGGACACTGTGAGTACAGACCCGTGAGAGATATCCTAGAGGCTGTTGCTGCTGTTAAACCTCTGGTGCACCTGTATTAACTGCTACAGCGCAGGCGTCAAGTGTTGGGAGGGCGTCTATTGACGTCCTCCAAGAACCGCACCCCCTGCATGTCCGCCGCGGTGCACTTCCAGCACGCTCTGTGATTACTGTGTCCTTTGGACACAGCTGATCACAGATCGGGGTAAAGAGCCAATTACAGTGGCCCTTTACCAAGTGATCAGCTGGATTCAATCACAGCTGATCACAATGTAAACACCCTTGCCAGTTATTGGCATGAGGAGACCCGGCAACTGTGACATGGGACATCTACACTGATAATCAGGGCACTGATCATTAGTGTCCTGTTTATTAGTGGAACCCCCACTGTGCCAATCAGTGCCTATCAGTGCCCATCAGTGCTGCCTATCAGTGCCAATTAGTGCCCATCAGTGCTGTCTATTAGTGCCCATCAGTGCCTCCTTATAAGTACTGCCTTAAAGCATCTATCAGTACCGCCTATCAGTGCCCATCAGTGCCCCCTATCAGTGCCTATTAGTGCCTTTTCATCAGTGCTGCCTATTAGTGCCCATTTTCCGCCCATCAGTGCCCATCGGTGTCACATATCAGTGCAGCCTCATCAGTGCCTCCTCATCAGTGCCCATCAGTGCCACCTCATCAGTACGTGACATGGGACATCTACACTGATAAATCAGGCACTGATCATTAGTTTCCTGTTTATCAGTGCAGCCCCAAAAGTGCCAACCAGTGCTCATCAGTGCTGCCTATCAGTGCCCATCAGTGCCGCCTATCAGTGCCACATATCAGTGCAGCCTCATCAGCGCTCATCAGTGCAACCTATAAGTGCCCATCAGTGCCTCCTCATCATTGCTGCCTATTAGTGCCCATGAGTGCCACATATCAGTGCAGCCTCATCAGTGCCACCTCATCAGGGCCCATCGGTGCATCCTATCAGTGACCATCAGTGCCACCTCAACAGTGCCCATCAGTGAAGGAGAAAAATTACCTGTTTGCAAAATTTTATTTTAATGACCGTGCGATTGTCAGTCAAAGTGTGACAGCGCTGAAAGATGAAAATTGGCCTGGGCAGCCAGGGGGTGAAAGTGCCCCGATAGGCAAGTGGTTCAGGTTTGTCTGGCCTGGAACAATGCTTGTGGCATCCCAGTGCTGTCCCCTTCATGTCCCTCTGCTCAGGAAACTGCAAAGGGAAGAGCGTCCTCACATTCCCGCTTAGTGTTCGGAGAAGACTCTTTACTGAGCCAGAGGAGTGAATGTTGCTGTTTGCCTGGCTGCTGCTACACAAAGGGTGAAGAACCCGGGATAAGACTCAATGGCCCTCTGGGGGGGGGTAACACTTTATAAAGATAAAAGTCTTGGCACTATTTTGCAGGCTGTTATGTGACAAAGTGATTTTCAGTGGAGAAGTTCTGGCGGGGGAGCCTTTTCGGGGTACACCCACGGGTGCATTCTTTGAGTCAGGAATAGAAGATTACAGCTTCAACCTCAATTGCCAGAAGTTAGTTACTTAGGAACAAATGTGAATGGAACACCTGACAGCACGGCTCCGTCTTATCTATGTGATTCTGTAAATGCAGCCTGAAATCGGGAAGGACCCCCCACCCCCCTTGGGTGGGGCAGCCTGCAAGATGTGCCGAAAGTTTTCCTAGTTTTAAAGATACCCCCTCTGTGTGCCCTGAGATGCCCTATGTGGGAACCCGTCAGTGGTTGTGGAGGGGCACAGTCAGTGGCGTACCAACAGGGGTAGGGAGGGGTCTCAATCATTGGGGATGCTTATTCAGCGGTTCTGCTTCCCTTTTCAAGCATAGGGAGATTTGACCTGTAGTAGCGGTCTCCGCAAAGATGGCGGCAGCCTGCGGAGGGGAAATGACGCATACGGTGACAGGAAGTGGCTGCTGGAACCCATTTCTGACCCCATTTCTTGGTCCCTGTGGTTGGCATCAGGGGTGGCCCGTCCATTAAGGGACCCCCCCGTCCATCGCCGCCCCCCTCCGTCCATGCATCCGTTAAGGACACCGGCACATGGATTCCAAAGCAGAGGGGCTTTTTTTTGAAGCACCAGTTAGAGCCAGAGGCTCTAATAGGCTTCAAAATAGGGTGGGCTCGGGTCGCGGAGAGTGCGCTTCGATCCCACCCAGGTGTGTTACAGCAGCGAATGAATATTTGCGGTTGTAACACTGATCCTTCTCCCGGCCAATCAGGAAGCCGGCTTTGACACCGGTCACCTGATTGGCTGAATGGACAGGCGATTCTATTGGATGCCTAGGAGGAGGAGGGGAGGAGCTGGAAGCCGCCATGGAGGAGAGGACACGGACCTGCTGCACAACGCTTCCTGCCGCCCACCACCGCCGATGGGCCAAGTCCCTGACCGACCAGCAAACAGCGGAGGGGGGGGGGGGTTGGTACTGCTCGGGGTGTGGGGTTTTTTTTTTGCCGCCCCCCCAAAAACCACCAGCCGCCACTGGTTGGCGTGCATTCCGCGAACGACGCTGTTATTCATGCTTTGCACCCCAGCAAACTCCCCAGAAATATACAGTTAGGTCCATCTATATTTGATCGGGAGAGGTGATCAGTGTCGTGTCACATGTAGCCCCTCCCCCCCACAGTTAGAATCACTCCCTAGGACACACTTAACCCCTACAGCGCCACCTAGTGGTTAACCCCTTCACTGCAAGTCACTTTTACACAGTAATCAATGCATTTTTAATCGCACTGATCGCTGTCCCAAAAAATGTGTCAAAATTGTCCGATGTGTCTGCCATAATGTCGCAGTCAGGATAAAAATCGCAGATAGCCGCCATTACTATTAAAAAAAAAAAATGCCATAAAACTATCCTCTATTTTGTAGACGCTATAACTTTTGCGCAAACCAATCAATAAACGCTTATTGTGATTTTTTTTTACCAAAAACATGTAGAAGAATACCTATCAGCCTAAACTGAGGGAAATGTTTTTTTATATTTTTTTTATATATTTATTATAGCAAAAAGTAAAAAATATTGCGTTTTTTTTTTTCAAAATTGTCCCTATTTTTTTGTTTATAGCGCAAAAAATAAAAACCGCAGAGGTGATCAAATACCACCAAAAGAAAGATCTATTTGTGGGGGAAAAAGGACGTCAATTTTGTTTGGGAGCAATGTCGCACGACCGCGCAATTGTCAGTTAAAGCGACGCAGTGCCGAATCGCAAAAAGTGCTCTGGTCTTTGGCCAGCTAAATGGTCCAGGGCTGAAGTGGTTAACACAGGGAAAAGGGGGGCAGCTCCCTCGGGCCCGGTCATTGTTGTGGGGCCCAAAGCAGCTACCCCTTGAGTCCCCGCTGCCTGCAAATAGTTGATAAGTGGATTCTGAGGGGCCCAAGAAAAATGTTTGCCCAGGGTCCAATCAATATTAAAGGCGGCCCTGCCCGGCGACCCTTTAGACAAGCATGTTCCTCCCTACTGGCCATAATATGGTATGCCCCTTAACTGTGTTGATTCGTTGCTTGACTACTGAACCAAAAGTGGGTTCTGATAGAATGAAATCAGGAAATGAATGAGTAGATTACACATCCAGGCATCCCTTTAGACATGCATGTTTCTCTCGGCTGGTCATTGGACGGTACACACTTTAACTGTGCTGATTAGTTGCTTGCTCGATTACTGAACCAAAAGTAGTTCTGATAGAATGTAATCATTAAACCGATGAGCAAGTTACACATCCCAGCATCCCTATAGACCAGCCTTTTTCAACCAGGGTTTCCTTCTGGGTTCTTCAGGGGGTGCCTGGGCAAAAGCCATAAAAATGGTTCCCAATTGTCCAAAAAAGTTTGGGGTAAAATGTACAAGGTCATAGATAAAGAAATTCCTTTCTCCAGAAAAGGCACCACATTCAGGGCAAGGCAATGGCTATCAAGGGGCAACAAAAATTTCCTGTGCTGCTGTCAGAAACCATGGACCAGACCGAGACAGAAGTACAGTAAAATCACACTTGTTTATTAATAAAAAATAAAAAGGTAAATAGAGTAAGCGTAGTCAAAGCATAGCCAGAGTCCAGTAACCGGATTGGGTAGTCAGCCAAGCCAGAGTCCAGTAACCAGATCGGGTAATCAGCCAAGCCAGAAGTCGGGGATTCAAGTAGAGGAGCAGCAAGCAGATTAAGGAGCCTTTTGGGATAGGAGCACCCTAATCCCTCATTAAGTACCTCTCATTTAAGGAGATTAAGGAGCCAGAAGGGATGTCAGCAAAGCCAGTCTTTAAACAGGAACGCAGGAGATGGTTTCTTGTGATGTGACCAAGGCGAAGGCGGGAATGAAGTGAGTCGGAGATCTTTAAGTAGGTGGGACTGACGAGCAGATCCACAACCGCTGGTTAACTGTGGAGAGAGCGGCCAGCTCAGAGGAGGAAGGGCTGAGCCCAGCCCTGACATCTGCATCATGCCAGACTTTTTCACCCAGGGTTCCACAGCCCCCCCCATGAGGTGCCATCTGGGTTCTTTAGAGGTGCCTAAAAATGCCCCAATATTGTGAACAAACTAATGGGTGGATCAAGTCTGTCTTTTACACAAAGCCACAGGTTTTTGTTGTTGTGCAGAATTACGACCTTCTTGTAGGAAGCTGCCTGCATCCTGACAACTGATGACGCCATAGGTTGATAATGAGGACGTAGGGCGAATGACAGCGTCCTTGTTCGCCCCCTTTTCTGCTGCTCTCTGTCAGCACTGGGGGTTGCATTAGCAAAGTGAGGGGGGAGAAACTGAGGGAGAAGAGAAAGTTTGAAATAGTAGTCACCATAGCTCCCAACTGTCCCTGATTTCGAGGGACTGTCCCTGATTTAAAGCAATGTCCCTCTGTCCCTCATTCCTCCTCATTTGTCCCTCATTTTGGTCTGATCTATATAGTTGTATATAAAATGCACTTTTTATCTTTCAAAAAGTGTTCCCCCAGTGCTAAACCTTTCATCCAAATTTTAAATTGCTGCATTTGTACATTTTAAAACCCAATATAAAGGAATAGTAGTGGTTAAACAAAAGCCCTTCTGGATTTAATTAACCATTTTTTTTTTTTTTGGTTAATTCTCCTTTAAGCGGGTGTGGCAGGGGGAGTGTCCTATGCCTATATACGTTTGTTAGTAGGTGTCCCTCATTCCCATCTCAGAATGCTGGGAGGTGTGGTAGTCAGTACCAATGTGCAAGTGGCGGAGGAATAAATCACCTCTAACGTCGGGTGTGTGGATACTGCTGCAATATGTAAAACTATATTTAGGGTGTCCTACTCAGTCAGAGGGCTTACCTCTCCGGCATCTACTAAACCCTGAAATAAACATTTTAGGTAGATTGACCATCTCAGAAGAACCCCAGTGAGGTGAGCAAAGTTTCCTGCGTTAGTGTCCTTCAACACAACAAGTGTGTCTTGTGGCCCCTGAGGCTCTGGCTTTGGATGGTTGAATGGTGGGGTGAAGGGCCCGGGCACACGTGGTCACCCCATGAAGGGGGTCTAACCCTGAGAAGTGTAATGATCACCGAGAGGAACTGCGGTTCCCTTTCGGGAAGTCATTGAGAACGGACCAGAAGGTACCTTTGGTTTGGCATTAGTTGTTATCTGGTCACTCTTTTCATTGACAGGTCTAGACTGGCCGGGACTGGGACGCCCTGCGTGACACGGGGCGAGAAGTATCTTTACAAATGACCAGAATGGTACGGGAAAAGTTTGGAATTTTCCATGGGGCTCAGAGGGTCATTCAGAAGCCCAAACACGGAAAACGAAACAACGAGATTGTAAATAAACAAATCTTATCGTTTTATTGCCCCTGCTTACACAATATTACATTTCCCTATTACCCCCCCAGCCAGGAAAGACAAGGGGTTGTACCATTTGCAAAATCATTTCATAACAGCAAAACTCTTTGCATAGTCACAGCCAACCCGCTTCCTTCAACTATGATGTCACCCTAGAGAAGAACCGCATTTTCTAAGTCTAAATGGTTATTTAACCACTTGCCTACCTGGAAATTTTACCCCCTTCCTGCCCAGGCCAATTTTCAGCTTTTAGCGCTGTCGCACTTTGAATGAAATTTGCGCGGTCATGCGACACTGTACCCATATAACATTTTTAGCATTTTTTTACACACAAATAGAGTTTTCTTTGGTGGTATTTATTTGCCACGGGGGGTTTTATTTTTTGCTAAACAAACTAAAAAAAATCTGAAAATTTATTAAAGGTAAGGTAATTTTCCTCCTTTACTGATGGGCACTGATAGGTGACACTGATGGGCACTGATGAGGCAGTACTGATGAGGCTACACTGATAGATGGTACTGATCGGTGGCACTGATGGGCACTGATAGGTGGCACTGAAGGCCACTGATAGGTTTCACTGATGAGTGACACTGATAGGCAGCACTAATGGGCAGCACTGGCAGGTGACACTGATGAGGAGGCACTGATGGGCACTGATAAGTGGCACTGATAGGTGACACTGATGAGGAGGCACTGATGGGCACTGATTGGCAGCAGTGCAGCACTGATGGGCACCGATTGGCAGCACTGGTGGTCACTGTAGGGAGTGCCCTGCTTATCAGTGTCACTGTCCCTTTAACACAAGCCAGTTATCGGCTCTCTTCTCCCTTCCTCACACTGTCAGCGTGAGGAAAGAAAAGCCGATAACTGGTTTGTGTTTACTTCTGTGATCAGCTGTCATTGGACACAGCTGATCTTATGGTAAAGGATCGCTGTGATTGGCCCTTTACCCTGATCTGTGGCCCTTTACTCTGATCTGTGATCAGCTAAGACCAAAGGACTCAGCGATCACAGAGCGCGCCACAGGGGGCGCACGGGCAGCACGATCACGGGAGGACGTCCATGGACGCCTTCCTGGCAAAGTAAGCTTGCGCTGTAGCCACCTTTTGGCTATAGGGCAGGCGGGAAGAGGTTGAGATAACCCCATTCTTATTTTGTAAATTCTATATCCAATTTTATTAAAAAACGAAACAAAAAAACCCCTACCTGTTTCTGGTATCACTATCTCAAAAAGTCTCCAATATGCATTATATGGTGGAACATTTGGTGGAAAGTTTAGCTTGAACCTTAGATCTATATGAGCTTATTGGATATTCCATTCCAAAACCATAGCCATTAATATAGAGTCCCCCCCCCCCCATGGCCATTAACGCGGAGTTGCTCCTCCACTCTTCTGGGAAGACCTCATTTGTGAGGTCAGGTACTGAGGTTGGATAAGAAGACCGGGCTCACAACTGGTGTTCCAATTCATCTCAAAGGTGTTCAGTAGGGTTGAGGTCATGGCTCTGTTCAGGATACTCAAGCTCCTACACCCATCATGCCTATATGAGCTTGTTGGATATCCCATTCCAAAACCATGTCCATTAATATGGAGGTGCCCACCTTTATGCCTAGACCATTCTCCACTCTTCTGGGAGTTCTGGGATGACTTTCCACAAGATTTTTGAGGGTGTCTGTCAGAATTTGTAATGCCAGGTGCTCATGTTAGACAAATCCGTTCTCACATTGGGCACCAAAAAAATAAAATATAAGCAAAAGATCTGGCTCACAATTGGTTTTACAATTCATCCCAAAGGTGTTCAGCAGGGTTGAGGTCAGGGCTCTGTGCAGGAGACTCAAGATCCTCCACACCAAACTGATCAAACCATATCTTTATAAAGCTGGCTTTGTACACAGGGGCACAGTCATGCTGGAATAGAAAAGGGTCTTGCCCAAACTGTTACCACAAGGATGGAAGAGTGTAATTGTGTACAATGTCTTTTTAACTCCATAATTTTGAGGGGTTTCTACATCCTTTAGGCCATATAGTGTATCAGTTTGGAGTGGGATGACCCTATTACAATTATTGGTAGAGTTCTTTAATCATGTCCCTCCAAGGACAGGACTGATGTTTGATGAGAAGACCTGGCTCACCATTGGTGTTCCAATTCATCCCGAAGCTGGTCAGTAGAGATGAGATCAGGGCTCTGTGCAGGGCATTTGAGACCCTCCACACCTATCTGGTGGTCACACTGTGTCTTTATAGAGCTGGCTTTGTACACTGGGCACAGTCATGGTGGAACAGAAAATGGTCTTCACCAAGCTTAATACTCCACGCTTAGTAAGCTATGAGCCCAAGGACAGGATTGATGTTTGATGAGAAGACTTGGCTCACAGTTGGTGTTCCAATTCATCCCAAAGCTGGTCAGTAGAGTTGAGATCAGGGCTCTGTGCAGAGCATTCGAGACCCTCCACACCAAACTGGTGGTCACACTATGTCTTTATAGAGCTGGCTTTGTACACTGGGCACAGTCATAGCGGAACAGAAAATGGTCTTCACCAAGCTTAATACTCCACGCTTAGTAAGCTATGAGCCCAAAACTAGCATGAGGGACAAGAATTCAGACTTTTCATATTTAACTTGAAGTATGCTTGTTTCAGGCCAGGCCAGCAAGTTAGTAAAGTCTAGATAGGTATTGAAGGGTTTACAGTTTTAAAAGCAATTCAGCTTCTGAATTTCTCTCCTCACTCTCACAGTGGCTGTAAAGCACCTCTCTCACTTAGAATCCTTTTTTTACAGGGCTCCTTCAGAAGAAGACCTTCTTAATGGACACTGTCTCAGTTGGTAGCTTTGTGGATGATCTTTGACCTCCAGGAAAATCTTCACTTCCAACACTTTCTGGAGAGTGGGATGCCTGCATCTCTCCAGCCCATGTCTCCTATCCACTGGCTCATACATCTTCACTGGACATAGTCGTAGCATAGGAAGGAGGAACTATAGAATGCAGCAGGCAATCAAGAACCCAACAACCCAGAAAGTGTGAAGATTCTCCTGGAGGTCGTAGACCGTCAAGCTTGGTACAATTTGTCCCAGTGTCATCCAGATGGGTATTTATGAACAGTTTTCTTACTTAGAAGAATGTATTCTTAGCACTAGAGTTTCTTTAAAGTATATATATATATATATATATATATATATATATATATATATATATATATATATATATATATGTGAGCATATAAGCCTGTTATTTTTGCCCCAGGGTACATTGGCACCTAATGTTTCAACAATTTGAAAATGTCCCTTTCCACATATCTTTGGTCTTTTTTCTCTTCTCCCTGCACTCATGGAATGATATGTGAGTGTCCTTCTCTGCAGTATTCCCCTTTGAGCTCAGGGCGATGAACTCAGTCATTGAGCCTGGAAGCAGATGGTGGTTGAATAGACTTTCTTTAGGGAACAGCACTGGAGACAAGGTAAGTATTGCAACATGTTCTTAAAGTAGAAGTAGGACCAAAGTGTGCAGTTAGTGCCTGGACCGGCACCTGGTTCAGCCTCTCAGCGATCCACCGAGAGCCTGAGCCAGCCCCTTCCACCCACTCCCCAGCCCAGCGCTCCAGAGAGCACTGGGGGGGGGCAGAGCACAGAGCCAGTGACTGACAGGCTCTCTGCTCAGAGCAGAGGGGGAGAACTGAGTGATCAGCAGTGTTTGATCTCTCAGGTCTCACTGCAGAGCTGGCTGGGGACAGATTCAGCATCAGATCGATGTTGCATCCACCTAGGTGAGTAAAAATGTGTGTTTTTTGTATTCCCATACTTCTCTTTTAAATAGGGATGAGGTCAGGCGGGTTTTGATCTTAGGCCGAAACTCACCTGCGATATCCTGCTAGGAAGCTGTTGTGGTGCCTGCCCAATCATAAGTGACCAAGGTATTCCCCACCCCCCTAGCTGCAAGTATACATGTGACAGCAGGTTGGGGAACGACTCGCCCCTATTATGGTTGCCAGGGTGCTATGACAGCTTCTTGGAGAGATAGGTCAGGTGGGATCTAGGATCCCAACACTCGTGAGCTCATCCCTATTCTTCAACTGCATTTGGGTTATAAAGTGAACCTGTGCTTAGCCCATGCAGGGAGCTTTGGCTTGGAGCTTATACGGGGCTGAGAACTCCATGTGACAGCACTTGGGGGCCTAAGTGGCCAATCAATCAGCAAGCACCAGCTCAGCCTCTGTCACATGGGATGAAAGGAGCTCCATGCTCCTTTATACCTGTAAGTACCAAGTATATACTTTTGCTCCAAATAGAGATGAGGAAAAGTGCAGGGAAGATATATGCTGCTGGTGGGTCCACCATTAATGTAAAAATGGATGTTTTGCCCCATATAGGTAAAACAAAGATTCATCTTTACTTGTTCAGCTGTTGAAGGCAACAATGTAATCACTGGTCGCCTTTTTAGGGATGCCCAGGTAGGAAACTGTGTATGAAGATATAGTCTTCCCACTATGCTGTCTTCTGATAAGCCGGGACATTTACAAGCATTATCCGTAAATGCTGCAAAGGCCTTTTTCCCATAAAACAGAAGAAAATGAAGACGTTTGTGGATGGTGGCCCTTTAAGGTCGGGATTGTCATTAGGACATCATGTCATCATTAAACATTTATGGACCAACCAAAATGGATGAAAGATTAATGAGGCCTATTAAATAGCAAACATGCTAATGATTCAGCCCTAGCCCGGCGCTCATCTATCGCCGTACACGCTGCCCCCCGTGTCCTTTGTGAGTTTTACTGCCACTGTCTGATCGCTGTGCCCAATCGGCATATGGCGCCCGCTGCGTCTTCCTGGAAGTAATGGTATCTCAGGTTTGGGTGCTTCCTCCTGTGACCCGCCATGAGCACCCTTATCATCTTCACAGCGGTTTTACGTTATCAAGTGCTAACTCTGCATTAAGTAATTAAAATCTGTGCTGATAATTAACCGGCGGTGTCTAGGGTTCCCAGCCCTGCTTGGCATCACAGGCCACACGAGTGCCGACACCTCCACTTGCTCGCTGGTAGTGAAGTAGGTCAGTCATTCATTTGTAGTCAGGAGATAATGAGGTTTGTTCGAAGGTGAACCCGGGAGGACAGACGTATGAAAGCTGCCATTGTTGACTTGCTTTTAGAGGTGAAGGTTCCAAAGCCACCATCCCAATCTTGGCTTCACTACCCAGAGAACCACTGATTGGGAACAAGTACAAAGGACCAACCTTTCCACCTGACGTCAGGCTTATTCCTAGTCAACGACTCCACTGGCTGGTAGACCAGGATGGGGATGGCAGCTCTGGAGCCGGCACCTTCAAATAAAAGTCAGCAATTATGGCTCCTCTGTGTTCTGTCTCTGTCTATTCATTCACAGGAACCTTTTTATCATTTACTTGGTGTAGTGAGTGTGACATGTTTCTTATACTAGTATGTATGAACTTTTTTCACATTGATGTTATTTTTGAAGTTTTTAGAGTTGACGAGGTCCCTCAAAGGTCCCTCCAATCCTTCCCCCTCTTCTCACAGCTAATTGCCCCATCAATGTAGCAATAACTCTCGGTGGAGCTGCTGGTTTAAAGCGGGCTGTTACCTTCACTCTCGCCACCTCTGTTTCACCGGCACCGGGTCTAGGGTCCCGTTGAGTTTACCTCTGGACGATGTAGGCACCAAACACTTGAGTATGTTTTTCAATACTTTAATGAACAAACAATAAAGGAAGTAGCAGGAAAGAGGCAGAAGGAAAGTTGCAGGGAAGCTCAAATACCTCTCCTTAGTATTCTTTAGAACATCATTTGGAATTGAACACTTGTAATCGGATGCACTCCCCTTGTGGGATTCAATCTTTGCCCACCTGGATAGGCCTCTCTCACTTGCCTAGCAGCCAAGGAACGGAGGACCACGAGGTGGTATTACTATCGCATACCTGACGGCCAGGAGGGCCAGCAGGTGGCTGAAAACGAACCCCTAAACATGGCGTCTGTCCCATAAATACCCTCTCCCAGAATGCAACTCGGAGGACCACCTCCACCGAGTTGTCTCCGGGACAGAGGAGCACTCATACGCTTCAATACGTTGCCTTTCCAACACCGGCCTATGGGGACAGCGACACCCACCGGCGCAGTGTGGAATCACACACAACTCAGCCAAGCTGGAACAGAGGCAAACCCAACTTCACCTAACAAGTAACCCACTAGATTTACCTATCAGCGGTAGATTAAAAATCTACCAGCGCTACATCAAGTTAATGTAAAAAGAGGGGGGAACCATAAATAACCTACAAATGGGTCATTATTATCATGATTATGCACTTGTGCACACAAACACAACATGACCAATTAATAGTATGCGTAATAGCATACCAGTTAGCTTACTTAACTCAATGGTGTCATCCACCCCCCCCTCCCCCCCAATCTCCCTCCACCTGGGTGTCTTCCCACTCTATTCTTTCCTTCTTTTTCTTTTTAAAAGCAAAACATCATAAAGTGGAAAGAAAGAAAGAAAGAAAGAAAGAAAGAAAGAAAGAAAGAAAGAAAGAAAGAAAGAAAGAAAGAAAGAAAGAAAGAAAGAAAGAAAGAAAGAAAGAAAGAAAGAAGTGGAGAGGAAGGAAGGAGAAAAAGAAAAAAAATCACAAAGTATCTTATTTATTAAAAAAATAAATAAATAATTATATATATATATATATATATATATATATTTATTTATAAAAAAAAGAAAGAAAGGGTGGATGGCAGGAAGAAAAAAAATAAAAAAATAAAGGAGGGAGGGAAGGAAGGGATGAAGAAAGAATGGTGGAGCATGAGAAAGAAAAAGATAAAAGAAATGGAAGGAATGAAGGAAGAAAGGAAGAGGTGGAGAGAAGAAAGAAAAGAAAAGAAAAGAAAAGAGAAGAGAAGAGAAGAGAAGAGAAGAGAAGAGAAGAGAAGAGAAGAGAAGAGAAGAGAAGAGAAGAGAAGAGAAGAGAAGAGAAGAGAAGAGAAGAGAAGAGAAGAGAAGAGAAAGAAGAGAGACAAAGAGGGCAGATGGAAGGAAGGTAAAAAAAAAAGGAAGGAAGGGATAAAGGAAATAAGAAAGGAATGGAGAAGATGTAGGATAGGATAACAAGAAAAAAGGGAAAAATCACCAAGCCTCTTTAATATTTTTTTTTTTTTAAAGAAAGAAAGAGAGGATGAAAGGGTAGAGAGCATAGAAATAAGAGAAATGAAGGAAGGATTGAAGAAAGGAATTTTTTTTTTTTCTTACGGAAAGGAAGGAAAATAATTAAATGAAAGAAAGGGAAGAAGGAGGAAAGAAAAACAACAAATAATAACAAAGTCTATGTTTTTTATTGTATTTTGTTGGTAGATATAATAGAAGAAATGACGGCACACAGGATGGTTGCAGGAAATTATCCAACTCATCAGGTTGGACTCCACGCTGTAATGAGACAGTTTGCTTATTATTAATTAATGTGCTTCTTGGAGCTGTGTCCGTGTGCTCGGAGTTCCTGATAATCTGGAAGAAGAAATCATGTTAATCCTTATTTCTCCCAGACAGGAGCACACAGCAGCTCTCCACACGTGACGGCCACTGATCGGGAATTAACCGGTCTCCTCCCGGAATGGCAGAGCACAGCTCGTCTCCGCAGCGTCCGGGCGCTCAGATTATAGACGAGCTCCGGAAAAGCTGACATTGTCACATAACCCTACTGTGTGAGCGCACAACTACAATTTAAGTCCAATAAATCTGATGAATTGGGGATTGGTCTAGTTGGTAAAAGTTTGTCCCTTTATTGTCAGGCTGGTGCAGTGCATAGAGATGGTGGAGAGCATCTGCTTATATAGAAGGAGGAGAACAAGGGAATATAGTACTATATGTGTGGCTGATCATATAAAAAAAAATCTCCAGTATTCATGGGCAGCGTGGTGATCAGTGTCTTGCAGTGCTGGGGGTCCTCCGTTTTAAAGTGACACTAAATGGTATCCTCATTCTCCAAAAATAATCCATACACATCCACTGCTTGATGGTCCTCTAATCGATTTTTCATGACATTGCTCCTCTACTGTGTTTTCCTGCCTCCTCGTAGCATCCTTCCTAAACCTCTAATTTTCCTCTTCATTTCCATTTGTTTGGAACAAGTAGTGCCTGATAGTTGTAGTCATGTATAATGTTCTATGCACACTACAAATCCTATAGTTCATTGTCCATAATCTATAGTCCATAGTCTATAGTCCACAGTCCATAGTCCACAGTCCATAGTCCACAGTCCATAGTCTATTGTCCATAGTTGATAGTCCATAGTCTACAGTCTATAATCCATAGTCCAAAGTCTATAGTCCAAAGTATATAGTCCATAGTCTATAGTCTATAATCTCTAGTCTATAGTCCATAGTCTATAGTTCATAGTCTATAGTCTATAGTCCGTAGTCTATAGTCCATAATCTCTGGTCCATAGTCTATAGTCCAACGTCTATAGTTTATAGTCTATAGTCCATAGTCTATTGTCTACAGTTTATAGCCCATAGTCTACAATCTATAGTCCATAGTCCAAAGTCTATAGTCAAATGTATATAGTCCATAATCTCTAGTCTATAGTCCATAATCTCTAGTCTATAGTCCATAGTCTATAGTCCATCATCTATAGTCCATAGTCTATAGTCCATAATCTCTGGTCCATAGTCTATAGTCCATCGTCTATAGTTCATAGTCTATAGTCCATAGTCCACAGTTCATAGTCTATAATTCATAGTCCACAGTCCATAATCTATTTTCCATAGTTTATAGTCCATAGTCTACAATCTATAGTCCATAGTCCAAAGTCTATAGTCCATAATCTCTAGTCTATAGTCCATATTCTATAGTTCCTAATCTCTGGTCTATAGTCGATAGTCTATAGTCCATAGTCTATAGTTCATAGTCCATAGTCTATAGTCCATCATCTATAGTCCATCATCTCTGGTCCATAGTCTATAGTTCATAGTCTATAATCCACAGTCCAAAGTCTATAATTCATAGTCCACAGTCCATAGTCTATTGTCCATAGTTTATAGTCCATAGTCTACAATCTATAGTCCAAAGTCAATAGTCTAAAGCAGTGGTCATCAACCCTGTCCTCAGGGCCCACTAACAGGCCAGGTTTGCAAGATAACTGAAATACATCCCAGGTGATATAATTTGCTGCTCAGTGATTGCAGTATTCTAGTCTGCATCTCCTCAAGGTAATACATAAAACCTGGCCTGTTAGTGGGCCCTGAGGACAGGGTTGATGACCACTGGTCTAAAGTATATAGTCCATAGTCTATAGTCCATAATCTCTAGTCTATAGTCCATAGCCTATAGTTCACAGTCCATAGTCTATAGTCCATCGTCCATAGTCTATAGCCCATAGTTCATAGTCTATAGTCCATCATCCATAGTCTATAATCCATAGTCTGCAGATAAACAGCTACAATTTATGTAGCAGGATTTTTTTTTGTTTCATCTCCGTGTTTCGCCCGAAGCCAGTCACTTCATTGGGTATATGTAAGGGTTAACAACCACTTTAATGCTACTAATGTAAGTGAGTCAAAAAGAGCATCAAAACAATTGTAAAAAAGACCATTATTATTGGACAGGAAAGCAAAAGGCCAACGCGTTTCAGGGGTCCACAAACTAACCCTTCATCAGGGCTACAATACAAATGGAAAAGCCAAGCCCATAAGAGGTGTAGAAATATATTAAACATAAAAAATCTAAACAATCTAAATTTGCACTGAAGTGCAAAATTGTTTAAGAATGAAGAGGGACAAATGTAATTAAATACCATGAAAAAAGATTATGAATTTGTACCATTGTCTTATTGTCTAATAGTTATAACAGATGATAAGATATACAGAATATAAGTAGCAGAAATCATAATATGAATACTCATACTGCTGCTATATATAATAAAATATATATATATATACACACACACACAGTATCTCCCAAAAGTAAGTACACCCCTCACATTTTTGTAAATCTTTTCTTCTAGCTTTTCATGTGACAACACTGAAGAAATTACACTTTGCTACAATGTAAAGTAGTGAGTGTACAGCTTTTATAACAGTGTAAATTTGCTGTCCCCTCAAAATAACTCAACACACAGCCATTAATGTCTAAACCGCTGGCAACAAAAGTGAGTACACCCCTAAGTGAAAATGCCCAAATTGGGAACAATTAGCCATTTTCCCTCCCCGGTGTCATGTGACTCGTTAGTGTTACAAGGTCTCAGGTGTGAATGGGGAGCAGGTGTGTTAAATTTGGCGTTATCGCTCTCACTCTCTCATACTGGTCACTGGAAGTTCAACATGGCACCTCATGGTAAAGAACTCTCTGAGGATCTGAAAAAAAAGAATTGTCGCTCTACATAAAGATGGCCTAGGCTATAAGAAGATTGCCAAGACCCTGAAACTGAGCTGCAGCACGGTGGCCAAGACCATACAGTGGTTTACCGGGACAGGTTCCACTCAGAACAGGCCTCGCCATGGTCAACCAAGAAGTTGAGGTCACGTGCTCAGCGTCATATCCAGAGGTTGTCTTTGGGAAATAGATGTATGAGTGCTGCCAGCATTGCTGCAGAGGTTGAAGGGGTGGGGGGGTCAGCCTGTCAGTCCTCAGACCATACGCCGCACACTGCATCAAATTGGTCTGCATGGCTGTCATCCCAGAAGGAAGCCTCTTCTAAAGATGATGCACAAGAAAGCCCACAAACAGTTTGCTGAAGACAAGCAGACTAAGGACATGGATTACTGGAACCATGTCCTGTGGTCTGATGAGACCAAGATAAACGTATTTGGTTCAGATGGTGACAAGCGTGTGTGGGGGCAACCAGGTGAGGAATACAAAGACAAGTGTGTCTTGCCTACAGTCAAGCATGGTGGTGGGAGTGTCATGGTCTGGGGCTGCATGAGTGCTGCCGGCACTGGGGAGCTACAGATCATTGAGGGAACCACGAATGCCAACATGTACTGTGACATACTGAAGCAGAGCATGATCCCTTCCCTTCAGAGACTGGACCGCAGGGCAGTATTCAAACATAACGACCCCAAACACACCTCCAAGACGACCACTGCCTTGCTAAAGAAGCTGAGGGTAAAGGTGATGGACTGGCCAAGCATGTCTCCAGACTTAAACCCTATTGAGCATCTGTGGGACTGCTTCAAATGGAAGGTGGAGGAGCAAAAGGTCTCTAATAATAAATAATAATGGTGGCAACACAAAATATTGACACATTGGACTCAATTTGGACATTTTCATATAGGGGTGTACTCACTTTTATTGCCAGCGGTTTAGACATTAATGGACATTAATTAGGCATTAATAGCTATGTGTTGAGTTTTTTTCCTTTTTTTTGTATATCGCAGCAGTATGAGAATTCATTGTATGATTTCTGCTCTTTATATATATATATTATATAAATATATTTATAAATATAATACTAAAATATATAATAATAATATAAAAGTAATACGTTGTATATACACACATACACGAATGATGATAATCATCGAGTAATTACCAAACCTAATCATATTTATATTTGCATAAGAAATATTTGTATATACAGTAAGTAATAAAAGTTTGCGTATGAATTTGCATAAAAGTTTGCATACAAAAAGTATAATAGATCCCGGAATATTTGGATGTATTGTTTGGAAAAAAAAATGTAGGACTGTCTGCTCGACACCTAAAGTGTTTCTCTATGCAAAACTTTTTTTGTTGTTGTTTAGTTTTAGATGGTAGTGTGGACAAGGGTTAGATCCTTTATCAAGTGGAGGTGATACACTGCATATGGATCCTTTACTAATAGAAATAAAATCCTTAGTGGGGCCAAATGGCTTGGTTGGATCTCCACAAAGTTGGAACACCTCACAGATAGGGGCCACTCAAACTGAGAAGTCTATATATAGAGGATTATTCACTAAAACTGGAGAGTGCAAAATCTGCTGCAGCTGTGCATAGAAACCAATCAGCTTCCAGGTTTTATTGAGATAGACAGGGGGCCACAACCCCCCCCCCCCATCGTGCGGGAGATGGACGGGAGACCTTACCGTAAGGAGGCAGATGGGATCCGGAAGAGCCGAGATGAAGAGATGGGCTTGCCGAGGGAAGAGCCGGGGCTTCTCCTCCCAGCCGAACAGGAAGTCAGTTCTAAGAGTCCTTGGCCGATATGTCAGGAGGCGCTTCCTGACCGGGAGGAGAAACAGGAAGAAAATAGAGAATATTAATTTTTGCTATTGTCACCCAACTGGGTGGGCTCAGGGTGCAGTGCTCTGCGCCCCAAGCCCACCCTTTTTTGAAGCCAATTAGAGCCTCCAGACCCGATTGAAATCCAATGCGTCCGGCGCCCTGCATGTAGAGTAGGGGTTGGGCGCATGGTTTAGAGGAGGCGGCGCCCCTAATGGACGAGCCGCCACTGTTGTTAAAGCTTAATTGAACAAGCTGAAGTTGGAAGCCAATTGGATTGCACTCTCCAGTTTTAGTAAACCAACCCCACTGTTCCATCAGAAATAACACCAAACAAACTCTGACTATGAGTTATTGGTTGTGTAAATGACCACAGAAAGGACGACAAACAACTAACAAGTAAAGGAGGCCAATAGGTCCCCCCCACCTTCCTCAGGGCTGATTCGCTGATCTTGGTGATATCTAACTTTTTACATAGTAAAAGTTACTTCTGAGTCCTTAGGTCAGCCGCTGTAAAAGTTCCATGAAATCTTAGGGTTCCTCCAGATGTTGCTAGGGTTTCCTTGAGCTTTGGTTGATTGTCCTTCAATCTGATGGTGCATAGTTCCTGGGATAACACCACTTGACAAACCCAACAACATGCCACTAGTTGTAAGGGGCATTTTTCCCATAGACCCCCCAAATGAATTGGTTTTAGTAAGGGTTTCAATGAAACCTGAAATATATTTTAGGGGTTCCTCTGAGGAAAAAGGAGAAAGGCTGCCCTAGATTATTTTATTGTTCATTTTACATTGATAGCATTGGGCCTCCGAAATGCGTCAGCTGTTTTGTGGTCATTTACTGAACCAATAAATCATTGTTGAATATTTTTTTGCCTTCTGTGTCTCCACTGGGAGAGTCACCACCTCTCTCCTGATGACTATTGACTTTGAAACAAAAAGCGAGAGAAAATCCAAACATTTGGAGTTGTCCCCAGAACAAGAGGTGAAGGGGCATCTAATGGATACCCCTGTTTTGTGGACAACAGTCTATGAGGGGAGTTCTCCTCACTTTAGGAGATTTCCTCTAAATTGATAGACTTGTTTCTTTTTCATTACTTTACATTTTTTACAATTTTCACCTAACCATACATCCATTCATCCATGGATCATCCAACCATCCATTCGTCAATGGATGAATTTTCACCTAACCATCCATCCATCCATGGATCATCCAACCATCCATTCATCAATGGATGAATTTTCACCTAACCATCCATCCATCCATGGATCATCCAGTCATCCATCTATGGATCCATCCAGCCAATAATCCATCTGTGGATTCACCCAACCACCCAGATAGCAAGCAATTGTGCTGAAAGTTTGAAAAATGACTTGCTAAGCTATTGCTAGACTTGCCAGGCTTCACAAGTTTGTTGCAGATTTTCAGCAAGTCCGCAATGCATGACTCCAGATCAATTTTATTCGCAAAAATTCTGCAAGTTCTGGTTCAGTTATGTTGTGGAATAGTCATCCCACCACAGGGGGTCACTGTGGCTGAATGTTCATGCTGTAGACTTGCAGAGCTCTTGCTGTAGACTCACCACTGCAACTTTGCTCTTGCTAGAGACTTGCCACGCAAATTTGCTACAATCTGGAAAAGTGTCAACTAGAACTTTGTGCTTTACGTGCTCTGCAAGTGTACAACTTGCCAGTGAAAATGTGCAACAAAGCTAATAGACTTACAATTCAACACTGCCACAAATTTGTGGCACCTTATCCTTGCTATCTAGGCATCTTTCCATCCACGGATCATCCAACCAGCCCTCTATGGATCCATCCAACCAACCAATAATCCATCCATGGATTCATCCAACCATCCAACCAACCATGAATTTATCTAAACATCAGTTCATCAATGGACCCATCCAACCATCCATCCATGGATCCATCCAACCATACATCTGTGGACCCATCCAACCATTCATGGATGAATCCATCCAACCATCCCTCCGTGAACCCATCCAACCATAAATCCATAGATTCATCCAACCAACCATGGATTCATCCAAACATCTGTTCATCCATAGATCCATCCAATCATCCATTCATGTGTGGTTCCATCCATGGATCCATCCAACCATCCATCCATACATGGATCCATCCAACTGTCCATCCATGAATCAACCAACCAACCATACATACAAAAATGGATCCATCCAACCATCCATCTATTGATCTATCCATGGATTCATCCAAACATCTGTTCATCCATGGATCCATCCAATCGTCCATTCATGTGTGGTTCCATCCATGGATCCATCCAACCATCCATCCATACATGGATCCATCCAACTGTCCATCCATGAAACCATCCCTTCCATCCATGAATCAACCAACCAACCATACATACAAAAATGGATCCATCCAACCATCCATCTATTGATCCATACAACCATTCATCCATCCGTGGATTCATCCAAACATCTGTTCATCCATGGATCCATCCAATCGTCCATTCATGTGTGGTTCCATCCATGGATCCATCCATCCATACATGGATCCATCCAACTGTCCATCCATGAAACCATCCCTTCCATCCATGAATCAACCAACCAACCATACATACAAAAATGAATCCATCCAACCATCCATCTATTGATCCATTCATCCATCTGTGGATTCATCCAAACATCTGTTCATCCATGGATCCAACCATCCATCCATACATGGATCCATCCAACTGTCCATCCATGAAACCATCCCTTCCATCCATGAATCAACCAACCAACCATACATACAAAAATGGATCCATCCAACCATCCATCTATTGATCCATACAACCATTCATCCATCCGTGGATTCATCCGACCAACCATGGATTCATCCAACCATCTGTTCATCAATCTAACTTTATAGACTTGTGTCTTTTTTCAACCAATGTCACTATGTAATGTCCTTTGGAACAGGAAGTAAAGGCAAATTTCCCTAGTGGTAGGTAAACTGCCTGGGGTTGTAATCCTTCCCTACTCAATCCAAATCTAAAAAAAATCTTCAGGCCTGTGATCACTTTGAAGTCGAAGTGATGGAAAATTTCCTGCCAGGGATGTTAACCTTTCCATAATCTATCCAAAGAGGGAAAAAAAAAAACGTTGTGGCTTGAGATCGACTTTAATCTGCGGAGGATGCCGAATGCAAGTAGTTAGTAGTAGGTGTCTACCAGACCATGACTTCTGACACATTCTCTTCTACAAGCCACAGCTGTCCTCCGCCACTGAGCCAAGGACAATGAGTCCCAGCCAAAGGATGGTTCAGTGCCAACACCTCCTCGGCGAAGGTACAGGTGCTCTGAACAATTACCCAGCAGCACTTGCTCTGCCGCCTCCCTCTTTGGGATTGTTGATCATCATCTGTTTGGTGTCTGCGGGGACGCGTGTCTCTGGCTGCGATGAAAGGAAAACGTTCGCTTCCACCTGACGTTGTGCCCTCAGGGGAGATCCTGAATAATTTGGTTGCCTTGAGCTATTCATTCCTGGCAGCAGGCAAGATAAACACTATTCTAGTGGTCAGCTCATGGGAATGCAGCGTTCATACACGGGGACGGTGGCGGTGCGTGCCAATTGTACGTCTGATCTGGAAGGGAAGGAGTTAAAAAGCACAGGAGGTTAAACAAGTGCAAACAATCTTAAAGAAACCAATGGGGAGAAATGTGTGGCAGGTGCTTTGTTTTTAAAATCATTAACCAACCAGACATCAAGCTGAACCCTTTAGCGCTGAATGAACAGGCTTCAAGAACCCTTGAACAAGTACTCTTTAGGCATGCTAAAGCGAGTGCTTAGTCAGTATTGTTTTATGTTTGTTTTATGTTATTTTAGCATGCCTTAAAGAAGAATTCCAGGGATGGATATTTTTACATAGCTACATGGGTCTACCATACCTGTGTAGGAGGCCTCAAAAAGCTGGAAATCACTGTATTAGACAACGATACTACACTCCTAGTACATCGCAACTACACCGCTACTACACCACTACTACACTGCAGGGGTGGACTGACCATTAAGCCACTCGGGCACTGCCCGAGGGCCCTGGGCCACTAGGGGGCCCCATCAGGGTTGCCAGCCTCAGTAAAACCAGGGACAGTATGTATAAATCCTGTGTTTTTTTTTACATCTGTCTGTGTATACTGTGTGTACATGTATGTGTATACTGTGTGATTGTATACTGTGTGTGTGTATACTGTGTGGCCCCATAATATCTGATTGCCTGGGGGCCCCATAATCTCCTATTGCCCGGGAGCCCCATGAGTTATCAGTCCGCCCTTGCTACACTGCTACTATACCACTACTACACCACTACTACTACACAACTACTACATCACTACTACACCACTACTACACCACTACTACGCTGCTACTATACCACTGCTACACCACTGCTACTACACAATTACTACATTGTCACTACACCACTACTACACTGCTACTATACCACTACTACAGCACTGCTACTATATCGCAACTAAACTGCTACTACACCACTACTACACTGCTACTATACCACTACTACACCATTACTACATTGCTACTACACCAGTACTACACTGCTACTATACCACTACTACAGCGCTACTACACTGCTACTATATCGCTACTACATTGCTACTACACAACTACTACACTACTAATCCCCACTAGCTTCTGGGTCCTGTGCTGAACAACTGCTCTGCTGCATTGTGAACACAGTAGGTCACCCGCTGGTCAAGGGGCGCCATTCAGAGGTCGCTTTGCATTTTCTCAATGAATGCAAAGCATTCTTTGATTGGACAAGGTGGAGAGGCAGGGTAGTGACATCACAGTCTCCACCTTGTCCGATAAGAGAATGCTTTGAATTCATTGAGAAAATGCAAATGAAACCTCTGAATGGCGCCTGTGACCAGCGGGTGACCTACTGAGTTCATAATGAAGCAAGGCAGCTGCTCAGCACGGGACCCAGAATCTAGTGGAGATCACTGGATTAGCGGTGTAGCTGGGGTGTAGTAGTGGTGTAGTAGTGATGTAGAAGTGGTGTAGTAGCGGTGTAGGAACAGGGTAGTAGGGGTGTAGTAGCAGTGTAGTAGTGGTATAGTAGCGGTGTAGTAGGGGTGTAGTAGCAGTATCTACTACAGTGATTTTTTGCCTTCTAGAGCACAGGTGTCAAACCGGCGGCTCTCCAGCTATTGCGAAACTACAACATTCTATGTGGCATTGCAAGGCTGACAGTTACAAGCTTGACTCCCACAGGCGGAGGCACGATGGGACTTGTAGTTCCACAACAGCTGGAGAGCCGCCAGTTTGACACCCCTGTGCTAGAGGATCCCACAGGTATCTACAAACCTGGAATTCTTCTCTTCTAAGCATTATCTAGTGTGCCTTAAAAGCCATCACTTTATGACTGAACAAGGCTGTAGAGTGCTAGGCTGGGAAATAGACAGCATAGGGCTGTGTTGCTCACTGTACAGTACTGAGAGCACGAGTAGTAAAAAGGCCAGTTTACCAAAAAGAGATACACTATATTGCCAAAAGTATTGGGACGCCTGCCTTTATACGCACATGAAATTTAATGGCATCCCAGTCTTAGTCCGTAGGGTTCAATATTGAGTTGGCTCCACCCTTTGCAGCTATAACAGCTTCAACTCTTCTGGGAAGGCTGTCCACAAGGTTTAGGAGTGTGTCTATGGGAATGTTTGACCATTCTTCCAGAAGAGCATTTGTGAGGTCAGGCACTGATGTTGGAAGAGAAGGCCTGGCTCGCAGTCTCCACTCAAATTCATCCCAAAAAGGTGTTCTATCGGGTTGAGGTCAGGACTCTGTCCAGTCAAGTTCCTCCACCCCAAACGCGCTCATCCATGTCTTTATATTCCTTTAAATTCATTATTATTGTAATTTGGAAATTTGGATACATCCAAATTTCCGCATAACGAAAAACGTGTCCGAATTTAAATTCGGAATGAAACGAACCACACATGTCTACCTTTTTTGTTTTGATGAACCTGGAAAATATTCAGGTGATTTAAACTGAAAGTTTGACTGGGCTTTAGCAAAGGCAATGTCACACAGGCAAAAAAAATGATGTCATGGGGGGGGGGGGGGGGGCAATAGGCCAGATTTTAGCATGGACAATCATTTCCTGGGACAAGATTTGTGGCTCTCCCTAAAAAACTAGAACTGTTGGCAAAAATACACATTTTTAGAGCTATAGAAGGGAAGACTGCGATGGCAACAGAGGGACTGAGGCCAAAAAGAAATAATATAATAAAGAAAAGGGAGAAGCAGCACGTCTATACTTTGATAGGAACAGCTGATATTTTCCAGCCTTCCCCCTCCCCCTCCGGTGGGGTAAACACCTTTATGTCAATAGGTGAGCGTGTTTGATGGAAACAGGCAAATGAGACCGATGGAACGTACAGGCGGCGGGCGGCTTTCTAATTAATTGTTATTTAAATTGGTTAACTTAATAGCTGGAAAATGCAAACTATCAGCTTCAGAGATAGCATTTGATCCCGAAGCCGGGACTCATTAGGGAAAGTATGGAGAGAGCAAACACCCGCTAGGCACCTGGAAGCTCTGATGGTTAATGTATATCTAAACCAATAAATGTTTTCGTTTCAGGAAGGGTTAAAGCCCATCAGATTTTTTTTTTTTTGATACCCCATAGGGAAGACTTCCTTTAATGTCCTGTTCCGAAGACACATCAAGAAGTGAGCAGACATCTTCTCTTAGAGAGTTGTCACCAAAACTAATGGAAGGTTTCTTCTCCATTGCTGGTTTGGTGACAACTGGACAATATTGGATTTTGTATCACTTTCCGTCCCTGTGACAGGAATAATAGAGATGATGACTCGATGTGTGGTAGAGCTGGACTGAGGAAAAATCATTTTAATGCATATGTGGTACAAATGTGTTCTCCTTTGGTGGGGGAAAATCCTTGCAAATCTGGTATGTCTGGTTCTAGGCTGCTACCTCTAAGGTACCGGTAGATGTATCACTCATCAGAAAATGAACTCCCGGATGTGTTGTTAAAGAAGCCTAGTACGAATGTTTGCCTCACTTGGTGATTCTTTAAATAAATATATTGGATGTTCTTAATCAATAAATACTTTTTTTATATATCTAACACGTTTATGGAAAAGGCCTCCCAGTTCTTTAAGTCTAACAATTAAAGGGCAGACAAAAAGTACAGAAGTGCGTGCCCCCTTAAGTTAGAGGTCAGTGTAAACATTCCCCCTTGAGTTGGTGGTGCATTCTTGGGTTGATGGTAAGTGTAGACGTGCCCCCTTGGGTTGGTGCTTAGTGTAGACGTGCCCTCTTGGGTTGATGATCAGTGTGGACATGCCCCCTTGGGTTGGTGGTCAGTGCAGATGTGCCCTCTTGGGTTGGTGGTCAATGTAGATGTGCTCCCTTGGGTTGGTGGTCAGTGTATACATGGTTGATGCTAAGTTTAGACGTGCCCTCTTGGGTTGGTGCTTAGTGTGGACGTGCCCTCTTGGGTTGATGGTAAGTGTGGACGTGCCCCCTTGGGTTGGTGCTTAGTGTAGACATGCCCTCTTGGGTTGATGGTCAGTGTGGACATGCCTCCTTGGGTTGGTGGTCAGTGTAGATGTTCCCTCTTGGGTTGGTGGTTAATGTATACGTGCTCCCTTGGGTTGATAGGCAGTGTGGACATGCCTCCTTGGGTTGGTGGTCAGTGTAGATGTGCCCCCTTTGGGTTGGTGCTTAGTGTAGACATGCCCTCTTGGGTTGATGATCAGTGTGGACATGCCCCCTTGGGTTGGTGGTCAGTGCAGATGTGCCCTCTTGGGTTGGTGGTCAATGTAGACGTGCTCCCTTGGGTTGGTGGTCAGTATATACATGGTTGATGCTAAGTTTATACATGCCCTCTTGGGTTGGTGCTTATTGTGGACGTGCCCTCTTGGGTTGATGGTAAGTGTGGACGTGCTCCCTTGGGTTTGTGCTTAGTGTAGACATGCCCTCTTGGGTTGATGGTCAGTGTGGCCATGCCTCCTTGGGTTGGTGGTCAGTGTAGATGTGCCCTCTTGGGTTGGTGGTTAATGTAGACGTGCTCCCTTGGGTTGATAGGCAGTGTGGACATGCCTCCTTGGGTTGGTGGTCAGTGTAGATGTGCCCCCTTTGGGTTGGTGCTTAGTGTAGACGTGCCCTCTTGGGTTGATAGGCAGTGTGGACATGCCCCCTTGGGTTGGTGGTCAGTGTATATGTGCCCTCTGTTGGGTTGGTGGTCAATGTAGATGTGCTCCCTTGGGTTGGTGGTCAGTGTATACATGGTTCATGTTAGGTTTAGACATGCACCCTTGGGTTGGTGCTTAGTGTGGACGTGCCCTCTTGGGTTGATGGTAAGTGTGGACGTGCCCCCTTGGGTTGGTGGTCAGTGTAAACGTTCCCCCTTGGGTTGGTGCTTAGTGTAGACATGCCTTCGTGGGTTGGTGGTCAATGTAGATGTGCCCCCATTAGGTTGCTTGCTAGTGTAGACATGCCCTCTTGCATTGGTGGTCAGTATAAAATTACCACCTTAGGTTGGTGGTCCTTACTGGCCTTACTGGCCAATGGAGAGGTGGAGGGCATGAATCATTAGATGAAGCTGAGATTTGTGTAAAGGATTGCTCAAGATTTTGGGTCACTCTGGAAAATCTGAGCCAATGTGCAGCTAGAACATCCAAGTGACAATTAGGCAACTTAAGGGTTGAATTTTTTTTTTTTTGTGTAGAGTGCCATTGAACATTACTTATTCTGTCCCCCGCTACCCAGACATCTAGTGCTCCCTTCTTCTCTCTGGTGTCCTGGGTTGTGGGTCACTTACAATGTAGGACTAGTGGTCCTCCTGTCAGGAAGATCAAGTGTATGGCTTTCCCCAAAGATCTGTGCATGGTGTAGCTCATGGACCACTACGTAGAGTCAAGGCTGTGAGTGGAGCTGCGTGTGTTCATAAATGTGCGTGTGCATTAGCATGAATTAGTTTGACTGTTCGGCCTGGGTCCTTGGTGCCTACAGCCCTATTTAAATCTCAGCACAGAACTGCTGAGTGGTTGTCAGCTCTTGTGACCTGACCCACATCTGGCTTGCTCCTTGACCTTACTATATCCTCATCTCCTGTTACTGACCTTGGCTTTTTTCCTGGCTTCATCCTCCACCTGCTTCATACTTCTGCTGCCCACTGATATTGACCCAGGCCTGGCTTCTGAATCTGCTGTCAGGAACACGGTGCCAGCAGTCAAGCTAATGGTTGGCCACATAAATATGTGCTGTCTGGCCAAGGCACGTGCACATTTCTGCATGCATAGAAGACAGACTGCATGTACAGTACATTACTGCTCAGAGATATGAGCGCGCACATGCGCATACTTGCACGCAGGTCCACGACGCCAAGCGGGCTATTTAAACCTGAACGCTGCACTAGCTCTTTGCTAAATGGTCTTCAGTCTTGTTCCTGTTACTCAGTTGTTCTTGGATTCTCCTTGTCTGCCCATGTTCACTGTCTGGCTCAGCTACTGATCTCGGCTTGAATTACTGCCTAGTGAATTTGTACATCGCTCCCTGATTGTTACTGACTTCTGCCAGTTACTGACACTCATTCTGGTGTCCTTCCACTTGGGTATCACTTAACCAGGTTTGGGACCTGACTCCACTTTTACCTGGTCTTGGCATCTCCTCTGTGTTTCTCCAGCGGTACTTCTGCTTGTCAGATACCAGCGCTCCCACGTTCCTGCTCACTGCAACTGCACCTTGACACTTGTGCCTTTCCTTGGCCCCTGCAGACCCTGTCTCACCGTACAGAGGTTCTTGGGTGGGAACTGTGCAAGAGGCCACCCTCATCACCTCAGGCTCTGTATACAGGCACCTGCTCTTGTCTGCTGATTTGGTACCTCTGCTACTCTGGCTTGTCTTGACTCTGGCTTTGCTTCCTGGACCTGGAAGTTCCTGTGCTCCGCCTGTGTGCCGCCGTTCTGCCCAAGCTCCATTCTGAGCATCCACAGTATCTCAGCAGCATCCAGACTATCGTCTGACCACCAACTGGGCCAGGACCTACCTCAGACACCTGTGCCATCCCCCATCTTGTTACATCCTCTCACCAACTACAGGGGGTCTGGACAGGCAATGTAAGAGAAGCCCTCTGATGAGCTCGACCTCTACCAGGTATGTGACACCTGCACTGTGTGTGATGACATCAGACTGCCCCAAAAAGAAGCAGCTTCAGGAGAGCAGTTGCACACAATGGAGCCTAGTAAGTGAGGAAAGTGAAAATGGAGCCTGGTAAAGAATAAGGTAAGTGAAACTTCTTTTTAATGTTCTTCTATACCAGGGGTCTCCAAACTGCGGCCTGGGGGACGAATGCAGGCCCTTTGCTTGCTTTTATCCAGCCCTTGGGGCTTGATTTAATTCACTGACACCAACTAAGGGGCACAATTCCTACTAATGACACCAGAGATGAGGCACAGTTCCTCCCAATGACACCAACGATGGGGCCCAATGACACCAATGATGGGGCACAGTTCCTCCCACTGACAACAATGGGGCCCAAAGACACCAATGATGGGGCACAATTTCTACCAATGTCTCAGTCGATGGGGCACAATTTCTCTCTCTGACACCAAAGATGGGGCATTGTTTACTCCATCTGATGCTGGGGAATGTTCTACTTCTGATGGCCACAGCCCAAACCCCTGTTCTAGACCATTGCACCTTCCCTGCAGCCAAGGCATCCCTCTCATCTCTGCCAACCCCCCCCCCCCCCCCCCGCACCTTGTCTCAGCAGTCAGCAGCAGAGAGGAGGATAGAACTCTTCCACCAGATCCTGCGATTTTCTGTGTAGCGATGGGGAGGCTCCTCTCTGCCCCCCCATCTCAACAGTTGGTGCAGCCGTAGCACCCCCTTATCTCCCTCTCCCCTGGTCTCAGCATTCAGCAGACCCTACCAGCTCACTCCAGCTCTCCTCTGTTCCTCCTCGAGACACTGCACTTTCTACTTCCCAGCTCAGCAGACCCCACCAGCTGACTCCAGCTCTCCTCTGGTCCTCCTCCAGACTTTGCACTTTCTACTTCCCAGCCCCGTCCACCAGCTTCTTCCTGGCAGCAGCACAAGGGGGTGCACTCTGATGTAAGGGAGGGTGAAGGGCCAGGGGCGGACTGACAACTCATGGGGCCCCCGGGCAATAGGAGATTATGGGGCCCCCCGGGCAATAGGAGATTATGGGGCCCCCCGGCAATAGGAGATTATGGGGCCCCAAGGCAATAGATTATGGGGCCACACAGTATACACACACATACAGTATACACACACAGAATACACATACTCCCACTGAAAAGGTACTGGAGAGGCGGGGCAGCTATAATCTTGGGATTTTTTTAAAAAAACACAGATTTTTACACACTGTCCCTGGTTTTATTGAGGCTGGCAACCCTGATGGGGCCCCTTAATGGCATGGGGCCCTCGGGCACTACCCGAGTGCCCGAATAGTCAGTCAGCCCCTGTGGAGGGCTCTTGACTTTTGATGGCGGGGGAGCTCTTAACATGTGATATAAAAAGGGGGGGGGGTGTTCCCTGGACGTCTTTTAGATACAGCCAACCCTATGAAGGCCACGATAATGCTGAAAATAAATGGAGTTTGACACCCCTGTTCCAGACCAATATTGTGTAACTCTTTAAAGTAAACCCTATCAGAATAACATTTCGTTCGATGTGCGGCATAAATAATTGCCTTTTTCAAAATAAAATACTTATTTTCACCTTTATCCATCCTTTGCTGCAGCCTATTTGCAGCTATTTGTTTATATGCAAGCTGCAGTGGTTGCATCACATTTCTGAGGGGGGAGGCTTCCAATGTGGGAGGGGCCACATTGTCTGGCCCCTCCCACATTGGAAGCCTCCCCCCTCAGAAATGTGATGCAACCACTGCAGCTTGCAGGGGGGGGGGGTCCTGATGGATGATAGCTGAGGACCATGCATGCTCCGCCCCCTCCTGTAGTTTTCTGCAGGCAGCCTGTAGTAGGTGGAGCCTGTCTGGCCCCTCCCACATTGGAAGCCTACGTAACAGGGTGGGAAACAGGGCGGGAGCGTTGTCACCCTACACCAGGAAGTGCCTGAACGAGGACCTCCATGGCAGGATTGCCAGGGATTATTTGACTGAAAGCTGCAGATTTAATAATAACAATATATTATTATATTATCATTTTTATTATTTTTTTAATATTAATTTGAAGCTGCAATTACATTTTTTACTAATTTACTGCTCGAGTTTTACTGCAAACCAGCTTTCATCCCCCGAAGCAAGGGAACAACCAGTACTTCCTGCAATCCTGCCACGCCAAGCCTCTGCTTTTCTATTGGTGAAGGGGAATCCAGATAACCGACCATGGACCGATCTGATATCAGGACTAGGAAGGAGCAGAGGAGTCAATGTAGCGAGATGCGTCTTCGTCTAATTATAATGCTGCCTTTACTGAGGGTTGCCAGGGGAACATGGCAGCAGGTTGTTAATAAGTAAACCATCTCGTCATTTCGGCGGCGGCGTCCTCCCCTCCTCCTACTGTTCTTTTCATGATTTAAATTTCAGCATCAGCTTTTTTTTTTTTATTCGGCTCTTCATAAATAGCATAACACCTGTGTCTCCCTGCGGGTCCAGGGCGGTGAGCTTGTTCCCTGTGCAGCGTGTTCTTCTCTGTGCACATCCGTGGTGGTCGTGGTCAAGAGGCCCAATGTGTCGACTTCCCCCCCGAGGATGGAGAAAACAGTTCAATCTCTGTATTTGCAGACAATACTAAGCTAAGCAGGGCAATAACTTCTCCGCAGGATGTGGAAACCTTGCAGGAAGACCTGAACAAATTAATGGGGTGGGCGACTACATGGCAAATGAGGTTCAATGTAGAAAAATGTAAAATAATGCATTTGGGTGGCAAAAATATGAATGCAATTTATACACTGGGGGGAGAACCTCTGGGGGGATCTAGGATGGAAAAGGATCTGGGGGTCCTCCTAGTAGATGATAGGCTCAGCAATGCCAAGCTGCTGCTAATAAAGCAAACAGAATATTGGCATTAAAAAGGGGATCAACTCCAGAGATAAAACGATAATTCTCCCGCTCTACAAGACTCTGGTCCGGCCGCACCTGGAGTATGCTGTCCAGTTCTGGGCACCAGTCCTCAGGAAGGATGGACTGGAAATGGAGCGAGTACAAAGAAGGGCAACAAAGCTAATAAATGGTCTGGAGGATCTTAGTTATGAGGAAAGGTTGTGAGCACTGAACATATTCTCTCTGGAGAAGAGACGCTTAAGGGGGGATATGATTTCAATATACAAATACTGTACTGGTGACCCCACAATAGGGATAAAACTTTTTCGGAAGGGAGTTTAACAAGACTCGTGGCCACTCATTAAAATTAGAAGAAAAGAGGTCTAACCTTAAACTACGTAGAGGGTTCTTTACTGTAAGAGCGGCAAGGATGTGGAATTCCCTTCCACAGGCGGTGGTCTCAGCGATCGTTTCAAGAAACTATTAGCTAAGCACCTGAATGATCACAACATACAGGGATATACAATGTAATACTGACATATAATCACACACATAGGTTGGACTTGATGGACTTGTGTCTTTTTTTCATCCTCACCTACTATGTAACTATGTAACACACCTGGGTGGGATCGGAGCGCACTCTCTTTGACCCGAGCCCACCCTATATTGAAGCCTATTAGTGCCTTTGGCTCTAATCGGTGCTTCAAGAAAACACACCCCCCCCTGCATTGGAATCCATGCACCGGTGTCCTGAAAGGGGCTGGACAAATAGACAGGGGAGGCGGCGATGGACAGGAAGGGGTGGGGGGGGGGGCGACGCCCATGTGCCCTTAATGGACGGGCTGCCCCTGCTGGTGACAATTGCAAAAGTTTGTCCCTGATGAAGGGGGCCGATTTTGAAGTCCCTTGAAACATGTTGAACCCGTCTTTTATCTTTTTTCACATAGCCACCCGGGCCGTTCCTTCAGAGCCCTGTGCCATAAAAAGGGCGGCTCCCGCACGCATGCGTGGGAGTGGCCTCGTCGCGGGTTGCGGTTAGTCACAGAGTCGGAGTCCGCCAACCCGAAAGCAAGACGGGTGAAGATGAGAGCGCCTGCAGCTCTAACATCTCACCGCTGGAAGGGCTTCGTTTTAGGCTGGGTTCACACTGGAGCACGGAGCGGCTCACAGCAGGAGTCCGGCGCATCCACATTCACCGCTTCAAGTCCGATTTCAGTCCGAATATTTGGCTGAATTCAGACTTGAAACAGACCAGAAGACGCGCAGGACCCCTGTGCAGTTCGCATCGGAGCCGCTCCGGAGAGCCGGTCACAATCTCCTGATATCATATTCAATAAAGTAAAAGAAGATCATGGCCAGTGATGTATTGACCTTCTGGCATCTACGCGTTTCAAAGCGAATTGGATGCGGGGAATCTCGCAATAGTGTGAACCCGGCCTTAAGGTAAGTTTAACATAATGTGCTAGTATGTGTTGCATTCATGCTGGCTTGTAAAGTTGCTAGACATGTAACACTTTTTTTGTAAAGGGTATATATATATATATATATATATATATATTATAGTATAACAGTACAATATAAAATATTTTATACATAACTAATTAACGTAACACAACATATAATATATAAAAGTATAGAATAATGCCGCATACACACAATCGGAATTTCCATCGGAAAAAACTTGGATGGTTTTTCTGACGGAATTCTGCTCAAGGTTGCCTTGCATACACATCCTTACCACTCTTACAGCTCCTCCATGCCTCTTATCAGTTTGGTTGCTCTTCTCTGCACTTTCTCCAGTTCCCCGATATCCTTTTTGAGAACCGGAGCCCAAAACTGAACCGAATATTCCAGATGAGGTCTTACTAATGATTTGTACATGGGGGAAATGATATCTCTCTCTCTGGAGTCCATACCTCTCCTAATACAAGAAAGGACTCTCTTTGGAAACCGCAGCTTGGCATTGCATGTTATTATTGAGCTTTTGATCTACCAAAACCCCCAGATCCTTCTCCACTATTGATCCCCCCAGTTGTACTCCCCCTAGTATGTATGATGCATATCTTTAGCCCCCAAGTGCAGAACTTTACATTTATCAACATTAAACCTCATTTGGCACTTATTTGCCCAATTAGACAGAGCATTGAGGTCGGCTTGTAAATTGGAGACATCCTATAAGGATGTTATTCCACTGCATAGTTTAGTGTCATCTGCAAAGACAGAAATTGTACTTTTGATCCCAGACCCGATATCATTTATAAAGATATTAAAAAGTGAGGGTCCCAGCACTGAACCTTGGGGTACACCACTGATAACCTTAAACCATTCAGAGTAAGAATCATTAACCACTACTCAGGCCCGGATTTACTCCCTTTGCCACCCCAAGGCCGGGTTCTTCAATGCCGCCCCCCCCCCCCCACACACACACACACCACCATTCTCGTCCTTTACCGATGACTGCTACAATAGATCAATTAAAAACATATCTCCACACACGAGAACACTGAAAATAACTGGCTTTAATTGTACAGACTAAAAATACTTCAGGGTAAGCGCGCAAGGGGTAAGGATTTTTCAGGGCAATGGCTGGTGTTAGTGCTTCGATCATCCCCGGCACCATGGTTGTCATGGTGTCAGGATGATTGAAACACATTATTTCTATCATTACATTGTAATGTAAAATGAAATAGTTCAACTCACCATAATGCAGAATCATTGGGAGCCCTGAGCATGTCACTTGCCATGCTGCCTGCCACCAGATGGAAATGTCACTTGCCACGCTGCCTGCCACCAGATGGAGATGTCACTTGCCACACTGCCTGGCTGCCACCAGATGGAGATGTCACTTGCCACGGTGCCACCAGATGGAGATGTCACTTGCCACGCTGCCACCAGATGGAGATGTCACTTGCCACGCTGTCACAAGATGGAGATGTAACTTGCCACTATGCCTGCCACCAGATGGAGATGTCACTAGCCACGCTGCCTGCCACCAGATGGAGATGTCACTTGCCATGCTGCCTGCCACCAGATGGAGATGTCACTTGCCACGCTGCCACCAGATGGAGATGTCACTTGCCACACTGCCACCAGATGGAGATGTCACTTGCCACGCTGTCACAAGATGGAGATGTCACTTGCCACTATGCCTGCCACCAGATGGGGATGTCACTTGCCACGCTGCCTGCCACCAGATGGAGATGTCACTTGCCACGCTGCCTGCCACCAGATGGAGATGTCACTAGCCATGCTGCCACCAGATGGGGATGTCACTTGCCACGCTGCCTGCCACCAGATGGAGATGTCACTTGCCACGCTGCCACCAGATGGGGATGTCACTTGCCACGCTGCCTGCCACCAGATGGAGATGTCACTAGCCACGCTGCCACCAGATGGGGATGTCACTTGCCACGCTGCCTGCCACCAGATGGAGATGTCACTAGCCACGCTGCCTGCCACCAGATGGAGATGTCACTTGCCACGCTGCCTGCCACCAGATGGAGATGTCACTTTCCACGCTGCCTGCCACCAGATGGAGATGTCACTTGCCACGCTGCCTGCCACCAGATGGAGATGTCACTTTCCACGCTGCCTGCCACCAGATGGAGATGTCACTTGCCACGCTGCCTGCCACCAGATGGAGATGTCACTTGCCACGCTGCCTGCCACCAGATGGAGATGTCACTAGCCATGCTGCCACCAGATGGGGATGTCACTTGCCACGCTGCCTGCCACCAGATGGAGATGTCACTAGCCACGCTGCCTGCCACCAGATGGAGATGTCACTTGCCACGTTGCCACCAGATGGAGATGTCACTTGCCACACTGCCACCAGATGGAGATGTCACTTGCCACGCTGCCACTAGATGGAGATGTCACTTGCCACGCTGCCTGGCTACCACCAGATGGAGGAGGGTGGAACAGCGGTGCGGGCAATGAGGGATGTCATCTCTCTCCCCCGCCGCCGCACCGCTGACATTACTTCTCGATCTTTTCAAAAATGGCGCCGGGCAGAGCAATCACGCTACTGCGCATGCGCAGTAGTGGGCGGCTCGTGGCCATCTTTTCTAAGGGCACCGATGCCCTTAATCGACGGGCAGCCTGAAGGGGGGGGGCGGCTGCGAAGTCACCGCAGGAGCGGCGCCTCCCCTGCACCACTGCCGCCCTGAGGCCTGGCCTCGGTGGCCTTGTGGCAAATCCGGCCCTGCCACTACTCTGTGTGCGGAACTGTATCGAACGCTTTTGCAAAATCTAACTACACCACGTCCACAACCACCCCTCTGTCCAAGGTTTTACTAACCTGAAAAGAAATCAGGTTTGTTTGAGAACTTCTGTCTTTCATGAATCCATGCTGTCTGTTGCTTAAAATATTTTTTTCCAGCAAAGAACTCGTCTATGTGGTCTTTTATTAAATGCTCCAGTATCTTCCCGACTATAGAAGTTACACTAACAGGTCTATAGTTACTTGGTAAAGACTTTTTAAATATGGGCACCACATTGACCCTACGCCAATCCGGTGGTACTATTCCCGTCATTAATGAGTCCCTACAAATTAGATACAATGGCTTAGGATCCGTGGGTGGATGCCATCTGGTCCAGGTGCTTTATCCACCTTTATTCTGTCTAAATATTTCTGGGCCATATCACTTTAAGCCATTATGGATCATTCGGGGCTGTGTCACTACCACCCCCATTATGGACATGAGCTCCCCCCCATGCTCCTTTGTATACACAGAGCTGAAGAAAGTATTTAATAAATTTGCCTTCTCTTTGTCCCCAGTCACCCACACTAGATTATTTTGTAAAGGGCCTACATGCCCAGACCTGACCTTTTTACTATTAATATATTTGAAAATTTTTTTGGGGGTTTGTCCTACTATCTTTTGCAATCTGTCGTTCGTTTTGAATTTTTGCGTCCTTGATTTCCTTTTTACATATTCTGTTATATTGTTTACACATGTAAACAAACTTGCTGGTTATCGGCATTCCTTTCCTCACACTCTGTCACAGCGTGGCAAGTGTCACAGGGGACATGGACACAGATAATCAGGACACTGATCATCAGTGCAGTCTATCAGTGCCCATCAGTGCCACCTATCAGCGCCGCCTCTCAGTGCCGCCTATCAGTGCCTCCTCATCAGTGCTGTCTATCAGTGCCCATCACTGCCACCTATCAGTGCCCATCAATGTCCCCTATCAGTGCTGCCTATCAGTGCCTCCCCATCAGTGCTATCAGTGCCCATCACTGCCACCTATCAGTGCCCACCAATGTCCCCTATCAGTGCCTCCTATCAGTACCCTTCAGTGCCAATCAGTGCCGCCTATCACTGCCCATCAGTGTCCCTTATCAGTGCCTCCTCATCAGTGCTGCCTATCAGTGCCCTTGTGTGCTTATCAGTGCCCATCAGTGCCGCCTATCACTGCCCATCAGTGTCCCCTATCAGTGCCGTCTATCACTGCGCATCAGTGTCCCCTATCAGTGCCTCCTCATCAGTGCTGCCTATCGGTGCTCATCAGTGTTGCCAATCACTGCCTATCAATGCGCATCAGTGTCCCTTATCAGTGCCTCCTCATCAGTGCTGCCTATCAGTGCCCTTGTGTGCTCATCAGTGCCCATCAGTGCCGCCTATCACTGCCCATCAGTGTCCCCTATCAGTGCCTCCTCATCAGTGCTGCCTATCAGTGCCCATCCGTGCCACCTATCAGTGCCTCCCCATCAGTGCTGTCTATCAGTGCCCATCAGTGCCACCTATTAGTGCCCATCAATGCCCATCAGTGTCCCCTATCAGTGCCTTCTCATCAGTGGCGCTTATCAGTACAGCCTCTTCAGTGCAGCCTCATCAGTGTCTATCAGTGCAACCTCATCAGCACACATCAGCGATGAAAAAAAATTACTTATCTGCAAAATTTTATAACAGAAACAAAGAAATTCTTTTTTATTCAAAATTTTCTGTCTTTTTTTATTATTTAGCAAAAGATAAAAAAAACCCCAGTGGTGATTAAATACCGCCAAATGAAAGCTCTGTCTGTCTCCAAACAATGATAAAAATGTCATATGGGTACAGTGTAGCACGACCGCGCAATTGTCATTCAAAGTGCGACAGCACTGAAAGCTGAAAATTGACTTGGGCAGGAAGGGGGTGAAAGTGCCCCCCGGGATTGAAGGGGTTAAACTGGCCTTTAGTCCTGAAAATAGAAAACGGAATGATAGAATTTTCCTTTTTCAGCAGAAAGCTACAAGTGTCATCTTAAATGGGGACATGTCATCCTTGTCTGTTGTCCCCTTCCCATGTTTCCTTCAAGCTAATGAGAAGATCCTAAACGAGTTGCCAGGCGACTCCAGTTATGTTCTGCGGACGGTATATACGGGAACATCTGGTGCTGTGCGGCTGCAGTTGTTTGAAAGCAGCGTGAAGGTGATCAATGGGGTTTCTATTGGTTTATTCATGGGAGCTGTCCGCTCTTCCTCGACCCAGCTGAGCACTTCAAGTACTCTTCTCCTCTGTACCAGCTTCTGTTTGATGTGTTTTTTTTTTCCTTTTTTTACCTATGGGGGTGTGTAGGATAAAAGAGGCACGTGGAAATAACAGATGCATGTGTAAACATCGCTTCCAGTGCAGAGAGATCATTCCAGACATCTCTATAAATACAGCATGGCGATGAGCACATCAATGGTCGACGTCGGCAGTTCAAAGTCCAGCGCTGTCCCCCCCGCTCTGCTGTCATTACCACCTTAATTATAGCAGAAGAGCAGTGGCGTCTCCAGCTTTCATATTTAGGGGGGGCACATGGGGGGACAGGGACAAAAAATAGGGGGGCAATATAAAATGCAAATAGATTGATCTATCTATCTATCTATCTATCTATCTATCTATCTATCTATCTATCTATCTATCTATATATTTTATCTATCCCGGGGCCCTTTACCCCTTTACTACGATCCCACAACGGCCCTTTCACATGTTCTGCAGTGAGCTCCCTTCCTACTGTATTGGGGCCCCCCCAGGGTGGCAGAGAACAAGAGATATATGTCACCAGCATACCAAGAAAATATAAGGGTCCAAAGCAGTGGGAGAACTATCAGGGTTGCAAAGGTTGTCTTGCCACCGGGCCCTGGTGTTCTGCCACTGTGGGGTTCCCCAGCCTCCTCTTGCTGTCCTGCCCCTGCTATTGACAGCTCTGGTCTGGCATCTCTTAGAATTTACAGGCTGGTTCTCTTGTCCTAAGGACGGGAGAAATCAGTCTGTTTTTTCAGTAACTGAGAGTCCTGGTGGAGTCCTTCCTGCAACTCGCTCTTCTCCCTGCCAATGAGGATGCAGGGGAAGGAGCAGATCGGGCGGTCGTGGTTGTGTGAGCGCTCGCATTATGCAGTGTGAGCGAGCAGAGGGAGGGGGGAGGAATCACCCGCAGGAGCTGACTGGGGACGTTCTCCCTCTCAATAGAGACTGTGTTACCCCAGCGGTGGCCCGAGTAAGATGCGGCACATCCGATATGAATACAAACAAAAAGAAATGGCCTTTTTGTAAAAAAAAAAAAAATTGAAAAAAAAAAAAATATTTTTTTTTTTTGGGGGGGCACATGGTGGGGCCCAGCATAATGTTGGGGGGGTCAGGGCCCCCTCTGGCCCCCCCCTAGGGTCGCCATTGCAGAAGAGTCACCGCCCCGCCCACTGAACCCTCCGGTGGGAATTCCCTGGGAACTGGTTGTAATGACGGGTTGAGACTGGACAGAATTAATGTTTCCAGCCGGTAGAACTCAACTCTGGAACCAGCAGGATCAATAATGAGGCTGAGGCTTAATTAGTGCTTTGAACTTCATCCGGCACGGAATTTTCGATGCTGGGCGGAAATATCCTTTAGGTAGAAAGATCGCCTTAGAATGAAGCCAAAGATAGAGATGAGTTGACTTTACCTTTTTTTTTTTGCTGGGATCCTTGACACGGGTACCCATTGGCACCATAGTCCTAAACCTGTGCTAGGAGGAAGTGATTGGCCAGCAACCCCACCCTAAAAAAAAGCCACCACTTCTGGAGAACCACTGTCAACTATAAATCCCTTTAATATTAAAGGAGTAAACCCAAACACTAAAATCTCATAGGAGCTTTAACATGTCAATGGCATTTCGAAAAATATTTTTAACCTTGGGCTGTCATTAAAATAATCCATGTTGATCCTGCCATGAAGGTTCTTGTTCAAGCACTTCCTGGGTGACAACGCTCTGTCCCCGTCTCCAAATTGTGCTCCTGTGTTGTAACCATTTCACAAAGGCTTCTAAAAGGTGGCTACAACTGCTTGTCTCAGCACATATTTCACATGCATGGTCCACTGTTGTCACCATCAAGACATGCTAAGCTGTCACCATTGGAGTGCATGGCAATAGGAAGAGGTTTCAGGAGATCAGCTACACTGAGACTCAACAACAGAGAAACAATGACCATCAGCTCTATTCCTTGGGTAGGGTGTGAGGAGGTAAAAAACACATTGGAGATCCAAATGGGAGAGTCATCAGGTTGGATGAACATCCAATAGCTGTTTAATTTTGGCCAACTTGATGACTCCGACCCATCCTTAGATACACCACATGGGGTGCCTCTGCTTTTTGGATCACCAAAGGTTTTTTTTTACACCCTACCAGTTCATTACCTACTGAGAACCCCTAGATGATCCAGGAATAGGATCCTCATGGCATTGAGTGCGACTTTCCTCCCCTCGCTTGGAGACAGAACTTATTTCTCTTCTATTACGGAAGGTTGCGTGGTTCCACCTGTCAGGGTCACCCAGACCTAACCAGATGTAAGTCATTTTTCACTTTTTCTCTAATCATAAAAAATTCATTTTGGATTAATAACCTTAGCTTTAGTTACTGTGACCTGAAAAGCTTGTAGGAAGCTCTCCTCCCGGTCCTCAGGTGTGAGGGGTGCTGGCGTCTGAGTTACATATCCAGTGGTATCAGTAATGCTACATCCAGGATGCCACTCTCCCAGCCCGACCAATGTGCAATGTTAGGTGGCCTCAGCCAGCTGTGTGCACCGCTTACCACACCACTGTGACACGTTTGCCCACCAGGGCTTAGTCATAGAGGACGTTAGGTGGCCTCAGCCAGCTGTGTGCACCGCTTACCACACCACTGTGACACGTTTGCCCACCAGGGCTTAGTCATAGAGGACATCTTTGACTATGCCTTGATGGGATGGATGAAACACATCAGTAGGCGAGGTTATCTGAGCAGAGCTAGTTGAGGCCACCTAACATTGTATCTTTGTCAGGCTGGAAGAGCGGCATCCCATATGTAGCATTACTGATACCACTGGATGAGTAACTCAGATTCCAGCACCCCTCACACCTGAGGACTGGGGGAAGAGTTTCCTCTTGCTTCGAGCAGTGCTACAAGCTTTTCAAGTCACAGTAACTAAAAAAAACCCGAAGGTACATTGCACTTGGTCGGTCTGGGAGACCGGCGTCCCAGATGTAGCATTACTTATCTTTAGTTACATACTACACTATAAGCACCCTCCCACCACTCCCCTCTATTTTTCCGGTGGATACTTGGACCTCTCTATGGGTCTTCGACTGTTTTTTTCAGACTGACCACTCAGACCTTTTGAGGACCACCACCACCTGAATTTCAGTTTATTACCTGGGTGTTGAGGACCTCCTGGATTTCCCAGTGCTGCCGATAGCTCCATAAGGTCATCACATAGTCAGTTTGCACTGAGCCCATTTTGATGATGGGCCTCCAATGGGCCCCCAATGGGTAACTGTGAGTTTGCTATATTTGTTTTAGGACCCCTGTGTTGTTTATTTTTTATTTTTTGTGTTACTTTCTCAAAAATGTTGCTGTAGAAATATGTAATTTTAATAATAATGAAGATTAAGATGCATACACGTATCAGTGGTGGCTTTAAGATCTTCATGTTCCTTCAGCCTACACATTAGAATAGGAGCTGAATCTGACTTTCGCCACGTTGGATGACTCACCGTATTGTCAACCTTAGATGATTTCATAGATGCGCACCTTTGTTATTACCTTTAGAGAAAACAATCTACGCACGTTGCTGGAGAAGAATTCTGGATCACAAAACGTCTTCCAAAGTTCTCAGAGAGAGAGAGAGAGCGAGAACTGTGTTTTGTCATTCAGACCCAAGACGTTTCCATCATTGTTTGTCATGAAAGAACCTACTAATCCCGGTTGATCTTTACTTTAGCATTAGATGTGATCAATAGTCTCACGGTAAATGTGAGTACCAAAAACAAAAACTCCATCTATCTAAAAAAAAATGACATTTTAAATCAGGCCAGTTTAGGTGAGACGTCATTCAACTCGTTCTTTTCGTTTTGAGAAGAATAGTGAAGAACTCGATCCTCTTTTTAGGTTTTTAATGATGAATGGATCCGAGGTGAATGAGGATAAAGGATGGAGCCAATACGTTTTGGGGGCCCTAAAAATCACCCCGTTCATTACGGCTTATAAGTGGGAAATTATATATGTTTGGAAGGGTAGGCAGGTGGTACTTCCGCCATGTTCCCCATTAACTTGTTGAGCGCCAAGTGTGGGTCACTTAACCTACCAGATTGAAATTTGCTGACACGACACCCAACATTAAGGGTCGGTTCACACTGGGGCGACTTGGGATCCGACTTGTACGCCCTCAAGTCGCCCCAAGTCGCCCCAAGTCGCTTTGCATTTAGATTATCATGGTAGGCAATGGGAGCGTCTTAATTGACACTACTGAAGTCGCTCCGACTTCAGAAAAGGTTCCTGTACTACTTCTATCCGACTTGTAGGCGACTTGTACCCATTCAACTCAATGTAAGTCGCCTGCAAGTCGGATCTCTCTGTAAAGTCAAGCGACTTTGCAGAGAAAACCCCTCCCTCCCCCCCTCCCTCCCAGAGAGGTGATTGGCCACAGGCGAAGTCGCCTGTCATGGAGGCGACTTCAAGTCGCTTCGTAATTTGCCGAAGTCGCGCTAAAGTCGCGCTGAAGCCGCGTTGAAGTCGCGGTACAAAGTCGCGCTAAAGTCGTGTTGCCCATGTGTGAACACTGGCACAGCCAAGTTTTTACTGGCATTTCCAAAAGTTACAAAATTACAGTGCAAATTTCAGTATTTAGGCTACAAACAAGTACAATTAGCAGTGTGATTTCTTTCTGACCAGGCCTTTTCTTGGATTTTTTGTTTACAATTTAAAATTACAATTTTTTTCCTAGAAAATTACTTAGAACCCCTAAACATTATATATATATATATATTTTTTAGCAGAGACCCTAGAGGATAAAATGGCGATCGTTGCAATATTTTATGTCACAGTATTTGCACAGCAGTCTTTCAAACGCATTTTTTTTTAAATACACTTTAACGAATAAAAAAAAAAACAAAAAAAAACAAACACAATAGTTACCCCAATTTTTTTGCATAATTAGCGGTGTGATTTCTTGCTGACCAGGCCTTTTCTGGGACTTTTTGTTTACAATTTTAATTTACATTTTTTTCCTAGAAAATTACTTAGAACCCCTAAACATTATAAATAAATATATATATATATATATATATATATATATATATATATATATATATATATATATACCGTATATATTTTTTAAAAATAATAATAATAATAATAATAATAATAATTTAAAAATAAAATTAAAAAAAACAAACACAATAGTTACCCCATTTTTTTTTTTGCATAATTAGCAGTGTGATTTCTTGCTGACCAGACCTTTTCTGGGATTTTTTTGTTTACAATTTAAAATTAAAATTTTTTTCCTAGAAAATTGCTTAGAACCCCTAAACATTATATATATATATATATATATATATATATATATATATATATATATATATATATATATATATATATATATATATATATATATATATATATATATATATATACATATATATGTATTTTTAGCAGAGACCCTAGAGGATAAAATGGCGATCATTGCAATATTTTATGTCACAGTATTTGACATATACAGCGGCCTTTCAAACACATTTTTTTTAAAAAAAAGAATACACTTTAACGAATTAAAAAAAAAAAAAAAACACAATAGTTACCCCATTTTTTTTTTTGCATAATGTGAAAGATAATGTAATGCAGCGTAAATAGATTTCCTAACAAGTCATGATTTAAAATTGCGCACACTCGTAAGATGGGGACAAACTACGGAACCTAAAAATCTCCATAGGCGACGCTTTCTAAATGTTTACAGGTTACATGTTTAGAGTTACAGAGGAGGTCTTTTATTACTATTATTTTTTGCTCTCGCTCTAACGATCGTGGTGATCCCTTACATGTGTGATTTGAACGCTGTTTACATATGCGTGCGTGACTTACGTATGCGTTCGCTTCTGCGCATGAGCATGAAGGGATGGGGCGCTTTAATTATTATTTTTTTTTTATTATTTATTTTACTTTTTATTTTTTATTTTTACACTGCCCCTTTATTTATTTATTTTTATAACTTTTATTCCTATTACAAGGAATGTAAACATCCCTTGTAATAGAAATAAGGATGACAGGTCCTTTTTATTGAGAGATCTGGGGTCAAAAAGACCCCAGATCTTTGATTTACCTCTCATAGAAACATTATTTGTTTTGGCCCGAGAACCAGAAGTGACGTCAGAGGTTGCTTCAGTCCTCCAAGGACATAGAGACGAGTGGGGGGCCATCTAGCCCTCACTCGTCCTCCTGCCCAGCAAAACGGATCGCTACCGATGGCTCTGGTAAGCCCGCAAACGAATGGAAAATGGCGGGAGGGGCACCACTCCCACCTCCTCTAAAAGTGATCCCACGGCGAATGCGCCCGTGGGACCACTTTAGTCCGACGCAGAATCGCCCATAGTAAGAGGCTCTAATAGGCTTCAAAATAGGGTGAGCTTGTGGCGCAGAGCATTGCGCTATGAGCCCACCCAGGTGTTACAACAGCGAATGAATATTCGCCGTTACAACACTGATTCTCCTCCCAGCCAATCAGGAAGTGGGTCTGATACCTGTCACTCAATTGGCTGAAAGGACAGGTGATCCTATTGGACGCCACGGAGGAGGGGAGGAGACGCACGGCGGAAGCGAGAAGGAGAAGACACAGGAGCCAATGCCCGCCGCAGCCTGATGTCCGCCGATGCCCCGATCCCCACCTCTGCCCAATGTGCCCGCCGCCTAGATGGTGTTTATGTCTGTGGACTGGCAGACATAAGGTGCCGCGGGGGGGGGGGAGTGGCTGTTTGCTTCCCCCCAAACAAAAAAACACCAGCCGCTACTGCTTAAGAGCTCCCTTCACTGGAACTAAGGGGCCAATCCCAACCCCTGAAAAACAACCCCCCACACCATAATCCCCCCTCCACCAAATGATTTGGACCAGTGCACAAAGCAAGGTCCATAAGGACGTGGATGGGGTGGAGGAACTTAACTGGCCTGCACCTGACCTCAATCCAATAGAACACCTTTGGGATGAATTAGAGCGGAGACAGCGAGCCAGGCCTTCTCAAGTTCCTCCACCCCAAACTCGCTCATCCATGTCTTTATGGACTTTGCTTTGTGCACTGGTCCAAATCATTTGGTGGAGGGGGGATTATGGTGTGGGGTTGCTTTTCAGGGGTTGTTCTTGGCCCCTTAGTTCCAGTGAAGGGAACTCTTAAGGCGTCAGCATACCAAGACATTTTGGACAATTTCATGCTCCCAACTTTGGGATGAATTAGAGAGCAGACTGTGAGCCAGGCCTTCTCGTCCAACATCAGTGCCTGACCTCAAAAATGCGCCCCTGGAAGAATGGTCAAACACTCCCATAGACACTCTCCTAAACCTTGTGGACAGTCTTCCCAGAAGAGTTGAAGCTGTTATAGCTGCAAAGGGTGTGCCAACTCAATATTGAACCCTACGGACTAAGACTGGGATGCCATTAAAGCTCATGTGTGTGTAAAGGCAGAGAACATAGTGAAGTTTATGAGGTTAGGTCAGGTGTTATGGTTAAAAAAGTAACTATATGTGCCAAAGTCTGAATCGCCACACAGAGAAGGGGGTGTGAAAGATAGGTGTCAGAGCACTTCAGTGCACACCATCTAAGCCCTGCGGCCTGAATGCACCTTACACCGTTCTCAGGGTTAATATTGCTCTACATCCTTGACCTTGTCCCAGAATGTGCAGAATGTCTACTCAGCACCTGCACCATGATGAACTATGACGGCTCCATAATTTATCTAACTGGGTTACACGCTGGTATCAGCTGTGCCATCCCGAGCCCCCATTATGTTTACCACAAGTTATGACTTTGATGTTCAGCTTCACCGGGGCTAATGAGTTCATCCCCACTATAGTTCTTCCAAGTCAGCAATCTTATTTAGTTTTTTTTTTTTTTTATGTATAACGCAGCTGATGGTGGCCAGTTTGTAGGCTTGTAAATAGGGTTCCTACAACCCAAACACGTGCTGTCCTACATAGAAAGAATAATACATACAAACAAAGATGAATGCTATATTACATTAATAGCACAGTGGCTCAGTGGTTAGCACTTCTTCGGGTCTAGGGTAAATCCCAGTCAACTCAGGACACTGATCTGCATGGAGCAAACAGAATAAGGGACTAGAGGCCATGGGCCTCGGGATTTTTTAGGTGTTCAATAGACAAGTAAATATTTACATAATATCAATAAAAAATATATATATTTTATTTATAAGTCTTTAAAAAGGACATGAAAACAATTTCAAATTAACAAATACAATAATTCCATTAAGGATGTGATACAGGGGTTAATAGCACTTTCTCGACATGTTTCGCTCGCTGGAGCTTCCTCGGGAGATAAAATGTGGCATCTGATCAACTAAAAATAAAAATTTACAATAAATACTCATATTCAAGATGTGTATTGCATCCATGATATGAATGCAATATACATCTTGGATATGAGTATTTATTGTGATTTTTTATTTTGTTAATTTTATATTATTTATTTTATTTTATTGTGATTTTTTATTTTTAGTTGATCAGATGCCACATTTTATCTCCTGAGGAAGCTCCAGCGAGCGAAACATGGCGAGAAAGTGGTATTAACCTCTGTATCACATCCTCAATGGAATTATTGTATTTGTTAATTTGAAATTGTTTCATGTCCCTTTTAAAGGTTTATAAATAAAATATATATGTTTTTATCAATATTATATAAATATTTACTTGTCTATTGAACACCTAAAAAATCACAAGGCCCATGGCCTCTAGTCCCTTATTCTGTTTGCTGTTTTTTATTGGGATGTGGTGTTCTTGTTTGATTCCTCCCCTCCATTCTGTTGTTTACTATCTGCATGGAGTTTGCATGCTCTCCCTGTGCTTGTGTGGACATGTTAAAAAGTTTAATTGTCTCCTGTCGATATTGGCCCTTGTATGTGAGACAGGGGACCTTAGATGGTAAGTTCTTTAAGGGCTCTTTAAGATAAAACTGTTGAATCTGGGTTTTTTTTCAAGTTTACTAGATTTCTGTCAGGATTAACAAGTATTTTCTTGCAGCCATCGAAAATACAGAAGGCTTTCAATAGTACAGACCGAAATGGTTCTTGAGTTTAGATACTTTTATCATCCAGCATCTACCAGGCACTGAACTATTAATTTCAGGAGGACTGACCCTTGAGGTTGCACTTCCCAGAGGACAAAAATGGATGGATGGGGCTACATGATTATAAGGAGGTGAAGTCTTGGGAAGGATTTAACCGGTTGGTTGGTAGTCTAATAATGGAAAGTCTTATCTGGTTGGCGATTGCAAGTCAGATGGTAGTGAAGAGCTACAGCAGTAGGGACCATGGTCCTGCTGGGAGGTCATGCTGAAGAGGTCATCTGGAGGAAGACGTCCCACCATTCTTTCCCCCATTGAATAATTATCAGAATGTGATGGGTGGTTGTTTTTCCTGTTTGTGGGTGTCTTTGAGGATCTGTGGAAAATCGGAAATTGTTTCAAAATGGAGCCCGTCTGTTGGAATGCTGCATCCTTTTTAATGGGTTGGTGGTTTTACTGGGGGGATCTAGAGGTATTTCTATGCTTTGCCTTCTCCTTTATTTAATTTACATTTGGTAGAGGGCCACATATAGGGAGGCAAGATAAAGTCTCAATTTGGAACCATCCTCAAGTCGGTGGGGTGCAGCTGGAGACAAGGGTGGAGCTTCGTTAGGACTTTTTGTTAATGGGCACGCAAAGACCCTCTCCTGGTAACACTTGCCTGTTTAATTTGGTAAATTGTACCTGTTCACTGTTATTTATTGAAATGTTAATGGGACTTCTTTGGAGCTTCTTTGACCAACTTGAAACCCATGTCAAGTGTTCCGAGCCTTTATCTGGGAGGTACAATGGTAGGGGTGGAATTGACATATCCAGCAGTCATACGGTTCCTTTATAAATGGTCATAAAGTGGTTTGGTATTAAAGTCATGTATCGCCTTGCTTGTCCCTAGAAATCTTTGGGCTGTGCTTGTGGAACGAGTATGAATACATGGAGCTCCCATGGATGGGCAAAGAGATTAATTGGTGTGTCACGTCTAATTACTTTACACAACATTACTCTAGCACAGAAAGTCCCTATTATGTTCTGCACGACGTATGGCTTGCTGTTCACCTTTGCCATATGACTGCAGGTGGAAATACTATGCTGTTTTGCAATTCAGCATCCGTCCCTCATAACACTGAAGCTGGAGCGTTGTACACTGCACCTCTCTGGAGTTTCCGAAGACAAATAGATCGCATACTCCGCACCAAAAACCAAATTCTCTTTTAATTGCTGTTTTTTTTATATGTTGTCTTTTCAGGTTTGTGTCCTCAGGTGAACTGTAATCAGTGGCAGCCACTCCATTAGGGGCGCCGCCCCCCCTAATCCATGCGCCTGGCTCCTAATTTACATGCAGGGCGCCGGACGCCTGGATTTCAATGGGGTGTTTTTTTTTGTTTTTTTTTTAAGCACATGATTAGAGCTTGGGGCTCTAATTGGCTTTTAAAAAGGGTGGGCTCGGGCGCAGAGCACTGCATCCTGAGCCCACTCGGTTGTGTGACATTAGCATTAGCGAATTAATATTCACTGATGTCTTCCTGCTTCTCCTCCCGGGCAATCAGAAATCGGGTCCTGAGACCCAATTGGTCCCAGAGTTTTGGGACTCCCGGGCAATTGGGTCTCAGGGCCGACTTCCTGTTTAGCTGTGATGCAGACGCAACGGCCGCTCGCCACTGATCGCTGCCTTCCCGGCTCCATAGAGCTTGCACCGGGCACCATCCTCCTAGCAGAACCCAAAGCTCCAACGATGGGTCCTCCCAAGAGATGAAGTCCTCTCTGTAAGAAGAGCTGCCCGGGAGGGAAGAGACGGAGCGGACGCAGAGATTGCACTGATTGCAGAAGGGGGGGTGAGCAGGAGCCAGTGGGGAGCAGTGTGAGTACTGAGGCTGGCCTGTGCAGGGATGGGGGGGGAGGTGGTGGCGTTTGCTGCCCCCCCCCAAATATTGAGCACCAACCGCCACTGACTGTAATCATCAATATATCAATACATGGATTTTTTTTTTAGAATCACTCTCCTTCTTTGGGACTTTTAATGACAGTGTTGGGTATTGTGGTGGAACCACTTGGAAGAACATTTCAAAGACTCGAAGGTTGTGACAAAGTGTACATGCTGGTTGGTTCAGTGTGACAGTTTTCTTCAAAAACAATTAATAATAAAATCTGGAAATTAGATCTTTCTACGTAGAATCCCTTTCTCAAATTGCTCCTCATCTCACACACACACACAGACTTCTATTCTGAGGAACCAGCACTCTCCTGGGTACCTCCAGAAGTTGAGCGGTCCAGGGCCACCACAAGGTCGCATCAACTTGTAGGTGGGGTGTGGCGCAGAGCGGCAGCAATAACACACTCAGTCCAGGTGCAATATACAGAGCGTGTATTGAAGTAAGGTAAAGTCAGTTCACAGTAAACCCAGTGGGAAGACAGCCCAACTGGAAGGGCCGCTGATAAGGCAGTACAGCTGGCCCTCCTGTACCGGGCCCTATCCGTTCAAAAGGGGGTGCCCAGGCACTTGCCGAGAAGGGCCGGCTGTACTGTCCTATTGCTGCCACAGATGCTCTTGTGCCTCCCTGTTTGTGTCCACTAATAATGTTTTTTTAGTGGGTAGGGGGGCTCGCTGGGTAGGAAGTAAGGGGTAGGGGGGGCCCGCTGGGTAGAAAGTAGGGTGTACAAGGCCCTGTGATTTCTAATAACAGCCCTAACGAACCGTGAACACTCACAAATTCCAACAGTGTGTAAAGAGCAAGTTTCAGCCAAACTGACTGCACCTGTTGGGAGGGGTAGAATGCAGCCTGGTCATCTCATGCCCAAGCAGGAAGATGTCTAGAAATGTTGCGAACCCTAAGTTTTCTTTCCTTGTCTGGAACCTTTCCCTGCAACTAGTACTGTCCCTGACAGATTTGGTACCTTTTCCCTACGCTACCCACTCGCAAATGCATGCCAAACCTGGGAGCCAGGACCTTAAATAGATTCTGCCTGACCCAAGCCGGCCTTAAATTGTTAGCGCATGGGTCCCTCTCAGCAGCAGACAAACAGCTATCCCGGCAGTTTTTGGTTTCTCCCCTGTGTTTAGGAGATATAGGTAAGAGTTGATACCCTGACATGTGAAACGCAGCTGCATATAAATATATCACTATTTTTTGGATATTGACATATGTATTTATGAATTTTTACATTATTTTTAGATGATCTATTTCTTGATTTAAGGCATTGTACGCTGCACATGACCAGCATCCCCTGAGGAAGCCCGTTTCATGGGTGAAACATGTTGGGAAATCCATCATTGCTGTATTGTTGCAATTATCCATTAGTGTACTAGTCATTACTGTATCTTCTTTTTCCCTTTTCCATTTTAAATGTGTGAATTCCTATTTTGTTTATCAAAATAAATGAATGTTTTATACTATATTTGATATCATTTTCAAATCATTTGCACCTTTAAAATCCCACCCTTGTGTGCTCTTTTTACTATCCTTTTTTCAGATGTGGTGCCTTAATTAAAGGGTGTGCTCATGTTCACAAAAAAACCTTAAAGCGGGATTCCGGCCGTAAAAAAAAAAAAAATTAAAAGTCAGCAGCTACAAACACTGTAGCTGCTGACTTTAAATAAGTACACTTACCTGTCCTGAGTGCCCGCGATGTTGGCCGCCCGAGGCCGGCCCGTCCCTCGGCTCTCGGATCCCGGCACCGCCATCCTAGGTAAGGGAAACAGGCAGGGGAGCCTTGCGGCTTCACTGCCAGTTTCCTACTGCACACGCGCGAGAGGCACGGCGCTCTGTGAATGGCCCTGTGGTGTTCTGGGAACACACACAGTTCCCAGAAGACAACGGGGCCGCTCACCGAGGAGCAGAACACGCCAGCGGAATAGGAAGAGGCACATTAGGAAGACTGCCTAGCAACAAGGGTTTAGGTAAGTTTAAACATTTTTTTTTTTCAAATGTTTTTAAAAAAATTTTTTTTAGGATTTTTGGTGAATTTTTTTTTCAGGGTGGCCCTCCACATTAAATAGACTCTGCCTGATGTGGGGCAGCAGTGGGGTCACGTTGGGGCTTCCCCAGTGACCCAGGAACCATATTAGCGCCACTTAGAGTGGAGAAAGTAGACTGCACCTGCCTATACTCCATTTATCGGGAAGCCCCCCCCCCCCCAAAATGGAAACCTAAGCATTGACCAAAATAGATCCTGAGCCCTGTTTCGTGCTGCCACACACCCAAAGTATGATTTTGGAAGAAGTCCCAACTTTACTTCATATCATGGGTGGAAGGCAATCCCAAGCCCCCAGTGATGCGAGGCAAATGTGCTATTGGCTAAGCCACCATATTGCTACAAGGAATGCACTTCATGTGCTGGTCTCTCTCCCAAATATAAATTAAACACAGGTAAAGAGTAGAAATACCTCTACGGCCCTGATAACCCATCAGAGCTTTCTAGAGTCAGAAGAATGGCATCTGCCAGATTTGAAACAGTTCTCCAGGTCAGAGGATTCACTTTGTTCATTAAAAATACAAGAACGCCATTTGTCAGATGCTCGCTCCGGGATGTTTTGGTTGTTGGGTTTATGTGTATGCGAGGCTCTACACCTGCGGCATGAGTGATTTCAGGGCCCTCATAATGGATCTAACCGGGTCACTAGCCAACATGATCATCGTTTTAGCCGAGCGAGTTTTTATGTTACCCAAAATGCACCGCTCTTTAGATTTCTGCCCTACTAATGAGCTCAGATGAAGATGTTTACATGGTTCTGCAAGTCAGCAAATAAAGTTTTCTTCAACAGAGATCATCTACAATGTATATCTCTACTGTTATGCTATTAAAGTGTTACTAAACCCAGGAGCCTGCATTCACTATATCTGATCTCCCCAGGAACATGCATTCACTATATCTGCTCTCCCCAGGAGCCTGCATTCACTATATCTGCTCTCCCCAGGAGCCTGCATTCACTATATCTGCTCTCCCCAGGAGCCTGCATTCTCTATATCTGCTCTGCCCAGGAGCCTGCATTCACTATATCTGCTCTCCCCAGGAGCCTGCATTCACTATATCTGCTCTCCCCACGAGCCTGCATTCACTATATCTGATCTCCCCAGGAGCCTGCATTCACTATATCTGGTCTCCCCAGGAGCCTGCATTCACTATATCTGCTCTCCCCAGGAGCCTGCATTCACTATATCTGCTCTCCCCAGGAGCCTGCATTCACTATATCTGGTCTCCCCAGGAACCTGCATTCACTATATCTGATCTCCCCAGGAGCCTGCATTCACTATATCTGCTCTACCCAGGAGCCTGCATTCACTATATCTGATCTCCCCAGGAGCCTGCATTCACTATATCTGCTCTACCCAGGAGCCTGCATTCACTATATCTGGTCTCCCCAGGAGCCTGCATTCACTATATCTGATCTCCCACAGTACACAGAACATGGAAATGCAATTATTTTAGTAAATATAAACTGCTAAATACCTTTTCTCATTAGCAGTATATAGCAGTCTTGTGACTTCTATCAGTGTCTGGTGATCTAAACCATTCCATTGTAGCTCTGGCTGTATGTTTCGGGTCATTGTCCTGCTGGAAGGTGAACCACCGCCCCAGTCTCAAGTCTTTTGCAGACTCTAACAGGTTATCTTCTAAGATTGTCCTGTATTTGGCTCCATCCATCTTCCCATCAACTCTGACCAGCTTCCCTGTCCCTGCTGAAGAAAAGCATCCCCACCACATGATGCTGCCACCACCATGTTTCACGGTGGGGATGGTGTGTTCAGGGTGATGTGCAGTGTTAGTTTTCTGCCACACATAGCGTTTTCCTTTGAGGCCAGAAAGTTCAGTTTTGGTCTCATCTGTCCAGATCACCTTCTTCCACATGTTTGCTGTGTCCTCCACATGGCTTCTCACAAACTACAAACAGGACTTCTTATGACTTTCTTTCACCAATGTCTTTCTTCTTGTCACTCTTCCATAAAGGGCAGATTTGTGGAGAACACGACTAATAGTTGTCCTGTGGACAGATTCTCCCCCCTGAGCTGTGGATCTCTGCAGCTCCTCCAGAGTTACCATGGACCTCTTGGCTCTTCTCTGATGAATGTTCTCCTTGCCCGGCCGGTCAGTTTAGGTGGACGGCCATGTCTTGGTAGGTTTGCAGTTGTGCCATACTCTTTCCATTTTCCAATGATGGATTGAACAGAGCTCCGTGAGATGTCCAAAGCTTGGGATATTTTTTTTTATAACCTAACCCTGCTTTATACTTCTCCACAGCTTTATCCCTGACCTGTCTGGTGTGTTCCTTGGCCTTCATGATGCGGTTTGTTCACTAAGGTTCTCTAACAAACCTCTGAGGGCTTCACAGAACAGCTGTATTTATACTGCGATTAAATTACACACAGGTGGACTCTATTTACCAATTAGGTGACTTCTGAAGGCAATTGGTTCCACTAGATTTTAGTTAGGGGTATCAGAGTAAAGGAGGCTGAATACAAATGGCCCCCCCCCCCCCCCCCCCACACTTTTCACATATTTATTTGTAAAAAATTTTGAAAACCATTTATCATTTTCCTTCCATTTCACAATTATGGGCCACTTTGTGTTGGTCTATCACATAAAAACCCAATAAAATACATTTAAGTTTTTGGTTGTAACATGAGAAAATGTGGAAAATTTCAAGGGGTATGAATACTTTTTTAAGGCACAGTATATATATACACAGTATATATATTTGTGTGTATATTTATCCTATATAAAAAGAGTTGCTGATTATGTCAGTGGCACAATATAAGGAAAGGTTGACAAGGACACTAACACAGGGAGACATGCGAGTGAAAACTCCCGGGTCTTGCGGTTCTCTCATCCACTGAGTCACATTACCATGCAAACCCAATTTTTCTTTTACAGGCAATTAAACAATCATTGATTTTCCTTTCTCCGCAGAGACTGAGAGCTTATCAGTAAACACACCGAGCCTGTTAATGTCTCTTAGACAAACAGACAAAGTGGAAAATCTACAAACCTCATTTGTGTGGAATTCACTATCGTTCTCTGATACAATTGTTTTCTTTGGAACAATAAATAATCTCCATTTTGTTTTGATTTTTTTTTTTTGTTTTTTTTTTGTTTTTTACAGATATCTTTATTGACATTAAAAATATATCAAATGAGTTTCAGCTTACTCTAGTCAGATCGGTTTACGTTGAATCTTAATTGTTAGTCAGCGAGCTGCTCCGCTGAACATGACTGTAACATGTAAACTGTCCCGGATTAACCGGGACAGTCCCGATTTTGAGTCAACAGACCCGCCACCGCTATGCCCTGTGAAAAAAAATGTATATATGTAATGCTCTTCTATTTTTGTTGATGGTCCAACGTTCACAGACAAGTGGAAACCCTTTTAAAGTTTTAAAAACAGACGGCACAACCTGTTTATAGCCATCATGGTGTGCTGTTCCCGAACCCAACCTGTGTCATTGTCTGCAGGTGTTCGTGTTACAGGTAGGTCTTCGCAGGGTCAATCTGTTGTTTCGGACCTGGGTTCCGTGCTTGATTTCTGTTCGCTGGTGTCGTTTTCTAATTCCCCAAAAACATGACCTAGGTTCCCACACCAGGTGTAAGAGTCCAGGGCTTACTACCGCATGCACCAATGGCGCGTTGCCACAAGAGGAAATTCGTGCCAACTGAGCATGCGCCAAAGACCCCTCAGGGCGCCAACCTGCACTTGCGCAGAAGACTTGATGGAAAAGGGCAGGAAAATGCCCAGGAAGTACACAGGAAGTGACCTCAACCCGATGGGAAAAGGCGGGAAAATGCCCAGGAGGCGCACAGGAAGTGACCTCAAACTTCCCTATATAAGCCCAACCCAGACACTGCCAAATTACTGGATTATCTTCAGTCCCCCCCTTGTTCCTGTGCTAGTGTGTGATCTGTCTGAACCTGTTGCAACCTGGAAATCTATTTGACTACTCTTGATTGCTGCTTGCCATTGACCTCGGATTTGTACCTTGACCATTCTACTTCTTTGCCCCTTTTGTACTCAGCTGCCAGATTGGAACCGACCCCGGCTTGGATCTTGACCATTCTTCTTCGGATGAACCCTTTTATCCTTCGTTGCCCAACTGGACTTAACCTCGGCTTGGATCTCAGACTAAGGCTTACACAGTGCTCCGCACCCCTGGCACCCCTGCCACTCGGTGTCCACCAAGTCTCTGTCTCCATCTCCAGAGGCTTTAAGGACCCGAGGTGCAAGGGAGGCCTCCCCACTACTTTGGTCTCACATCAGGTACGTGGCCCTCGTGACACCAGGGTACTTGGAAGCACATTTTAAATATTTTTGTAATTGCTGAAAAAGGCTGTGTCCATGGGGAGTCAAGGACTTAATCTGGTTTGTTTGGTCCTTGGACGTAAAGGTGGAAATGCGTGCGGATGGTCGACAGAGTAGTCCTGCCACCATGGTTTCCAACACTCGTTTCATAGTTCCAGCTGCTGGCACCTCCATCAGTGCCCAGTGGAGTGGTATGCCCTCTGCCTCTCTTGACGCTGCATTCTTAATCTGGTGTTAAGAGGAAGCAGCAAAGGACAGAGACTGAGTGCTGAGACCTGAGCTGCACCAGAATTGGCCTGACCTCTCCTTGGGGGGTTCACTGACCACCATTCCATTAAGGTTCCTCCATTAGATGAGACCTGATCCACATTGCAAGGTCAATCCCCTCCACTTACCTCCGCTGTTGTGGCCCTCCTTTATTGCAACATGGAGATGAGCCTCCAGACTGTACTCTTCTCCATGGCCCAGACACTCATCATGGAGGAAAGCCTTCCAACCCATAGCAGCCTCAAAAACCCCAGAGGATCCCCAGGACCAGGGAATCCAGTGGCACAGGCCACACTCGTAACAGACTTGAACGGTAATACCGGACACACCACTGCAATATGGTAAAGATCAAATAGCCCCCCCACCCACCCAACCCCAGCCTCCCCATTCCATTCCATGAGATTTGGGGGGGTGAATGGATGAGATGGGGGGATATAGATGTGATGGGGGGGGGGGGGGGTGGATGAGATGTGGGAAAGCAGAGATGGATGAGATGCGTTTGGGGGGATATTTAGAGATTAAAAAAGCAAAGATAGGCGAATTAGAAGAGAAAGAGAGAAGAAAGAAACAGATAGGGAGGAAAAAAAAATGGTGATGGATGAGAGACTGAGAAAGACTGAGAGTGGAGGAGAAAAGTATTTGGAATTAATGTGTATGAAGAAACACACACCACATACATATACACAAACATACACATACATACACATACATATACACAAACATACACATACATACACAAACACATATACATATACACACACACACATACATACACATATGTATACATACATAAACATACACATACGTACACATACATATACACAAACATACACATACTGTACATACACAAACACATATACATATACACATACACACATACATACACATATGTATACATACATAAACATACACATACGTACACATACATTATACATACATACATATACACACACATACCTACACATATATATATATACATACACATACGTACACACACACATACTGTACATATACACACACATACCTACACACATATATATATATATACATACACATACATACATACATATACACACACATACATATACATACCACACACATGTACACACTCGCATATGTTATATTGTTATAGGGAAATGTAGATGAAAGAACACATTATTCACCCACAAATAAAAGGAAACAGGCAGATAGAGGGCAGAATTGGAGGTAGATATAAGGAAAGACATGGAGGCAGTTATAGAGGAATGTATGGGGGTAGATATGGGGGAATATATAGGGGAAGATATGGGGGTAGATTTAGAGGATAATAAAGTGAACGGTATGGTGGAATTTATGGGGGAAGATATGGGGGTAGATATGGGGGAATATATAGGGGAAGATATGGGGGTAGATATGGTGGAATATATAGGGGTAGATATTCATGAATTTTGTTCTATTACAGTGCAGAGTTTGAGGCTGCAGAAAACAGCACAACAATATAACCTTATAATAAAACTTCATTTTTTTTTTCTTTCGGCCAGATGATGACATCACTTCCTGGATGCGGAGATTACAGGTCATTAAATCTGTTGTGTGCATGTAAAAATAGCTCTTTAATAACTCCGTCCATTTCTTTAAATACAGCATCTGCTATAACCTGATTAAAGTAAGATTTGTGATCTGTTCGGAGGCCGGGGTTTGGTTACAGAGGATTCGCTGGGTAATGCTCTGACTTTTGCTCACATAGAGGGAAGGGCAGATCATGTCGGGGAAACGGCGATAATGTCTGCAGAAAAATAGAAAAAGAATCAACAGATATCATTTGCTTTATTTTCACCGTCACCCGCTGCTGTCTGAGCGTCAACACCCCCTTCTTGTATTCTAAGGCCAATGTGCAGAAGGTGACTTTTTTTTTTTAATTTGCTCTTATTTTTGTCCATCCGCAGAGTACTCTATTACAATGTATCCATCTGTCTCTGTTAGGGTAAGGTTACCAGAATTAGAAAATGAAGTCTGGGGACACTCTGACTACAAAATCACATCCTTATTTGTAGCCACACTCATCCCCCCCCCCGAAAAAAAAAATGGGCAGAAGAGGATTGTTGCAGTTCACTGATATGCCCCGTACACACGGTCGGATTTTCCGATGGAAAATGTCCGATCGGAGCGTGTTGTCGGAAATTCCGACCGTGTGTGGGCTCCATCAGACATTTTCCATCGGATTTTCCGACACACAAAGTTGGAGAGCAGGAGATAAAATTTTCCGACAACAAAATCCGTTGTTGGAAATTCCGATCGTGTGTACGCAAATCCGACGGACAAAGTGCCACGCATGCTCAGAATAAATAAAGAGATGAAAGCTATTGGCCACTGCCCCGTTTATAGTCCCGACGTACGTGTTTTACGTCACCGCGCTCAGAACGATTGGATTTTCCGACAACTTTGTGTGACCGTGTGTAGACAAAACAAGTTTGAGCCAACATCCGTCGGAAAAAATCCTAGGATTTTGTTGTCGGAATGTCCGAACAAAGTCCGACCGTGTGTACGCCCTATTAGTGTGGCCAAATTGTGGCAATCGTGGGCGGGGCCTAAAAGCATATGAGTGAATTTAATCTGAATTATGGGTCAAGAGCGTGTAAAGCACAGAGTTCAGAGGTCAGGATTACCTAACACATGGCTGGAGTGGTCTGTGTGTGACTGGCAGCATGGATGGCCACACACTCACAGGGCACTCTGCTGGTGCCATTTTTAACCAACCAGTAAGGCTGCCTTGTAAGCTTTGCACACAAAACTGGAGCGTTCTGCATGTGTGCGGTGGCCCAAATTGAACGACTGCCTTCTATCATGGACAAATGCAAGGATGCCCATTTCATGGAAAGGCCCCCCCCCCTTGACACGCAGAGCTACCCCCACCTCCTAGTAGCCCCAATATACAGAGAACCCCCCACCCCTAGTACACAGAGCTCTCCCCCACCTCCTGGCCCCCCCGACACACAGAGCTCCCCCACCTGCTAGCAGCCCCAATATACAGAGCTCCCCCCTACTGACTAGCCCCCCAATACACAGAGCTCCCCCACCTCCTACCACTCCCCAATATATAGAGCTCCCCCACCTCCTACCACTCCCCAATATATAGAGCCCCCCCACCTCCTAGCAGCCCCAATATACAGACCTCTCCCCCACTGACTAGCCCTCCGACACACAGAGCTCCCCCCACATTCTAGCAGCCTCAATATACAGAGCTCTCCCCCACTGACTAGCCCCCCAATACACAGAGTTCCCCCCACCTCCTAGCCCCCGCAATACACAGAGCTCCCCCCACCTCCTAGCAGCCCCAATATACAGAGAACCCCCCACCCCTAGTACACAGAGCTCTCCCCCACCTCCTAGCCCCCCCAACACACAGAACTCCCCCACCTTCTAGCAGCCCCAATATACAGAGCTCTCCCTCACTGACTAGCCCCCCAATACACAGAGCTCCCCCCACCTCCTACCACCCCCAATATATAGAGCTTCCCCCATCTCCTAGCAGCCCCAATATACAGAGCTCTCTCCCACTGAGTAGCCCCCCAATACACAGAGCTCTCCCCACCTCCTAGCAGCCCCAATATACAGAGCTCTCCCCCACTGACTAGCCCCCCCAATACACAGAACTCCCCCCACCTCCTACCACCCCCCAATACACAGAGCTTCCCCACCTCCTACCACCCCCCAATACACAGAGCTCCCCCCACCTCCTACCACCCCCAATACACAGAGCTTCCCCCACCTCCTACCACCCCCAATACACAGAGCTTCCCCCACCTCCTACCACCACCAAATACACAGAGCTCCCCCCACCTCCTACCACCCCCCAATATATAGAGCTTCCCCCACCTCCTACCACCCCCCCCCCAATACACAGAGCTCCCCCCACCTCCTACCACCCCCCAATACAAAGAGCTCCCCCCACCTCCTACCACCCCCAAATACACAGAGCTCTCCCCCACCTCCTAGCCAGCCCAATACACAGAGCTCCCCCCACCTCCTAGCAGCCCAAATATACAGAGCTCTCCCCCACTGACTAGCCCCCCAATACACAGAGCTCCCCCACCTCCTACCACCCCCCAATATATAGAACTCCCCCCCACCTCCTACCACCCCCAAATAAACAGAGCTCTCCCCCACCTCCTAGCCCCCCCAATACATAGAGCTGCCCCCACCTCCTAGCAGCCCCAATATACAGAGCTCTCCCCCACTGACTAGCCCCCCAATACACAGAGTTCCCCCACCTCCTACCACCCCCAATATATAGAACTCCCCCCACCTCCTACCACCCCCCAATACACAGAGCTCCCCCCACCTCCTACCACCCCCAATACACAGAGCTCCCCCCACCTCCTACCACCCCCAAATACACAGAGCTCCCCCAACTTCTACCACCCCCAATATATAGAGCTTCCCCCACCTCCTACCACCCCCCCAATACACAGAGTTCCCCCCACCTCCTAGCAGCCCCAATATACAGAGAACCCCCCACCCCTAGTACACAGAGCTCTCCCCCACCTCCTAGCCCCCCCAACACACAGAACTCCCCACACCTTCTAGCAGCCCCAATATACAGAGCTCTCCCCCACTGACTAGCCCCCCAATACACAGAGTTCCCCCCACCTCCTAGCAGCCCCAATATACAGAGAACCCCCCACCCTTAGTAAACAGAGCTCTCCCCCACCTCCTAGCCCTCCCAACACACAGAACTCCCCCCACCTTCTAGCAGCCCCAATATACAGGGCTCCCCCCACCTCCTACTACCCCCCAATATATAGAGCTTCCCCCACCTCCTAGCAGCCCCAATATACAGAGCTCTCCCCCACTTAGTAGCCCCCCAATACACAGAGCTCTCCCCACCTCCTAGCAGCCCCAATATACAGAGCTCCCCCACTGACTAGCCCCCCCAATACACAGAACTCCCCCCACCTCCTACCACCCCCCAATACACAGAACTTCCCCCACCTCCTACCACCCCCCAATACACAGAGCTTCCCCCACCTCCTACCACCCCCAAATACACAGAGCTCCCCCAACTCCTACCACCCCCCAATATATAGAGCTTCCCCCACCTCCTACCACCCCCCCAATACACAGAGCTCCCCCCACCTCCTACCACCCCCCAATACAAAGAGCTACCCCCACCTCCTACCACCCCCCAATACAAAGAGCTACCCCCACCACCTACCACCCCTAAATAAACAGAGCTCTCCCCCACCTCCTAGCCAGCCCACTACACAGAGCTCCCCCCACCTCCTAACAGCCCCAATATACAGAGCTCTCCCCCACTGACTAGCCCCCCAATACACAGAGCTCCCCCACCTCCTACCACCCCCCAATATATAGAGCTCCCCCACCTCCTACCACCCCCCAATATATAGAACTCCCCCCCACCTCCTACTACCCCCAAATAAACAGAGCTCTCCCCCACCTCCTAGCCCCCCCAATACATAGAGCTGCCCCCACCTCCTAGCAGCCCCAATATACAGAGCTCTCCCCCACTGACTAGCCCCCCAATACACAGAGCCCCCCCACCTCCAATATATAGAACTCCCCCCACCTCCTACCACCCCCCAATACACAGAGCTCCCCCCACCTCCTACCACCCCCAATACACAGAACTCCCCCCACCTCCTACCACCCCCAAATACACAGAGCTCCCCCAACTCCTACCACCCCCCAATATATAGAGCTTCCCCCACCTCCTACCACCCCCCCAATACATAGAGCTCCCCCCACCTCCTACCACCCCCCAATACACAGAGCTCCCCCCACCTCCTACCACCCCCCAATACACAGAGCTCCCCACCTCCTACCACCCCCCAATACACAGAGCTCCCCCCACCTCCTACCACCCCCAAATACACAGAGCTCCCCCCACCTCCTATCACCCCCCAATATACAGAGCTTCCCCCACCTCCTACCACCCCCCAATACACAGAACTCCCCCCACCTCCTACCACCCCCAAATACACAGAGCTCCCCCAACTCCTACCACCCCCCAATATATAGAGCTTCCCCACCTCCTACAACCCCCCCAATACACAGAGCTCCCCCCACCTCCTACCACCCCCCCAATACACAGAGCTCCCCCCACCTCCTACCACCCCCAAATACACAGAGCTCCCCCCACCTCCTATCACCCCCCAATATACAGAGCTCCCCCCACCTCCTATCACCCCCCAATATACAGAGCTCCCCCACCTCCTATCACCCCCCAATATACAGAGCTCCCTCCACCTCCCACAGCCACCCAGTACAGCTGTACTGCAGAACGCTCCATGCCTAGCCTCCTGGCAGCGGCTTCACCTGAATTGAGGAGGCGCTGTCACTTGAAGTGTACTGTGTCTTATGTAAACACAGAGATAGCGGCCGGCGAGGAGCATAGGGTTAGTGCTGGAGGTGGCGGTACAGAGGACTATTGCTCCGGATAGAAAAGATCCCTTTTTACAGGAGTGACACTGGAGTCACTCCTGTAAGTGAGAGACAGAGAGAGGGGAGCTCCCAGTGCGCCCCCCTCCCACTGCACATACAGCCAGCGCCCGGGGCAGGCGTCCCCTCTGCCCCCCTCCCTTTGTCCTGGCCATGACAGTACATATTGGCTGACCCATGCATGCACATTTATATCCAAAACCCCTTTCCAACACTCAGATGTTTCTTGTCCATCCAGACGTCATCTAAGGTCTATCGCCAGCCTCAGGTTTGCCCGAAGATTCCCCCACGTGACCCGAGATAACATCAAACCTTCTCGGGAAGCGCAGGAAGGAACCTCGTTTATTGCCAACTTAATCATTTTAATGTTCAGATCTGAATCCAATAAGCTCTTTAGACAGCTGCAGAGCCTCGACTTCTCCGCTATTTTTGGAAGGTAGTCTCTGTACAATCGCAGTGAGAACATCGCGGCCGCACAAACCCCATTCCTTCCAAATTCATGCGTGTTAGACGTGTTCCTGCGTTGTCACTCCGCCACATGGGATTCTGGGGGGGGGCTACGAGCCCCCTTTTCTACACATAGTATGCAGACATGTCCACTGTTCTCACCATCAGCAATAGGGGTGAGCAGAGTGAATTTGGCAGAAAGGAAACTATTACTTTTGTCATCAGTCTGCTGCAGGCAGGACAAAACATTTCCTCAGTCTCCCCTCCCCAAGTGATCAGACTGTACATTGTAACTTTGTAGAAGGAGGAGGAACATTTCCTCAGTCTCCCCTCCCCCAGTGAGCAGACTGTACATTGTAACTTTGTAGAAGGAGGACGGAACATTCCCCCAGTCTCCCCTCCCCCAGTGATCAGACTGTACATTGTAATTTTGTAGTGGGCAGGAGGGAGCATTTCCTCAGTCTCCCCTCCCCCCAGTGATCAGACTGTACATTGTAACTTTGTAGTGGGCAGGAGGGAGCATTTCCTCAGTCTCCCCTCCCCCCAGTGATCCTCCGTCTCCCCTCCCCCAGTGATCAGACTGTACATTGTAACTTTGTAGAAGGAGGAGGAGTAATTTCTTCAGTCTCCCCTCCCCCAGTGATCAGACTGTACATTGTAACTTTGTAGAAGGAGGAGGAGTAATTTCTTCAGTCTCCCCTCCCCCAGTGATCAGACTGTACATTGTAACTTTGTAGAAGGAGGAGGAGTCATTTCCTCAGTCTCCCCTCCCCCAGTGATCACACTGTACATTGTAACTTTGTAAAAGGAGGAAGAGACATTTCCTCAGTCACCCCTCCCCCAGTGATCAGACTGTACATTGTACTTTGAAGAATGAGGAGGAAGCATTTCCTCAGTCTCCCTTCCCCCAGTGATCAGACTGTACAATGTAACTTTGTAGAAGGAAGAGGTGGCATTTCCTCAGTCTCCCCTCCCCCAGTGATCAGACTGTGCATTGTAACTTTGTAGAAGGAGGAGGAGGCATTTCTTCAGTCTCCCCTCCCCCAGTGATCAGACTGTACATTGTAACTTTGTAGAAGGAGAAAGAAGCATTTCCTCAGTCTCCCTTCCCTCAGTGATCAGACTGTACATTGTAACTTTGTAGAAGGAGGAGGAGGCATTTCCTCAGTCTCACCTCCCCCAGTGATCAGACTGTACATTGTAACTTTGTAGTGGGCAGGAGGGAGCATTTCCTCAGTCTCCCCTCCCCCAGTGATCAGACTGTACATTATAACTTTGTAGAAGGAGGAGGAGGCATTTCCTCAGTCTCCCCTCCCCTAGTGATCAGACTGTACATTGTAACTTTGTAGAAGGAGGAGGAGTCATTTCCTCAGTCTCCCCTCCCCCAGTGATCAGACTGTACATTGTAACTTTGTAGTGGGCAGGAGGGAGCATTTCCTCAGTCTCCCTCCCCCAGTGATCCTCCGTCTCCCCTCCCCCAGTGATCAGATTGTACATTGTAACTTTTCAGCTGCTCACAGGACACAGGAGCAGTGGGATCATGTGACTGGACCGGAGCGGGCTCTATCTGGTCCAACCTAAAGGTAGAGTTAGGCAACCAGTTTGAGCCGAGCAAAAGTTCAGCCCCGAACATCGCCTGTTCGCCCAGTCGGTGACGTCACAAGGGGCGGTGCCACCAGGTGACGTCACCAGGTGGCCTCGCCCCTTACCTATTTAAAAACTGGCAAACAGCGGGGCAGGCATTCGGCGGTCAGGCTTCGCCGCTTGAGGGGAATTTTTTTTGTTCGTTTTTCGGGTCCAGCAGTGTGGGCGTCTTGATTGACAATGGATCTACATCGGGGGGGGGCATTGTTTTTTTATTTTTTGATAAAGGAATTGTCTAAAACTGCCTTCTGTCTTTATTTTTTTATTGACACTTCTTTTTTTATGAATGGGTAGGGGTACCCCATACTCATTCACATAGGTGGGATCTGGGGGCCCCCGTGTTAAAGGGGGCTTCCAGATTCCAATAAGCCCCTGCCTGCAGACACTCACAAACACAGCCCAGGGTTGTTGGGAGGAGGCCCTTGTCCCCATCAACATGGGGAAAAGATTTCCCTAAAGCACCCCCCCATCTTGAGGGAATGTGGCCTGGTATGGTTCAGGAGGGGGGGGTGCTTGCTCATCCCCACCTTTCCTGACCTGGCGGGCTGCATGCTCGGATAAGGGTCTGGTATGGATCTGGGGGGCCACGCCGTTTTTCTTTTTAAATTGTGGCGTGGGGTTCCCCTTAAAATCCATACCCTACTTGAAGGGCCTGGTATTGATTGAGGGGGGGGGGGGACACCGCGCCATTTTTTCTTAAACATTTTTATGTATTGCCAGCAATGGTATTGTATTTAAATGTATCAATTTAAATGTCAGTTTTTTCTTTATAAATATCAGTTTTGCTGCAGCAGGTTCTATACATGGTACAGATGTGCCACTTTACAGGCATACTAAGGGGACCCCCCCCCCCCCCGGCACGATCTTTAAAGGAATTTTCCCTTTTTTATTTTTTCACTCTAAGCAACATTAAAATCACTGCTCCTATAAAAAAAATCTGTAAAAACATTTTTGCATTGATACAGTAGATGTCCCCCAGGGCAGTACCCGGACCACCAAAACCCTTTTTTATGGCCAATAACTTGCCTATAAGCCTTCAAAATGGGGACTTTTGATTTTTCAAATTTGAGTCCCATAGACTTCAATGGGGTTTCGGGGTACGGGTCCAAACTGTTGTGACGTTCCAGAGTTCTGGCGGGGACTGAACCATTGGGTGTTCGGCCCAACTCCATCTAAAGGGAACTTGTCAGTCCAGCTGTCTTCTATTACAGAATGCTATAGGCAGCATTTTATTGCTCGCAGAACGTTGCCCATGATCAGCAGGCTTGCATTATTTTCGCCTGGTTGGCGATCGGTACCACAGACTTGTTATAGATAAAAGCAGCAGAGGGCTGTGGATTCGGAGCTTGTAAAGACAGCAGTATAATCACTCCAATTAATCGGCTTACATGCAGTATGTACTCCCCGGAAAATCCTTAAAATGAATTGCCTATTCTTCGGGACAATGGGCCTTTATTGCTGTGGTCTGTGTGGGATTTTTGTTCCAAGGATGCTAAAGCATTTCTGTCAAGCAGAACAGAGACAGCAGTGTGATGCGTTAACCACTTATTAATCTGTAGCCTAACCGAAAACAAATTGATATCATCTTCGGTGAAAGCTTCCCGAGGACCTCACTAATCCCTCTATCTCGGAGGCCTAGGGGGTCCTCCGACTTTCTTTCTATCTTCGTTGACAGCTTTCTGAGAACCTCACAAAGCCCTCCATATAAACTGATGACATAACCTGAGCACAAGAGGTGACAGGTGCTCTTTATTAAAAGAGCAGGCAGCCAGAGATGGCTTGCCTGTGCACTGGGAATCTGGTCAAAGCCACAACTGTAGGATTGGTGGATTGCTGACAGCATGGAAGGTCAGGAGCTGGGATCAATCAGAAGGACACAAGGGGGTCACCTACTGAGGTTGGTGACCTGATAACATGAGTGCAGAGTCAGTGGCCTAGAGCCTAAGAGACAAATGAAGGATTGACCCCCTAGACCCTATACCTCAAGCTGGTGCTTTCCACCAAATTTTATCTTCAGTGAAGGCTTCCTTAGAACCTCACGAAGCCCTCTATATAAACTGATGACATAACATGAGTTCAAAAGCTGACAGGTGCTCTTTATTAAATGACCAGGCAGTCAGAAATGGCTAGAAATCTGGTCAAAGCCGCAGCTATAGGATTGGTTGATTGGTTACGGTATGGAAGGTCAGGAGCAGGGGTCAATCAGGAGGACATAAGGGGGTCATCTACTGAGGTTGATGACCTAATAACATGAGTGAAGAGTCAGTGGCCTAGAGCCCAAGGGACATAGGAAGGCTTGAGCCCCTAGGCCCTATACCTCAAGTTGTTTTTTTTCCAGGGTTCCATGAATGACCTAGCCATCACAGAGGGAGAAGGTGAAGCCAAGGGGGTGAGACTGCTCCACTAGAGGTGACTGGCACACATGTAGGTGATCCCTAATAGCAAGCAAAGACCTTTGGTCCTGAGAAGTCGTTCTTCTGGAGAGAGTGATAAAACACTGACATATAATTACCAGTCCTTAGATGTGAGGGCTGCATTAGTTTCCCTTTTTCGGTCTAAAAACCCTAGGATTTCAAGAGAGATTTTCAGGGGTTCCATCACTGCAGTAGATTAACAGTTAAATGTACTGACATGCCGTTTTACTGCCATGCCATACAAATTGATATCACCTGAACCATATTTGCCGGGCTGCTGTAGTCCCCACAGAAATCAGGGTGTGATGAACCGCAATGTAGAGTGACATTTGTACTGAACCCCAATGCAGATTGAGGTTTGTACTGAACCCCAATGCAGATTGAGGTTTGTACTGAACCCCAATGCAGAGTGAGGTTTGTACTGAACCCCAATGCAGAGTGAGGTTTGTACTGAACCCCAGTGTAGATTGAGATTTGCACTAATAACTACTGTAGAGTGAGATTTGCACTGAACCCCAATACAGAGTGAGGTTTGTAGAAAAACCCCTGTGCAGAGTGAGGTTTGCACTGCAGCCCAACGTAAAGTGATTTTGTACTGAACCCCAATTAAGAAAAAAGTTTGTACTAAACCCCAATTGAGAGAAAGATTTGTACTGAACCCCACTGCAGAGCGATGTTTATACTGAACCCCACTGTAGAGTGAGGTTTGTACTGAACTCAAGTGAAGTGATTTTGTACTGAACCCCAATGCAGAGTGAGGTTTATAATGAACCCCAATGCAGAGTGAGATTTGATTGCATAGTGAGGTGGAAGCACAATGTAGAGAGTGAGGTTTTTACTTCTCAGCAATGAAGAGTGAGGTTTGCAATGAACCCCAATGTATAGTGAGGTTTGTACTGAACCCCAATGTAGACTGATTTTGTACTGAACCCTAATGCAGAGTGAAGTTTGTACTAAACCCCAATGTAGAGTGAGGTCTGCACTGAAACCCAACGTAGAGTGAGGTTTGTACTGAAACCCAAAGCAGAGTGAGGTTGTACTTGCCCCCCTTGCAGAGTGAGGTTTGTACTGAGCCCCATTGTAGAGTGAGGTTTTCGCTGAACCTCAATGCTAAGTGAGGTTTGTACTGAATCCCCAATGTAGAGTGAGGTTTGTAATGAACCCCAATGTAGATTGAGATTTTTACTGATTCTGAACCCCAATGTAGAGTAAGATTTGAAATGAACCCCAATGTAGAGTGAGGTTTGTGCTGAACCCCCAAAGTAGAGTGAGGTTTGTACTGAACTCCAATGTAGATTGAGATTTTTTCTGATTCTGAATCCCAATGTAGAGTTAGATTTGCAGTGAACCCCAATGTAGAGTGAGGTCAGCACTGAACCTCAATGCAGTAACATTTGCAATGCACCCCAATGCAGAGTGAAGTTTGTACTAAACCCTAATGTAGAGTAAGGTTTGCATTGAACCCCAACGTAGAGTGAGGTTTGTACTTTATCCTAATGCAGAGTAAGGCTTGTACTGAACCCCAATGTAGAGTGAGGTTGTACTGAACCCCAATGTAGAGTGAGGTTGTACTGAACCCCAATGTAGAGTGAGGTCTGCACTGAACCCCAATGTAGAGTAAGATTTGCAACTAACCCAAATGCGGGCGAGGATTCTACTGACTCTCAATGTAGAAGGAGATTTGTACTGAACCCCAATGTATAGTGAGGTTTGTATTGAACCCCAATATGCAGTAAGATTTGCAATGAACCCCAAAGCAGAGTGAAGTTTGTACTAAACCCCAATATAGATTAAAGTTTGCACTGAACCCCAAGTGTAGAGAGAGGTTTGCAGTGAACACCATCCAACCGTCCGCAATCTGTAGATCAGAAATTACTTCAGGGGTTCCCCAAGATCTGACCATGCTTTTAGGGGTTCCTCCAGGGTGAAAGCATTGAGAAAGACTGACCCAAACTCTACTTGAGGACTTTCCGTTCCTCACCTTCAGAAATGTTCCATGATTTGCTGCTCTTCTTTTGTCAGTCTTATTTTGTTATTTTTCCCTCCTGTAATTAAAGAGAAAAATGTTAAGACTTTACAAGACGTATTACACTCATAGAAGTTAAAATGTAGCAGAACCGGCCTGATTATAGATGATATGATCCTTCTTCAGGCCGATCCTCTTTTTTTTTTTTCTGTAAAAGAAGAATTTGGCGTGAAATTATTTTACAGTCTGCTACATGATTGTGAAACTTGAAGGTGAGCTGTAGACAGCTTAAAAAAAACACACAACGCAATGAAGCTCTGTATTTATTGATAGATCACAAAAAATATATATATATTTTTTTTTTAACAAGAAAACAAAATATATATTTTTAAAGCGTAAGTACCTGAATTTGACTTGTTAAACCCCCCGTACAGCAGAGTTCTGCCTGGAAGAGAGGGAAGTGCAGCACAAGGAGCCAATCAATTAATGTGCTGATAGGAGAAGACTGAATAAAAGAGAAATGAGATTATCACTGTGCAGCAAAAGGGGTCATCATTATCTGGTGAGTGGCCACCCATCTCTTGAGCACTGGTGGTGAAGAACTAGGAATCCGATTTTGAGCTTCAAAATTTGGCTGTTGGGATTAATCATATATGGACTTTTAGCTTGATATTTATTTGTATTTGCATTTTTGATTCACTTAACATCACTAGCGCCTCATCCTTTATTATAACTTTCCCACAGACTGGGGGGTGGGGGGTGGGCGTGTCCATGACAACCTAGGCTTAGAGGGAGTGGGACAAATAATGCTGGCTGTAAATTAGTAAGACTGAGGCCATCTAGTGGTGGAAAAGAAGTACTCGTTGGAACTGCTCTGTATTGAAGTGTACTGTTTGTCTAACCCAAGAACAAACACATCACAGCTTCCTGATCTTTGGATGCGGTAACTGCATTAGATTTCCTCTCGACGTTTTCATCAAGAACAAAGAAATTGCCTGTTCATCGCTGGAATTTGGGCAGTAGGAAGTTTCCGAGCACCGAGTGTAGAACTCCCCTGAAAACTCCATTCTGCATTATGCGAGGGGTTGTAAAGTAAAGAGGATTTATAGGAATCTGGAAGCCATCCTTAAGATAAGGGGAACCCCAGATATACCCCCCAATGAGTATAGGGTACATTGATGGTGGTTTCATCTGGGAAGGTTTTTGGTGGGGGTGACTTTATATGATTTTTGCATTTATGGGGGGAATGAGGCTGGATATTGGGGTGGGGGGGTGCCTTCTTCTAGATGGGAATTCCATATTTTTCGACAATCCCCCCCCCCAACAGACCCCCACATCCTCTTTGGGGGACAGGATGTGGGGATGGGGCCCTTGTCCTGTTAACATGGGGACGAGATGCCTTGCAATGGAGGAGAGGCTTTGCCACCCTGCTTGCAAGACACCCTTTTCCAATGTTAAAGGCATAGTACCTGGTGTGGCTCCAGCCAACAATGTTGACCTGCCAAGATGACGACCCACTGACTGACCATGCTGCCCTGTCACAACTCCAGTGGCAAATGACAGATCCCCGCTGGCCTCTGTATGTAAGGGATTGGGGATCCTGGGTGACATCGCTAACCAAATATTGGTCAGTAACATCACCCGGGATCCTGGTTAGCTTGTTTACAAACAAGAGCCAGCAGGGATCTGTCATTTAGCTGTGGTAGTGCTACTGCCACTAAACGACAGATCCCTGGCCTGTTTGTAAACAAAACAATTTATTATTATTTTCGGAGTGATGGGTAACCATGTTCCCAAATTCAAACATACACAAACTATTATCATTTGCTGTTTTGAATATATATACAGTGGGGACAGAAAGTATTCAGACCCCCTTAAATTTTTCACTCTTTGTTATATTGCAGCCATTTGCTAAAATCATTTAAGATAATTTTTTTCCTCATTAATGTACACACAGCACCCCATATTGTACACACAGCACCCCATATTGGTACACACAGCACCCCATATTGGTACACACAGCACCCCATATTGTACACACAGCCCCCCATATTGTACACACAGCACCCCATATTGTACACACAGCACCCCATATTGACAGAAAAACACAGAATTGTTGACATTTTTGCAGATTTATTAAAAAAGAAAAACTGAAATATCACATGGTCCTAAGTATTCAGACCCTTTGCTCAGTATTTAGTAGAAGCCCCTTTTGATGAGTCTTTTTGGGAAAGATGCAAAAAGTTTTTCACACCTAGATTTGGGGATCCTCTGCCATTCCTCCTTGCAGATCCTCTCCAGTTCTGTCAGGTTGGATGGTAAACGTTGGTGGACGGCCATTTTTAGGTCTCTCCAGAGATGCTCAATTGGGTTTAAGTCAGGGCTCTGGCTGGGCCATTCAAGAACAGTCACTGAATTGTTGTGAAGCCACTCCTTCATTATTTTAGCTGTGTGCTTAGGGTCATTGTCATGTTGGAAGGTAAACCTTCGGCCCAGTCTGAGGTCCTGAGCACTCTGGAGAAGGTTTTCGTCCAGGATATCCCTGTACTTGGCCGCATTCATCTTTCCCTCGATTACAACCAGTCGTCCTGTCCCTGCAGCTGAAAATCACCCCCACAGAATGATGCTGCCACCACCATGCTTCACTGTTGGGACTGTATTGGACAGGTGATGAGCAGTGCCTGGTTTTCTCCACACGTACCGCTTAGAATTAAGGCCAAAAAGTTCTATCATCAGACCAGAGAATCTTATTTCTCACCATCTTGGAGTCCTTCAGGTGTTTTTTAGCAAACTCCATGCGGCTTTCATGTGTCTTGCACTGAGGAGAGGCTTCCGTCGGGCCACTCTGCCATAAAGCCCCGACTGGTGGAGGGCTGCAGTGATGGTTGACTTTCTACAACTTTCTCCCATCTCCCGACTGCATCTCTGGAGCTCAGCCACAGTGATCTTTGGGTTCTTCTTTACCTCTCTCACCAAGGCTCTTCTCCCCTGATAGCTCAGTTTGGCCAGACGGCCAGCTCTAGGAAGGGTTCTGGTCGTCCCAAACGTCTTCCATTTAAGGATTATGGAGGCCACTGTGCTCTTAGGAACCTTAAGTGCAGCAGAAATTTTTTTTGTAACCTTGGCCAGATCTGTGCCTTGCCACAATTCTGTCTCTAAGCTCTTCAGGCAGTTCCTTTGACCTCATGATTCTCATTTGCTCTGACGTGCACTGTGAGCTGTAAGGTCTTATATAGACAGGTGTGTGGCTTTCCTAATCAAGTCCAATCAGTATAATCAAACACAGCTGGACTCAAATGAAGGTGTAGAACCATCTCAAGGATGATCAGAAGAAATGGACAGCACCTGAGTTATATATATGAGTGTCACAGCAAAGGGTCTGAATACTTAGGACCATGTGATATTTCAGTTTTTCTTTTTTAATAAATCTGCAAAAATGTCAACAATTCTGTGTTTTTCTGTCAATATGGGGTGCTGTGTGTACAATATGGGGTGCTGTGTGTACAATATGGGGTGCTGTGTGTACATTAATGAGGAAAAAACTTAAATGATTTTAGCAAATGGCTGCAATATAACAAAGAGAGAAAATTTTAAGGGGGTCTGAATACTTTCCGTCCCCACTGTATATTGTATATATACTGTACAATAAAGTATTTATTTTCAGTATATTTGTTTTCTGCATTGCACCTTTAAAATCCCATTTATAGAAGTAGTTTGTTTATGTAAACGAACAATGTCATTTGAATGGAGTGCATCTGCATTAGCAGGTTCAAGGCATCTCCAAAAGCATGTTATTTAACCGGTTGCCGTCTGGGGCAACTTAGACATTTTTCACATACATATTAAAATCAGCATTTACTTTGAACCCCCAAACTTTATATATTTTCTGAAAACAGAGGCTCTGGAGAATAAAATTAATGGCTGTTGTATTTTTTTAATGTCACGTGGGGTTTGTGCAGCTATTTACCAAATGCAAATTTTCATGAGAGAATGAATTTTAGTGCACGCAAACACAATATAATTCCCAATTTTTTGGTAACATATAAAAGATGATGTTGCGTTGAGTAAGTAGATACCAAATATGTCAAGATTTAAAATTGCCCACCCCTGCGAAAGGGCAACAAACCTAAAATTGTCCATAGGTGATGCTTTAAAAACCTTTACAGGTTAAAGGAAAAGTAGGGTGAAAGCTTTTGTGGTCGTTGTTTTTTTGGGGATCACAGAAGTGCACTTAGTCCTGCACTCCTGTGGCCCACATTCAGCCGATGGCGGGCTAAAGTCCACTGTCGGCTGATGTCAAAACAGGCTTTGCAGGAATTCTAACAACAATGTCGGTACAGGCAGTCCCTGAGTTATGAACCTCCGACTTGCGAACGACTCCTACTTTCGAACGGGAGGCGGCGTGACGTTCTGCGCATGCGTGGCCATTTATCGACGGCGGGCACCTCGGAGAATTTTGAAAAACATCGGAAAATCACGTCTGCGCATGCGTGGCTACTTGACAGAACATCGGAAAACATCGAAAAACAACGTCTTTGCCGTTCTGCGCATGCGCTTCCGACTTATGAACATTTCCGACTTGAGAACAAACCAGCAGTCCCTAACCAGCTCGTAACTCGGGGACTGCCTGTATCTGCTTAAAAATGCCTGACCGGCAGCTGGCTCAGCCTCTCAACATGCCGCTGAGAACCTGAGCCAGCCGTTCCCGCCGCTTGCACAGCCTGGCGCTCCAGTCAGTGCTGGAGGAGCAGAGAGCCGCTGACTGAAAGTCACAGCTCTGTACTCAGTACAGATATGAGAACTGAGTGATCAGCAGTCTTTGATCGCTCAGTTCTCAGTGTAGAGCTGGCAGGAGACAGCTACAGCATTGGATCGATGCTGCAGTCACCTCGGTGAGTATGAATGTTTATTACTTTATATTCCCGCACTTCTCCTTTCATCGTGAATTAGGGCCCTAGAAGTATTGCGATACCTCACATGTGTGGTGCAGTCACCTTTTTCATGTGCATTCCGGACCTACGTGCACGCTTGCATAGGGGGACATGGATGCTCTTAAATATTTTTCTAAATATTTATATTTATTTTATTTTTACACCTTTTTTTCCATTTACCTTTATTGCTGATGTAGCACCCTCTAGTGTGTTACTAGTGCCAGTGCAGGCAAATTTATGTTTATGACTCATGGTAAGCTATGTGAGTCAGAAATTTTATCGGGTTACTGCAGGTCAGGCTGGGTGGCTCTACAGAGGCAGGTTCTCTGGTACCTTCCCCGGATCTGAAAGTTTGAAGAAGCTTCTAGAAGTTAGTGGGCAGAGTTTAGGAGGAGCCGATCTGCATACTTAGGGGAGTCTGACTCATCCCCAGGCAAAATATCCTGACAGGGTGGTCGAATCAGCCCTTAAATATGACAGAGCCTGGCTAGCAGGGGAGAAGGGTGGAAGATGGAGTGCTAAGGAGGCTGTCGGTGGCCTAGGAGGGGTCCCCTAGGTCTAGGAGGGGGGCTTTGTCTTCAGGCTGGCTTGGGAAGATCCTATCAGCAGAACGGTTTGAGTAGGAATCTTGCCTAAAGAGCAGCATGGAGCAAAGAGGACAGAGTGAGTACATCAGCACACCCAGGGATTCTCAAGGGAAGAGACTGCCGCATGTAGCCAGCTTTCTGAGGGAAGCGTTGTGCTTAACCCTTCATCTCTTGTCCTGGGAGCTCTTCGGAGCAGCCAGGTGGGCTGGTAGACTGGCAATCAGGTGGGCTGGTACACAAGCAGCCAGGAGGGCTTAAAGTACCTGCAGGCAGTGGAGTTGGAGATACTCAGTATGCAGTTTGCAACCTGTTGTGCTATTTTTCTAAAGAGTGCTAAAGAGCTCTTAGTCATCAAGATACTTTTTGCTACTGATCCTGTAGGACTGAGGAAGTCCAGGAAGGAGACCAGTCAAGGATCTCTACTGTGTACAGAGAAAGAAAGTTGTCCCGATTCATCGTATTCAGTCAAGTTGGGCATCCCATAACCCCTCTTCCCCATTCAAGTGGTTATCCCTTGTGACGGAACGCTTGGAACCCCGCTTAGGTGCTGCCGCCAAACAGTGACTCCTGCCCTCCAAACTGTTCCAGCAGACCAAGAGCTAATACCAGCCCTTTTACCCCAAACATTGAACACAGACAAGATGTTGAGGTAGAACCAAAGGAATGACTGTTTTTTGAAGAGAAATACAAGTTTTCGTACACTTCAAAAGTAGGTCAGTCACCACATGAACAATAAATCAAATATTACCCAAAACATCACACAAGGGTTAGATAACGAGCTAAAGTTGGCACAAGGCTGAGCCCATCATAAAAACCTCCAAGAGTTAGCCAAATTAGCCAACAGACAGAAACAATCGGTGACTCCATTAACTCAATTAACAATGGGAATTCACACCTAGGGGGCACTCAATGGGAGAGACACAAACTTGTGTATTCTGTCCACTAGACACGTCATCGGAAGACAAACAATGTTCCAGCAGTCTGATAAAGTGAAATTCATTTATCTTCATAGATTTCTTGAGGGACCTTGTTGATCAATATTTCTGCCCCAAGTGAAGGAGGCTCTCCAACCTAGTCTTCAGGAGGGCCACCTTATTTCCTCTGACCTTTACCGTGTACAAGATTAATATTACACCTTTCCATCCACTCCAGAAAGGGAATCTTTATTGTCCTTATCCAGAGAATTAATCCAAGCCTCGTTCTCAGTGTCCATCATAGACCCCTGGTCCCTGCTCTGACCTCCAAGGCAGCTGATCAAACACAGATCGTGTTCGATCAGATGCTTCCTTGGTTGTACCGGCCAGGAAATGACATCACCGAAAACCGGAAGTGATGAAATCCTCGTCACTTCTGGCTTTATTAATCACAGAGAAGGGGGAGGAGCGTCCTGATGGGCTTGGTGGACATGCAGTGACCTGAACTTCACCCGCTTCGCACATTACTACCATAGAGCTGCTCCTGTCCCCAGCACCACTTCCTAGGGGCAGTCAGCAGAAGCCTCCAGACCTATACAGGAAATGATCTTTTCTTGGTTCGGCAGGTCCCAGGGGATGCCAGTCATTTGGTCACAACGGCGTCTTCTGGGCAGTCCTGCTAACTGACATACATACATACAGTCCCAGAGTGGCGAGTAAGAGCTTCGCTGAAAGTTGCAACATTCCGCTCCTGAATACTAAGTGTGCTGACAGGGAGCGGCACCGAATCAAAGAGGCAACACATTCAAGGACAAAACCTCCCTGAGGCAGCTTCTGTGTTTAATGCTGATGTTCTGTCTTTTTTTTTTTGTGTTATTACAAGCAAAGTAGATTCAATATTTAATGTGTGTGGATTTAGTAGAACTTGGGTCGGGGTAAACCAGTCCAACCTTGATGACTGCAGTGCGCTAAACTGTTTTTGGTTTAATGCGAATAAAAAATATAATGGATCTTAAAATTGCCTTAAAGTGGACCTTCGCCCGAAAATGACCTCCTCCTGCCTTTGTTTCCTCTCCCCCAGCCTCGTCACAGAGGCGAAGCTGGGGAGGTCTTTATGGACCTTGCTTTGTGCACTGGTGCCCAGTCATGTTGGAACAGGAAGGGGCCGTCCCCAAACTGTTCCCACAAAGTTGGAAGCATGAAATTGTCCAAAATGTCTTGGTATGCTGACGCCTTAAGATAGTGATGGCGAACTTTGGCTCCCCAGATGTTTTGAAACTACATTTGCCATGATGCTCAACTACATTGAGGTTCGCATCACTGTTTCCTTTACTAGAACTAAGGGTCCAAGCCCAACCCCTAAAAAACAACCCCACACCATAATCCCCCCTCCACCAAATGTACTGGACCAATGCGCAAAGCAAAGTCCATAAAGACATGGATGAGCGAGTTTGGGGTGGAGGAACTTGAGAAGGCCTGGCTCGCTGTCTCTGCATTAATTCATCCCAAAGGTGTTCTATCGGGTTGAGTTCAGGACTCTGTGCAAAATTACTAAGGTCTGGGAACTGGAAGTGACGCAGACCACTCAAGTTCCTCCACCCCAAACTCGATCATTCATGTCTTTATGGACCTTGCTTTGTGCACTGGTCCAAATCATTTGGTGGAGGGGGGATTATGGTGTGGGGTTGTTTTTCAGGGGTTGGGCTTGGCCCCTTAGTTCCAGTGAAGGGAACTCTTAAGGCGTCAGCATACCAAGACATTTTGGACAATTTCATGCTCCCAACTTTTGTGGGAACAGTTTGGGGACGGCCCCTTCCTGTTCCAACATGACTGCCCACCAGTGCACAAAGCAAGGTCCATAAAGACATGGCTGAGCGAGTTTAGGGTGGAGGAACTTGACTGGCCTGAACCCGATAGAACACCTTTGGGATGAATTAGAGTGGAGACTGCGAGCCAGGCCTTCTCGCCCAACATGAATGGTCAAACATTCCCATAGACACACTCCTAAACCTTGTGGACGGCCTTCCCAGGAGAATCAAAGCTGTTATAGCTACAAAAGGTGGGCAACTCAATATTGAACCCTACAGATTAAGACTGGGATGTCGTTAAAGTTCATGTGTGTGGAAAGACAGACGTCCCAAAACTTTTGACAATATAGTGTATCTGTCAAGGTTACAAATATAAATGCTTGATCCCAAAGGAAAAAAAAAAAAAAACTAATGTTACTGTAACTGCTTATAACGTGTTAGCTGGAGTTCATCTTTAATTTGCTAGTCAAGTCCACCTAAATGCGTTAGTTCATCTAACGCTCCATTACCCCCTACCCCCAAAATGACAATGCTGCGGTCCAAGGGTGGCTCCATTGCTCCTTCATCCAGAGTGGAGACAACCTAAGACAGGAAGTGTGTTACTGGCTGGATCACCAGGTGAAATAAAGTGGGAAAAAAAGCTGCCACGTCTAATGATGGGTAAGCTGCAATAGATGACATTTTTGGTTTTGGTTTTAATACCGGTTTAAGGCTTTAAGATCACGGCTGGAGTTTCTCTGAGACCACTTTGGGGTTGTGTCGTGTGCTCGGTTTGGGTGCAGCAAAGTACTTGATCAGCAATGGTCCAGGCTGAAATCTCATTAGCGGAAAAGCTGAAGCCGGCCCTGCTTAAAGAATTGCTACATTATGTAATGAATGTAACGAAAGCTTTTCCTGCTTAGAAGTGACATAAGTGGTGGCCCAGAGCGGAGTCACATCTGTACAGCATTTGTGTCCTGCAGATGTCCCGGCCTCCGATAAGTCTTCATTTTGCAATCTTCTCTTAATACCGTAATCAAGTCTGCGCCTAATTGTGGGCCAAGAGATCAGCGGCGAACGTTTCCCCGCACAACGGCCGAGAGCACCGTGTGCAGGAGAGGCGCTCGCTTGTGTCTTCTCTCTCCCTTCGGAAGCGATCCGGTCTGTAAAAAGACTCTTCGCGGATTTATAAGGGGAACACCCAGAACTTACAGCCCAACTTGGGGCAGGGAAAAAAAATAAAAAAATTAACCCTTGCCGTGGGGCTGTGCGTGCACTGCAAAGATTAGTAGTGCTGCGCTATAATGTACCACCGATAAATCGATAAATTGTAAACCAATCCACAATATTAGCACCCGTGTAGCATAACACAGCAGCGCAAAAAGTGACAAGTGCAAAATAGTAAAATAAAAAAAATATTTATATAAAATAAAAAAAATTTATATAAAATAAAAAAATATATAAAATAAAAAATAAAATTAATAAATAAAATTAACAATTAATAAATGAAATAAAACAAATTCATTGATTAATAAAATAAAATAAAATTAACAAATATAATAAATACAATAAAATTAATTTTAAAAAAAAAATGAAAACAATAGTGATTTCAGCAAATGTGAGCAATGCAGCCAGTGACACGCCCTCCACCAACATGAACCATAGGCTGCTTACTAGATAATGTGACCTCTTATAATTATTATATAATTAATAATTATTAATTATAATCCTTAATTATTATTATACATTATTAATTGTTATTATTATGCATTATTAATTATTATTATTTATAATTAATCCTATAATTATAGGTAGGTCAAGGCATGCTGCCACCAACTTATTGGGACAATGTGGTAATAAAACAGCAAAAGAAATGCAGCCAGTGACGCCCCCCCCCCCAGCAATACAGTTTTTTTACAGTTCATAAAAGTAAAAACAATAGTGAAAGTACAAATTTCAGCAAATGTGAGCAATGCAGCCAGTAACACGCCCTCCACCAACATGAACCATAGGCTGCTTACTAATTAACGTGACCTCTATTAATTATTCTATAATTAATAATTATTAATTATAATTAATTATTATTATTTATTATTATTATACATTATTAATTGTTATTATTATGCATTATTAATTATAATTAATTATAATGAATCCCCTAACTATAGGTGGTCAAGGCATGCTCCCCTCAACTCATTGGGACAATATGGTAATAAAACAGCAAAAGCAATGCAGCCAGTGACACCCCCCCCCCCCCCCAAGCAACACATTTTTTTTTTACAGTTCATAAAAGTAAAAACAATAGTGAAAGTCCAAATTTCAGCAAATGTGAGCAATGCAGCCAGTGACACGCCCTCCACCAACATGAACCATGGGCTGCTTACTAGATAATGTGACCTCTTATAATTATTCTATAATTAATAATTATTAATTATAATTAATTATTATTATTTTTTTATTATTATAATACATTATTAATTGTTATTATTATGCATTATCAATTATTATTAATTATAATGAATCCTATAATTATAAGTGGTCAAGGAATGCTTCCCCAACTCATTGGGACAATATGGTAATAAAGCAGGAAAAGCAATGCAGCCAGTGACACCCCCCCCCCCCACCCCCCCAAGCAACACATTTTTTTTCTTTACAGTTCATAAACGTAAAAACAATAGTAAAAGTCTAAATTTCAGCAAATGTGAGCAATGAAGCCAGTGACACGCCCTCCACCAATATGAACCATGGGCTGCTTACTAGATAATGTGACCTGTTATAATTATTCTATAATTAAAATGTATTAATTATTATTATTATTATTATTATTATTATTATTATTATTATTATTATTATTATTATGCGTTATTATTAATTATAACTAATAATTATTCCTATAATTATAGGTGGTCAAGGCATGCTTCCCCAACTCATTGGGACAATATGGTCATAAAACCAATTGGCTTGCTCCTCCTCTTCTCAGAAGGGTTCAGCAGCAACTATATTGAACAGTGGCCATAATAAAAAGAAAAAACACCCCACAAAGTGTAACACAGTAACAGCTCATGGAATGTATTTATCATAAAATCATACTTTCAAAATGAAGAGACAGGCAAGCTAAAAAACAAAGGAAGCAGCCACACTGCTCAGCATGATTTCAGATCACAAGCTCCGCCCGACGTGCTTCGTCAAAAGTGGCGTCATCGGGGGCCGGGCTCGTTTTGTCTAAGGCTTCATTCACACCTGCACGTTTTGTAAACCCTGTGCAAAACAGTGCAAAAAGTGACAAGTGCAAAATAGTAAAATAAAAAATAAAATGTATAAATTAAATTAACAATTAATAAATAAAATAAATTCATTAATTAAGAAATTTAAATACAATCAATAAATTGAATAAAGGAATTAAATTAAAAAAAAAAAAAAAAAAAATGAAAACAATAGTTTAAGTCCAATTTCAGCAAATGTGAGCAATGCAGCCAGTGACACGCCCTCCACCAACATGAACCATAGGCTGCTTACTAGATAATGTGACCTCTTATAATTATTCTGTAATAATTATTAATTATAATTAATTATTATTCCTATAATTATAGGTGGGTCGAGGCATGCTTCCCCAACTCATCAGAACAATATGATAATAAAACAAACTGGCATGCTCCTCCACTTCTCAGGAGGGTTCAGCAGCAACGATATTAAACAGTGGCCATAATAAAAGAAAGGAGCCCCACATAGCGTAATACAGTAACAGCTCATGGAATTTATTAGTCATAAAATCATACTTTCAAAATGAAGAGATAGGCAAGCTAAAAAAAAACAAAGGAAGCAGCCACACTGCTCAGCATGACTTCAGACCACAAGCTCCGACCGGCGCGCCTCGTCAAATGTGACGTCATTGGGAGCCGGGCTCGTTTTGTCTAAGGCTTCATTCCACGCTTTCTAAACCTGCTCAAAAATGCCCAATTGCGTTTATGAAACATGCTTAAAAAAAAAATGTGTCGTGCTTGTGGCGCCATTTTTTGTTACTTGGACTGCAAACGTGGCAAGAAGACGTGTATTTTTCCGTGCGAAATAACTCACGACAAACGCAACAAAACGTGCAGTCAAAACACACAACACACAAGACTCAATGCCACAAAAAAGCTATGTGAGCTATTTGGCCACGTTAGTCGTGTGTAGAACAGCCTATTGAAATGAATGGGCTGGCCCTACGCGTATCGTGTGAAAAACACGTACAAAAATCATGCATATATTTTACCCAAAAAATTGGGTGATCTTTTACATTTGTGTATCCTAAAATTAACGTGATTGTATTTTTTTACTGATACTGTCGTACTGTTTATGCGTGACATTAAAAATGGGAACTGCCACCATTTTATTCTCCAGGGTCTCTGCTTTCAGAAAGTGTATCATGTTTTGGCTTTTTACTAATCTTCAGGCCTCAAATGATTATTTAACAGTCGTGCAAAAAAAGACACGCAAAAACGGCTTTGGCAGTGCCAGGGTTAAATCACTGACACACAGTTAGCTCCGCCCTCAGACAATTCCACCAATGAGGATTTTAATAAACAAATTTCATCTCTGTATGGAGAGTCCCTTTAATAAACAATAATGTACAGCTGTACTCCTTATTAATTCACCGCAGCAGAGAGAGGGATTCCTGTAAATTTTGGGAACGTGTGTGAGGCAGGAAAGTCCTGCCATGAAATAAACCCGGAGCAAAACAGGATGTCGTATTACTCAGAGGGAGCGTCACACATGCCGTCATTTGCCAGTATACCAGCCGGAGATGTGTGCCTGGATGTATTCTCCATATATGAGGAGCCATAGATACTAGAGATGGAATATTGTTAATATGCTTGTAGTAGAGTGCAGCATTGTCCTCGGGGTACTGATGGACCTCAGTGTACTGACTATCCTTAGTGTACTCATTGTCGTCGTTGTACTCATTGACCTCGGTGTAGTCACGGTCCTCAGTGTACTGACTATCCTTAGTGTGCTCATGGTCCTCGGTGTAGTCACGGTCCTCAGTGTACTGACTATCCTTAGTGTACTCATTGTCCTCGGTGTACTCATGGTCCTCGGTGTACTCATGGCCCTTGGTGTACTCCTTGTCTTCGGTTTAGTCACGGTCCTCAGTGTAATCATGGTCCTCAGTGTACTCATGGTCCTCGGTGTGCTCATTGTCTTCGGTGTAGTTACGGTCCTCAGTGTAATCATTGTCCTCGGTGTACTCATTGTCCTCGGTGTACTCATGGTCCTCGGTGTACTCATGGTCCTCGGTGTGCTCTTGGTCCTTGGTGTACTCATTATCCTTGGTGTATTCATTGTCCTCGGTGTAGTCATGGTCCTCGGTGTAGTCAAGGTCCTTAGTGTACTCATGGTCCTCGGTGTGCTCATGGTCCTTGGTGTGCTCATGGTCCTTGGTGTAGTCATGGTCCTCAGTGTAGTCATGGTCCTCGGTGTGCTCATGGTCCTTGGTGTGCTCATGGTCCTTGGTGTAGTCATGGTCCTCAGTGTAGTCATGGTCCTTAGTGTACTCATGGTCCTTAGTGTACTCATGGTCCTTGGTGTGCTCATGGTCCTTGGTGTGCTCATGGTCCTCGGTGTAGTCACGGTTGTCAGTGTAGTCATGGTCCTTGGTGTGCTCATGGTCCTTGGTGTACTCACTATCCTCGGTGTATTCATTGTCCTCAGGGTAGTCATGGTCCTCGGTGTAGTCACGGTCCTCACTGTACTCATGGTCCTCAGTGTGCTCATGGTCCTGGGTTTAGTCATGGTCCTCGGTGTAGTCGTGGTTCTCAGTGTACTCATGGTCCTCGGTGTACTTATGGTCCTCAGTGTAGGCACAGTCCTCAGTGTAATCATGGTCCTCAGTGTACTCATGGTCCTCAGTGTACTCATTGTCCTTGGTGAAGTCACGGTCCTCGTTGTGCTCATGGTCCTCGGTGTACTCATGGTCCTTGGCGTGCTCATGGTCCTCAGTGTACTCATGGTCCTCGGTGTACTCATGGTCCTCGGTGTACTCATGGTCCTTGGTGTACTTATTGTCCTCGGTGTACTCATTGTCCTTGACGTGCTCATGGTCCTCGGTATATATGTACCTGTGCTGACCAGGGCCAGATTAGGAGCATCATGGGCCTGGTGCTGAGGATTTTGGTGGCCTTTTTATGGAAACAAAATGAAAATGCAAACAATTTTTCGCTAAAACGAATTAAATATACTCTCACTGCTGACCTGTCTTTATTTACATATGAAGCCCAATGTCTTTTCTGTCTCTGCATGCAAAATACTTGTTGTATATTCCTATTTTAGCACCTCCATCTGAGTGAATAGGGGGATGGGGGGGGGGGTGCTGTGCCCCCGATATCACCACATCTATAAATACCTTCACACTTTTGTCAATTTAACACTTAATCCATTGCGGATGAAAAAAAAAGTTCCCAGGACTAATTTTTTCAGCAATGCAAGCGCACCATTATAACATCCAGTTTGTGCGTTGCTGTGATGTGCGTTGCTCACTGCTGTTCAGGTTGAGGTGTCATTCACAACGAAGACACTTGAATGCGCCACACATAGAGCAGGTGCACAGAAACATACAAGAAAAAGAACCGCTGCTCCAGGTGTATAAGGATAAGGCTGATTGGAGTATCTTGCAGAGTGCCAGCCCCCTGGCCCGCCTTCCGTGGGGAAACTTGGAAAGAAGAAAGAAATGGCTGCACATCCAGAACTTCCGATTGCCTTTTATTTTGTTTCACAAAGATAACACCAAAGACACCAAACGGTGGTCAGGCAGACGCGTTTCACACATACATCTTGTGCTTAATCATTACGATTGATTAAGATGTAGACGCGTTTCACACATGCATCTTGTGCTTAATCATTACGATTGATTAAGATGTAGACGCGTTTCACACATGCATCTTGTGCTTAATCATTACGATTGATTAAGATGTAGACGCGTTTCACACATGCATCTTGTGCTTAATCATTACGATTGATTAAGATGTAGACGCGTTTCACACATACATCTTGTGCTTAAATCATTACGATTGATTAAGATGTAGACGCATTTCACACATACATCTTGTGCTTAATCATTACGATTGATTAAGATGTAGACGCGTTTCACACATGCATCTTGTGCTTAATCATTACGATTGATTAAGATGTAGACGCGTTTCACACATACATCTTGTGCTTAAATCATTACGATTGATTAAGATGTAGACGCATTTCACACATACATCTTGTGCTTAATCATTACGATTGATTAAGATGTAGACGCATTTCACACATACATCTTTTGCTCAATCATTACGATTGATTAAGATGTAGACACGTTTCACACATACATCTTGTGCTCAATCGTTACGATTGATTAAGATGTAGACGCGTTTCACACATACATCTTGTGCTCAATCCTTACGATTGATTAAGATGTAGACGCGTTTCACACATATATCTTGTGCTTAATCATTACGATTGATTAAGATGTAGACGCGTTTCACACATACATCTTGTGCTTAATCACTATGTGTCAGGGATCCACCAGCACCAGAGCAGGGCGCTTGCATGCGCCTAGGCGCCGGCGCGCCCCTGTGCAGACACAGCGCGTTAGCGCCGGTTTGGCGCCAATTAGCATTTAAAAGTTCCCCTGTTCCATGGAAACATTGCTGCTTCGTCTCAGCTCTGTGACTCTGCTTGTAACCTGTATCCTGATTGCTTACTACCTGTTTGACCCGGCTTGTTTGACCATCCGACCAGCTCCAGTCCCGACCCGGCTTGCCTGACCTCTCTACTGTTGATACTGCTACCGTTGCCAACTTCTGCCTGCTCACCGACTCTGCCTTGCCTGCTGTGATTATCTGTGCCAGTTACCTGCCGACCCGGACCGTTTGACTCTGCTTGTGCCTGCCTACCTACTTGCTGTTGCACCTTCAGCTTCAGCCTAGTGGTTCTCTCACCTCCAGAGTGTCAGCCGCTGCTGTTCCAGTCTCCTCTCACCTGCAGTCCAGTGTACCAGCTGCTGCTGTTCCAGTCTCCTCTCACCTGCAGTCCAGTGTACCAGCTGCTGCTGTTCCAGTCTCCTCTCACCTGCAGTCCTGCCATCCCAGGAGGGATCTCTACTTCCACATCAGAGACTACACTCCAACAGGCACTCCTACCCCACTGCGCTCAGGAGACCACTGTTCCCATTCCAGTGGCTCCTGAACCAGCGTTGTATGAGAGGTCTTCTCCTACAGTCAGGCTCTCCTACCAGGTACCTAACACTATGATTGATTAAGATGTAGACGCGTTTCACACATGCATCTTGTGCTTAATCATTATGATTGATTAAGCACAAGATATATGTGTGAAACGCGTCTACCTGACCACAGTTTGGTGTCTTTGGTGTTATCTTTGTGAAACAAAATAAAAGGCAATCGGAAGTTCTGGATGTGTAGCCATTTCTTCTTTCCAATGCACAGAAACATAGCCAAGCTGGAGAGGAAAGGGCCAGATCAGGGGTCTCCAAACTATGGCCCCCCGGGTCCTGGGCCACATCCAGCCTGCTACAGGATTTTATCCGACCCTTCAGTGTGCACAAAATGAAGATGTAAGGGGGGGGGGGGCTCTGATGGGGACCCTGATGTAAGAAAGGATTTTGATGTAAAGGGGGCCATGATGTAAGGGGGGGCTCTGATGGGGACCTTGATATACGGGTGCTCAGGTGGGGATTCTGATTGAACAGGACTTTGATTGGCACCCTGATTTAAGAGGGGGGGCTTTTATTGGGACCCTGATGTATGGGGGGACTCTTATGTAAGAGAGGCTCTAATGAGGAAACTTATGCTGGGGGGGGGGCTCTGATTGAGAGAAAAATAAAAGGTAAAATAAATAAATAAATAATTTTTAACGCGCCCCGCCGAGCTTCACGTGCAGGAGCGAACGCATACGTGAAAACGGTGTGTTCAAACCACACCATATGAGGTATCGCCGCGATCGGTAGAGCGAGAGCAACAATTCTCGCCCTAGACCTCCTCTGTAGCTCAAAAAGTGCAACCTGTAGAATTTTTTTAAACGCCGCCTATGGAGATTTTTAAGGGTAAAAGTTTGTTGCCATTCCACGAGCGGGCGCAATTTTGAAGCGTGACATGTTGGGTATCAATTTACTCGGCGTAACATTATCTTTAAAAAAAAAATTGGTCTAACTTTACTGTTGTCTTATTTTTTAATGAAAAAAAGTGTATTTAAAAAAAAAAAAAAAAAACGCTGTGCAAATACGGTGCGACAGAAAGTATTGCAACGACCGCCATTTTATTCTCTAGGGTGTTAGAAAGAAAATATATAATGTTTGGAGGTTCTAAGTAATTTTCTTTTGCAAGTTTTTAACTTGCAAACAACAAATCTCGGAAAGAGGCTCGGTCCTTAAGTGGTTAATGAAACCTGTGGAGAAATGTGACTCATTTTTTTTTTTAATATAATCTTGTTTTTGCTTTTTTAATTTGCTTCATTCCCACAACAGACTGTCGTTGATTGCCTTATTACTCTGGGACCCCCTCGTCTATTAGCTGCGCAGTCTAAGACGGGTCCCGAGCCGCGTCTTTGTAGAATGCAGTGATGTAGAGGGATCTCTGAACATGTCACTGCTTATGTTGAAGGATCATCTAAGGCTTTGGAATGACACATGCATGGCTATCAAGTCTGGCCGGCTTCCCTCTCTCTGTATTGTTGCTGCCCCTGGGTGGGTGGTTTGTATCTGCAGACCAATGCCGCGTACGCGCGGTCGGATTTTGCGACGGGAAATGTTGGATGTGAGCTTGTTGGCTGAAAGTCCGACCGCGCGCATGCTCCATCGAACATTTGCTGTCGGACTTTCCGCCAACAACAAATGTTGGCTAGCAGGTTCTCAAATTTTCCCGCCAATAAAACTTTGTTGCCGGAAAGTCCAGATCGTGTGTACACAAGTTCGTCGCACAAAAGTTCGCGCATGCTCGGAATCAAGCAGAAGGAGCCGCGCTGGCTATTGAACTTCCCTTTTCTCGACTCGTCGTGACGTCTTTTACGTCACCGCGTTCCCACGTTCGTAATTGTTGGCCAACATTTGTGTGACCGTGTGTATGCAAGACACGTTGGAGCCAACAACCTTCGAACAAAAATCCACGGTTTTGTTGGCGGAAAGTCCGATCGTGTGTACGGGGCATAAGAGTTATATCTTGACAGTTTTCAATTAAAGTGTTCCTGTAAAGGTCTGACTGCCCAGTAAGTCTGCCCACTCACCCCCCCCCATGCCCCCAAACCAATAATGAAACTCTCATTAGACAGGAATGGTGGATGGTGGGGCTCCCTGAAATCAGGCTGCAAGACGGGCTTTGAAAATTGGCTGGATCTTGGTGCCAACAGAACAAGCCCCTGCCCCGCTCCTGTCTTTGCTAGAACACTGTCCCTCCTGCTGAGGCCAAACCCTTCACCATAATGTGGCCCACTCCATGCCAGAGGCCTTCACAAGGCATTCCCTGTTATTGACCTTTATTTCCCTAAGGAAGGAAGGAGCATCCACAATTGAATAGGGTTGCTGCACTGTACTGGGGAATCTTTGGAAATGGCATAAACCGTAACATCACATCGATATACTGTACATTCCAGGGTCACTAGACATTACATACTCAATCACATTTAGTGGACGGCCCACAGCAGTTACACGTGAAAGCATATGCAGCCATCTCTCTTTAACAGTCTCTCAGTGAACCCGGGGTCATTAGTACTCATTGGAATGGATTCTCTGTAGTCACCTTCTCCGTAAATGCACCACTTCCAGGACCCTCCAGGGGGAAAGCCTCACTCAGGGAACTCTTGGCATATGGCATGAAAGGCCTTTTTCAACCCGCCCCAGCCCCCCGACTCCCCTGCGTCTACTTCACCCTGGTCTCCAGCCCTGGCGAGGGCCTCCGCGTACTGGTTACATTTGAGGTGGTGTGTAGGGTTGCCACCTTTTCTTCAAGCAAAACGCGAACACTTTAGCAGCCTGGGACACCTTAGTAATGCGGTGCACGTGGCGTTCCGCATCGAATTGTGGGAGTGGCCTAATTTCTCTTGCTGACATCATCGCCCTGCCCCCCCCATTGATGCCGAACCTGCCCCTAGACAGCGGCCCGCAGCTCCTGGATGGCAACAGATGTGTGTGTGTGTCTATCTTGGCTACTTGGGGAGCCACAGCCTGGTCTGAATAATGTGTCCGGGTTTCAGTCTGCCTGATTCAAATCCCCGGCAGGTGGCAACCCTACTGGTTTGGGGTGTTTAGCGCCTATGCTCCATCTGCGACTGGGCTCCTCCCAACCTGCCTTATATTTGGGTACTGACTCACCCATGACATCACAGCAGGAGGGCTCTAACTAAAAGGGGCCTAGCACCTGATGACACAATCTTCTGTAACCAGACACTATTCTGGAACAGAGCCACCTAGTAGCAGACTAGCCAGCTGCACCTACCTACACAGCCCCCCCTGTAATATGGTGAAACTAGTTTCAGAGAAGCACCCAGAGGAAGGTTTTCTCTTTATTAAATGTTTTGTATCATTTGCTTTAGTAGGGCTCCTTCTTCAGGGTTTATTCTTACCATGGCCATTTTTTTAACTAGCCATATGGCATGGAGCTAAAGTGTGTACGTGATCTTCACTGTACTGGGGAACACTCCATATTGCTAGAGAGGGATCTGTGAGTAAGTAGAGATGGACATCCCTTTCTTTCTGTGTTGGCTACAAACATTTATCTCACTGGGAAGACCTATACAGTAGAAGGTGTCAATCCAGGTCTGGCGGAGTGCTGAACATCTCGGTGCTCCCCCTGACCAATCCCTGTCTGGTTCTAAGGTTTTTTTTAGCAAAGTAAATATGCCACCTGGAAATACCTCCTCTTGGAGAAAGGGTTCTGATCCTGTGAGTTCTATGCTCAAAGTCTCTCCATAAAGTTGATGAAAGTACAATTCATTAGACTGGACATTGGTCAGTGTCATCAAAGGATGGCGTTCATGCATTAGAGGGGGTTCCGTGCCCTTGATATCCCAAGCGTTAAAAATACCCCGAGCACTAGGTGAGTAGGAAGGGCTCTGACTGGCTCACCAAGATGGTTTGCTGATGCACTATTCCAGATATTGCTTGATTCTTCTGGCTCAGTTTACCATAAAAGCCCTAATAAAGAAGGACTGGTGAACCAACCAAAACATGTTGGCTTTTCTTCATACCTTCTGGACTCCAAATATATCCTCCGGACTCTCATCCTTCTTACATTCTTTTGATGCCTCGGGTGTAACCTGAGAATAGATCGGTTGACAGAGAGTTGTCTCTAAAATCTAGATATAAAGTCTTATTCCTCCTGTTATGGGTCCAGTGCACTACTAATACATCTATCGATGAATAAAGGTGTAGAAATGATGGAGGAACCATGCATCAGGGACCTAACGCACCCTTCAGTCTGCTGAACGCCCTGGAAGCACCAGAGGCCTAGGCACTCTGTACATGAACAATGACTTTCCATCTGGAAAGTCAGAGCTTTGCCACACCCCCCCCCCCTGCAATGCATGCCTCTGGTTTGTTCAGGGGAGATCTGGGAGAGCTTGGACTTCTATGCTGGAGGATACCATTGTGTATGACTTTCTAGACACTAGAAAAGAGTATGCAAGTCCAAAAATTGTATCTGAGCGTGTAGGCAGGTGCAGTTTGCTAGTCTGCCACGAGGTGGCTCTGTGCCAGGATAGTTTCCGGTTACAGGAGAGAGTGTCATCAGGTGCTAGGCCCACTTTAGTTAGAGCCCTCCTGTAGTGATGTAATGGGAGAATCAGTGCCCACATATAAAGCAGGTTGAGAGGAGCCCTAGTGCAGCTGGGGCATGGGAGCCAGAAACCCCACATCCATACAGATGTAGCCAAAAAAGTGTAGGCCCTGGACAGGGCTGGAGGCTGCGAAGAAGTAAACCTGCACCAAGGAGCGCCGGCTGTGGACTTCCTGATCCTTATGGAGGCCGGGGGCTAGGGCGAGTGAAGCTATCCACCTTTGGAATTCTGGGAGAGGTGTACCTATGGAGGAGGTGACTACAGAGATCCTATCTAGTGAGTACTAATAACCCTGGGTACAGAGAGACTGTTTGACAGAAGATGCCTTACTTTAATGGCTGCAAAATGCTTTCACATAAGACTTCTGCAGACTGTCCACTAAATGTGATTGACAATGTACCAGTGGCGGTGTGTCCATAAGGGCACCGCCCCCTCTCTCCAGCCGTCCCCTCTATGCCCAATGGATAGATTCATGCATCGCATGAAACCCACGCAGGCACAGGGAGAACCTGCAAACTCCAAGCAGATGGTGTTGTGGTCGGGATTTGAACCAGTAACCCTATTATCCGCTAGGTGAGTGCTAACCACTACACCACTTTGCTGCCTGATGTGCAGCAACTTTACTTATGTGTGGACATTCCTTCCTTTGGGGAAAAAAGGTTAATGGCCAGGAATATCAGGAGGAGGCCTCTGGCATGGAGTGGGGCAAAAGATGGTGGAGGTTACAGCCTCAGCAAGGAGGGTCACTGTTCTATCAAAGAGATGAGTGGGGCATGGCTTTGCACTCTTGCAGCCAACATCTAGCCAATTACAAGGCCTTACTTACATGCATCCAGTCTGCTGACAAAGGGTGGGATGAAGGTTAGTAGCTCTCATCTTTCTTGCTGAAGGACAGGTATCCAATTTTTTTTTTGTTAGTGGGAATACCATGAAAAAAGAAAACATGAAAAAGTATCCCGTTACTTTCTCAATTGTTTTCATCTGCTATACTCTGAGATTTCTGAAAGTGAGTCATAGTTCCAGAGAGACCGGCACTGTACTCCGAACAGCAGTGATGTGGTCCTATAGAAGTCGGTGGAGCTTCATTATTATTTATCTGTATAACCCTTTTGAAATATTTTTTTCAACCTAATCATAATTCACAGAAGCATGACTCATGTTTGGCATGGAAACTGCAGATTCGCTGGAAGTATGGACGACGAGAAGGACAAAGCAAGCTTGCCTTACTGGGAGAGTAATATGTTTTTTTTTTTTTATTCAATTTTATTTCTTTTTAAATGTTTTTCACTATTCATGGAAAATGTTCAAGCAGAACTGTGGTCCCAAATTTCCCTGCATAAACAGGCCGCTTGCATCTTGATATTTACATACATGGCCAAAAGTTTCTGGGCCCCTGACTGTCCTACCTATGTGAGCTGGAGTTGGAGATCCTATTCCAAAGTCATGGCCATTCATATGGAACACGCACTACTTTGCAGCTACAGCAGCTTTCACTATACCACATTCCACAAGATTTTTGGAGGGCCAAAAGTGCCTACTCAGCCAAAAGAGCATTTGTGAGCCATAAAGACACGGTTTGACCAGTTTGGTGTAGAGGAACCTGAGTATCCAGCACAGAGCCCTGATGGAGGCACAGTGGTGTAGTGGATAGCACTTTCACCTAGCAGCAATAGGGTCACTGGTTCAAAATCCCAACCACGACACCATCTGCCTGGAGTTTGCATGTTCTCCCTGTGCCTGCATGGGTTTCCTCTGGGTACTCCAGTTTCCTGGACTCCAAAGACATGCTGGTAGGTTAATCTGATCCTGTCTACCAAAAAAAATAAAAATAAACTGGCCCTAGTATGCGTTTATAAGCATGTTGTGATCCTACAAGATAAATGGCTGCTCTATATCAAGATGCAACTCAACCTCAACCCTTCTGAACATCTTTAGGATGAATTGGAATGCCAGGTCCATATAGACATGGTATGACCAGTTTGGTGTAGATCAGGGGGTCTCAAACTGGCAGCCCTCCAGCTGTTGCAAAACTACAAGTCCTGTCATGCTTGCAACTGTCAGCCTTGCAATGCCTCATGGGACTTGTAGCTTTGTGACAGCTGGAGGGCTGCCAGTTTGAGACCCTTGGTGTAGAGGAACCTGAGTGTCCTGCACAGAGCCCTGACCTCAACCCTACTGAACACCTTTGGGATGTTAGCATTCTGCATCGCTATCCTTCACTGGAGACACCTGATCGCCATAATGTGGAGCAAAGTTTGCATACGTTTAGCCATATGGTGTATCTACTCAGTGGATTCCTATACGAAAAAAAAACCTTGAGCTGTGAGCTATATTTTGTTGTCTTTTCTGCCATGCGCCCCCATAGCCTATAATTTACAGGATCTCAGAGATTCTGCATCAACTGGTTCATATCATCGTGTCCCCGGCATTCCGACACGGTCCTACAACTGATACTCACACAGCTACCCTTGTGCTTTGTGCAACAAAGATCTGGGAGAGGAACCTAGCTAAACTAAAGAAGGTGTTACCATCATTGTAGAGCAGAGCAGACAAGTGACTGTTCCATGGGGAATGTGGAGGATCATTTTGGGGTTAGAATATTTTTGATGAAGCATGTTAAACCTGTACAGGTATTAAAGGTTAATGGTGGGCAACAGTTTGACTTTGAATAAACCATACTATCCCGATTCTTCATGGACATCTGTCTTACACAAACGTGAATTTTGGACTGGAATGTCACTCGTTTTTTTTCCATTTATGCCCATGGGAACATGAAGAGTACATGCCCATGCCCTGCCTGTGTGAGAAGTCCTGGGATGTCTGCATAAGTGAAGCATCTGTACCCTTGTCAACTGGAAACTACAGACTCCAAGCAGCTTCTGATGATGTCAAACACCCACAATACTCACCACAATATCACAGGAGAGAGCTCAAGATCAACCTAACTCCAGCCAAATTCACCGCCACTGACCAGGGGGTACCACAACAGCATTAAACCCTACAACACCTTTTGCCATGGGCCTGTCAAATGAGGGTGCATTTTTGAGGGTCCGTTTTGACGGACTCCGCTAGCTGATCCCCCGCTGAGCAGGCGGATGACAGTTCCGTCTCCGCTCACTGTGCTGAGATGGACCTGTCAAAGCCCGGCTCTCCTCTATTGGGAGATTGGATGAAAACGGACCACCTGTCTGTTTTCATCCAATCCGATCCACTGGATGGATACGTCTGTTTTGAGTTGATCTTGGCGGATCGGAAGGCAGGGCGGGTGTCAGCGGACACATCTCCGCTGACACCCGCCTTCCTATAGAAGTCAACTGGTGGCCCGATCGGATCTGCCTGAAAAACTAACAGGCGGACCGATCGTGTGAAAGGGGCCAAAATCGTGTGAAAGGGACCTAAGGCTGTTCAACTATTCCAGTTGTAGCAATGTGGACTACAATTATAAAGTATAGTGATCCTCTATGGTATTTCTATGCATCGCATGCCCCTCTAGTGCCCAGTGTTAGCAACTGACATCATGTTTGTGACCCAAGCTAGGGGTTGTGGGATGAGTAGTTCCTCAGACTGATAATTGACTGGACTACACATCCCAGGGATCCTTGCTGCCATCGGAGAGATTGCTGGGAGGAACTATATAAAAAGCCAAAGCCCTGCCCTGCGCTCTCTTCCTCCTGGGCCTGACGCGAGACGGACCTCTCCGTGCATGGAGAGAGAGAGAGGTCGCGGCCTACCACGTGGTGTACCACATTCCAACCCGGATGACAGGGGCCTACCACTGCTTGTTGTCCCTCCCGATGCAAAGCTCCGAACCGCAGCGCAAGGATTACTCCACGGGGACTATTTGGTGACTTTTGGGCTCAGGCGGAGTAATCCTTGTGCCGCGGTTCCCGGCAATTACATTCCCCGGCGGATCGGTATAGAAATGGATGTCGGGAGTCTGATTACATTGTCGGAACTGCTGAATAAAGATAAGAACTTGTGCCTGATAACATTAAAGCGGGATTCCGGCCAGCAAATTTTTTTTTTTTAAAGTCAGCAGCTACAAACACTGTAGCTGCTGACTTTAAATAAGTAGACTTACCTGTCCTGGGTGCCCGCGATGTCGGCCGCCCGAGGCCGACCAGTCCCTCGGCTCTCAGGTCCCGGCACCGCCATCCTAAGTAAGGGAAACAGGCATTGGAGCCTTGCGGCTTCACTGCCTTTTTCCTAGTGCGCACGCGCGAGCGGCGCGGCGCTTTGTGAATGGGACGCGATGTGTTGTGGGACACACACAGTTCCCATAACACACCGCGCCCCATTCCCCAGAAGACAACACGGGGAGCAGAAGACTGAAGATCACTGCGGTGTAGGAAGAGGCAGATTAGGAAGACTGCCTAGCAACAGCCATTTCACGTAAGTAAAAAAAATTTTTTTTTTCCTCCTTTTTTAGGTATTTTTTTGTGCAATTTTTTTTTTCAGGGTGGACCTCCACTTTAACTAGTCATGTTCCTTCCCCCGGCCACCAGCTGAGCAGATGAAGCCCAGAGCCACAGTCCGGTCTGGATCATGTGTCCGGGTAACAGACATAAGGAGATCCAGACACATTATATAAAATTACTCAAAACCCGTACTGTCCTGGTGAATTCTGGACAGGTGGCAACCCTAACAGCAGCTGGAATGAGACGTCTGCTGTAGATGGGGTAGCCACCCCCACCTAGATGGTTGGATTCCCTCCAACGAAGAGAAGAACCCTGCTGTTCTCAAACTCAGACTATTTATATGCCTCCCAGCCACCTACTGGGCACACCCCTGTAGGGATTGGCTGAGGCTCAATAAATATTCAGGTCCATTTTGCTTGCTCAACTCTATGTAGGCAGGTGCAGTCTATTTTTCTCCACTGCAGGTGGTGCTTGTCCACAGCGGCAATGCAGATGGGGAACCTAGTTCCTCTATGATTTCCTCTGTCATAGGAAGGGCACTGGCACCCCATGTGACCTTGACAGCCATCTTGGGTCAGGCAAAGTCTTTTTAAGAACCTGGCTCCCGGGTTTGACGCTCATTTTGGGAGTGACTAAAGTAGGGACAGGTCACCCCTCTGACAGAGACAGTGCACAACGCCAGGAAAAGGTTCCCAGAAGAGTAGGGAAAGTGAAGGGACCACTCCAAACCTCTGAAAAGCTTCCCCTTTGGGTACGGACCGGCCTGGTCACATTCTGCTCCTTGCGTCAGATGCCGTTGCCACCTCTGAGTCTTCTCCTCACTGTCCCATCACTGTTACAACTTCTGATTGTTCCCGGCTGGGTTGCCTTCCCGCCGGTTGTGTTGTGTATTGCTGGACTTTTGTTACGTTATATTTCTGTTACTGAACCTGGACTCCGTGTGTTTCCTGCCTGCAGCATCACGCTGCACCTACCCAACGCTGCACCTGACCTACCCACACCCTCTAGGTTCCAGAAGTCTCTGAAATACAGGGGAGAACAATCAGACCTGCAGCCTGTGAAATCCAGAACAGCCAACAGCAATCAACAACTGCACTGATTACAGAGGAGCCAAAAAAAAAATGTAATTTAAAGGACCGTCTGTAATATTGATTGGACCCTGGGCAAAACTATTCGCCCCCCCCCCCATGCAGTTTCGCTCTCCACCTGCTCTGAGACATACAATAAATAGCAGCTAGACTCAAAATCAGTTTACTGAATCAGATCAGGCAGCTATTGTGATTGGTTGCCAGAGGTTCCAGTGTATCATTACCGCTCACTGACTGGTTGCTAGAGGTTACAGTGTATCATTACCGCTCACTGACTGGTTGCTAGAGGTTACAGTGTATCATTACCGCACACTGACTGGTTGCTAGAGGTTACAGTGTATCATTACCGCTCACTGACTGGTTGCTAGAGGTTACAGTGTATCATTACCGCTCACTGACTGGTTGCTAGCGGTTACAGTGTATCATTACCGCTCACTGACTGGTTGCTAGAGGTTACAGTGTATCATTACTGCTCACTGACTGGTTGCTAGAGGTTACAGTGTATCATTACCGCTCACTGACTGCTTGCTAGAGGTTACAGCACACATTACGGCTCACTGATTAGTTGCTAGAGGTTACAGCACATGATTTCTGCCTGTTGATTGGTTGCTAGAGACTACTGTGGATATGACCTCAGGGGGGCAAGATATACATATCAATGCTGCCGGCCGCCGCTATTTACATATGAATGCCGGTAATTTACATTTAAACACAGGGTCTGCAGGTGAGTCATCTGTACACAACAATAGGGCATTAGTAGCAGCACTTCACACTGAGATGTCAGGACACAGCACGGGACTAAAACCTCAAGGGACCGGGGAATTTAAACCAGGATAGTTGGCAAGTATGAGGCAGCTGCTTTGGGCCCCACAACAATGACAGGGCCCAGGGCAGCTGCCCCTTTTGCCCTGCCTTAAAAACGCCCCTGGTAATTTACCTAACGAACCCAACAAACCGGACTGGGAGGGTGCTGCATAAAGTATTTGGCCTGTGTCTCCATTGGAATAATTTTATATCATTTCTTGTCCTGGCAGGAAAACCTTCCCAGAAAACTAATATAGGCTCTTATCCTTTCCCATATTACCCCAAACAAAACAGTAGGTTTTGGATGGAGTTGGGCTTTAATTCTTGGCAGTAAAATAGTTACTTACTCGACATAATTATATGATTTGGTGACGCTGACATGACTCACATAGAGGACGAAATTAAATAATAATTTTGCTTTATTATGTGTAGCAAAGGCAGGCTGAATAAAAGTAAAATAAATAAAAAACCCCATGTGATCGGGAAGTGGACCTCCTGCAGCTGGCCCCGGCCTTACAGTAAGTGACTTCGGAGGTTTGAAGAATAATGTAAATCGGGGTTAACGGTTGGGTTCAGGTCGTCATTGCAGTAGTCAAGTGTTCCTTAGCGGCGGGGTGCACCCGGCAGTCATCCGAGGGGAACGATAGAACCACGATTGGTGGTTGACGTGAGCGGTGATGCAGGAATATTAAGGAGCGGGCTTTGCCTACGCCAAAACCAATTGGCCCGATGCCACTTGCAGGAAATATTTATAGTTGATGTGATCTTTCCCATCAACCTTTTCACTGCAAAGGAAAACAGACGAGAAAGCAATAAAAAAAAAAGGGAGAAAAAAGCAAAAACTCAGCGTGAGTTCATGAAAATACATGTAATCTGCCTTAAAAATGTTTTAGTCCATGAAAGGCAATTACGTGCTTAAAGTTAATGTAAAGGGCTATTAAAAAAAATACAAAGTGTATGTAAAAAAGAGCTAAAGCAAGCAGCAAAATACAGAGATGAAATGCATACAGTACAGTGCCTTGAAAAAGTATTCATACCCCTTGACATTTTCCACATATTGTCATGTTACAACCAAAAATGTTAATGTATTTTATTGGAATTTTATGTGATAGACCAACACATAGTGGCACATAATTGTGAAGTGGAAGGAAAATGATAAATGGTTTTCAACCTTTTTTTTTACAAATAAATATGTAAAAAGTGTGGGGGGGGGGCATTTGTATTCAGCCTCCTTTACTCTGATACCCCTAACTAAAATCTAGTGGAACCAATTGCCTTCAGAAGTCACCTAATTAGCAAATAGAGTCCACCTGTGTGTAATTTAATCTCAGTATTAAATACAGCTGTTCTGTGAAGCCCTCAGAGGTTTGTTAGAGAACCTTAGTGAACAAACAGCATTGTGAAGGCCAAGGAACACACCAGGCAGGTCAGGGATAAAGTTGTGGAGAAGTATAAAGTATAAAGCAGGTTTAGGTTATAAAAGAAAATCTCCCAAGCTTTGAACATCTCACGGAGCTCTGTTCAATCCATCATCGGAAAATGGAAAGAGTATGGCACAACTGCAAACCTACCAAGACATGGCCGTCCACCTAAACTGACCAGCCGGGCAAGGAGAACATCAGAGAAGAGCCAAGAGGTCCATGGTAACTCTGGAGGAGCTGCAGAGATCCACAGCTCAGGTGGGAGAATCTGTCCACAGGACAACTATTATGCCGCGTACACACGGTCGGACTTTTCAGCTACAAAAGTCCGACAGCCCGTCCGACAGACTTTCAATGGACTTTTGGCGGACTTTCAACAGACTTTCTAACGACCGGACTTGCCTACACACGATCACACCAAGTCCGACGGATTCGTACGTGATGACGTACACCGGACTAAAATAAGGAAGTTGATAGCCAGTAGCCAATAGCTGCCCTAGCGTTGGTTTTTGTTCGTCGGACTAGCATGCAGACGAGCGGATTTCTGGGTCCGGCGGAGTTACGATGTAAAGATTTGAAGCATGTTCCAAATCTAAAGTCCGTCAGATTTGTGACTAGAAAAGTCCGCTGAAGGTCCGGTGAAGCCCACACACGATCGGATTGTCCGACGGATTTTGACCGTTGGCGTCCGTCGGACAAGTCTGGTCGAAAAGTCCGACCGTGTGTATGCGGCATTAGTCGTGCTCCCCACAAATCTGCTCTTTATGGAAGAGTGACAAGAAGAAAGACATTGGTGAAAGAAAGTCATAAGAAGTCCTGTTTGTAGTTTGTGAGAAGCCATGTGGGGGACACAGCAAACATGTGGAAGAAGGTGCTCTGGTCAGATGAGACCAAAATTTAACTTTTTGGCCTAAAAGCAAAACTCTGTGTGTGGCGGAAAACTAACACTGCACATCGCCCTGAACACACCATCCCCACCGTGAAACATGGTGGTGGCAGGATCATGTTGTGCGGATGCTTTTCTTCAGCAGGGACAGGGAAGCTGGTCAGAGTTGATGGGAAGATCGATGGAGCCAAATACAGGACAATCTTAGAAGAAAACCTGTTAGAGTCTACAAAAGACTTGAGACCGGGGAGGAGGTTCACCTTCCAGCAGGACAACGACCCGAAACATCCAGCCAGAGCTACAATGGAATGGTTTACATCAAAGCATATTCATGTGTTAGAATGGCCCAGTCACAGTCTTTTGGACCCCTGATGTCTCAATAAAGAGAACCTATCACTAAAAAGGGATCTGTCGGCTGCCGCTTCCACACAACCTGGGCAGCTGCCATGTTTCCCGGTCTCCATACACCCATCGGCATACCCAGGACTGGCATGGGAGGTGCCGCCAGGTAGAGGGGGAGGGAGACCACCGATCATCTATTCGCTGATCTCCCCGTCTTGTTACTGACCCTGAAGTGAGGTGTAAAACCTCACTTGCGAGTCCTTGTGTCACTTTGGAGTGCGATCTGCATTGCATTCGTTTTCATTGGAGGGCAGGTGAATCGTCAAGGGTCTTTTAGACCCCTGGTGTCTTATTAAAGAGAACCTATTACCAAAAAAAGGCGGTTGCTGCTTCCACACACCCCAGTCAGCTACCACGTTTCCCGCTCTCCATGCACCTATCGGCATACCCAGGCCTGGCATGGCAGGTGCCACCAGGAAGAGCGAAGGGAGACCAGCGAACAGCCGTTCGCTGAGCTCCCTGTCCTGTTACTGACCCTGAAGTGTAAAACCTTACTTCCGAGTCCCTGTGTTACCTTGGAGTGCGATATGCACCGCATTCATTTTATTCTACGGCAGTTGATACATAAGGGGTCTTTTAGACCCCTGATATCTGATTAAAGAGAACCTGTCACCAGAAAAGGTTTCCGCTGGCTGCTGCTGCCACACACCCCAGTCAGCTACCACGTTTCCCAGGCTCCATGCACCCATTGGCATACTCAGAACCGGCATGGCAGGTGCCACCAGGGAGAGGAGAGGGAGACCAGCGAACATCCATTCACTGATCTCCCTGTCCTGTTACTGACCCGGAAGTGATGTGTCACTTTGTAGTGCGATATGAACTGCATTCATTTTTATTGGACGGCAGTTGAGACATCAGGGGGGGTGGGGTGCCTGCGCACAAAAACGCTGACACGTTACATGTAGCCGGGCATGGGATCGAGATCGATAATTGTAGGCCCGTTATTCACGACTAGCTCTAAAATGATGACCTGTAAGAGCTTTTAAAGTGTCACCTATGGAAAATATAGAATACTTCGTTTTATTGCAGGCATGTTTAAGGATTTAACATGATGGGTATCTATATACTCAGCGCAACCTAATTTTTTATATTTTTTTAATATTTTTCCCCAAAAAATTGGGTCAAATATTTCATTTATGTGCCCCTAAAACTTTCACTTTGTTGTATTTTTTTCTGAAATTTGGCATTTCATAAACTGTGTTAATTTCGTGTGACATTAAAAATGTGAACTACCACTATTTTATTCTCCAGGGGGTCTGTTTTCAGAAAATATATAATGCTTGAGGGTTTTTGTGCAATCTTTAGAATCTTTAGGTCTAAAAAAATTTCTTTTTTTTAAACATGTGTGCAAAAAAAAAATGCAACAAAAGCTCTGGCAGCGAAAGAGTTAAACAAAATAAATGTATTACTGTATTCTTGATTTCATCGCTGCATTATTTTTGTACCTTTTATATCTGTCTGGAGTTCACCTTTATTCACTTTTTTTTAAATCATTATTAGAATTATTACATTTTTTTACATGTTTATTAACTAATATAAATATGTGTTCTCTTAGAAGAGACCTGAATGCACATTCTTGGGCATCACCAGCACAGTGAAATCAGGCAGAAAATATTGAAAATGAATAGAAAACAAGACAACAAATGGCCAGCGCGGATGAGAATTAGGACACAGTTTCTGTTGGGACAGAGCCAAAATTTTGCGTACTTTACATTAATATCCCAGAGATATGAGGATTTATCGTTCAGTACTAGTTCAGAGTAAATTCTCGATGTCATTCCCTTGATTAAAAGTCCAGATTAACCCAAAAGGGAATGTCAAGGGACATAAGACTCGGAGGCTGGAAGAGGGACAAAACTTTACAGATAAGGAGAAAATCAGTCGGTGGTCATGTAACACGGAGCCCACAGAATACCAATAGATGCTTCATCTACGTTCTCATCACTGCAATGTTATTTCTTCTTCAAATTTATTTATGGAGGGCAAAAGAGCATTGATAATGTCCAGTTAGCTATTGTGTCTCCCTTCCTTCCTTCTTCCTTCCTTCAGTTTATCTCTCCCTCTCTCTCTTTTTTTCCCTTACTTCCATCCCACCATGCGCCATCCCTCCCTCCATTCCTCCCTTTTTCCTCCTTCCTCTCTCCCTCTCCTCCCTTCCTTTCTTCCTTCCCTCCTTCTCTAAGTTCTTCCTTCCTCCCACCTTTCTTTATTTCTCATTCCCTTCCTCTCTTATTTCCTTCCTCCATCCTTCCCTTGCTCTCTCCCTCCTTTCCTTCATCATTCCCTCCCTCTTTCCCTCATTACTTCCTTCTATCCCTTTTCCTCCATTCCTCCCTCTGTCTCTACATCCTTCCTTCCTTCTTCCATCCTTCCCTCCCATCTTCATTCCTTCTTCCATCCCTCCCTTACCCCTCCCCCCCATTCCTTTATCCCTTCTTTACTCCTCTCCCTCCCTCTTTCCTTCCTCCATCCCTCCCCCCTTCCTTCCTTCCTTCCTTCCTTCCTTCCTTCCTTCCTTCCTTCCTTCCTTCCTTCCTTCCTTCCTTCCTTCCTTCCTTCCTTCCTTCCTTCCTTCCTTCCTTCCTTCCTTCCTTCCTCCCTCTTACTTTCTCCTTCCTTCCTTCCTTAATTCCATCTTTGATTCATACTTACCTGCCTCCATCCAGCCCTTACTTCCTCCCCCTCCCTTCCTTACCCCCGCCCCCCTCCTCCTTTCTTCCCTATTTTTCATCTTTGATCCGTTCTTTCCTGCCTCCATCCCTCCCTTACTTCATCCCCCTCCCTTCCTTAATTCTTTCCTTACCCCCCTCCTCCTTCCTTCACTTTCATCTTTGATTCATTCTTTCCTGCCTCCATCCCACCCTTACTTCCTCCCCCCTTCCTTCATCCCTTCCGTACCCCCCCACCTTCCTTCTTTACTTCCATCTTTGATTCGTTCTTTTCTGCCTCCATCCCTCCCTTACTCCCCCTTCCTTCATCCCTTCCTTACCTCCCCTCCTTCCTTTTTTAATTCCATCTTTGATTTGATCTTCCCTGCCTCCTTCCCTTCTTACCCCCCTCCTCCTTCCTTCCTTAATTCCATCGTTGATTTGTTCTTTTCTCCCTCCATCCCTTCCTTACTCCCCCCCTGCTTCCTTCATCCCTTCCTTACTTCCTCCATCCCTTCCTTACTTCCTCCCCCCCTTCCTTCAACCCTTCCTTACTTCCCCCCCTTTCTTCATCCCTTCCTTACTTCCTCCCCCCTCCTTCCTTCATCCCTTCCTTACTTCCTCCCCTCCCCTTCCTTCATCCCTTCCTTACTTCCTCCCCCCTCCTCCCTTCATCCCTTCCTTAACCCCCTCCTTCCTTCTTTAATTCCATCTTTGATTTGATCTTCCCTGCCTCCATCCCTTCCTTACCCCCCTCCTCCTTCCTTTCTTAATTCCATCTTTGATTTGTTCTTTTCTCCCTCCATCCCATCCTTACTTCCTCCCCCCCTCCTTCATCCCTTCCTTACTTCCTCCCCCCTCCTTCTTTCATCCCTTCCTTACTCCCCCCTCCTTCATCCCTTCCTTACTTCCTCCCCTCCCCTTCCTTCATCCCTTCCTTACTTCCTCCCCCTACTTCCTTCATCCCTTCCTTACCCCCCTCCTTCCTTCTTTAATTCCATCTTTGATTTGATCTTCCCTGCCTTCATCCCTTCCTTACCCCCCTCCTCCTTCCTTCTTTAATTCCATCTTTGATTTGTTCTTTTCTCCCTCCATCCCTTCCTTACTTCCTCCCCCCTCCTTCCTTCATCCCTTCCTTACTTCCTCCCCCCTCCTTCCTTCATTCCTTCCTTACTTCCTCCTCCCTTCCTTCATCCATTCCTTACTTCCTCCCCTCCCCTTCCTTCATCCCTTCCTTACTTCCTCCCCCCTCCTTCCTTCACCCCTTCCTTACCCCCTCCTTCCTTCTTTAATTCCATCTTTGATTCGTTCTTTCCTGCCTCCATCCCTCCCTTCCTCCCCCTTCCTTCATTACTTCCTTACCTCCCCCCCACCCCTCCTTCCTTCCATAATTCCATCTTTGATTCAAACTTTCCTGCCTCCATCCCCCCCATACTTCCTCCCCCCTTCCTTCACCCCTTCCTTACCCCCCTCCCCATACCTTCATTTCCTCTTTGATTCATTCTTTCCTGCCTCCATCCAGTGAGGGGATTTCTCACCTTAAACTAGACATGTGTGATTCGTTTAGTTCCCTAATAAATATTCAGACCAATTTTTTGTTATTCAGAGATTTGGATATATCCCAATACCCAATTTACAGTATAAATGAAGTTTACTGAGTGCTCCGAAAAACTAAAACGAAATTCGTCCGAATTTCTGAAATTCAAATCGTATTTTATATCGAATTCCAGTCAAATTCGAACTGTAAACACATTTCTAAAAATCAAAGACTGTGTGTTACTAGAGTACCATTTCGAAAATTTTTCTGTTTTTGTTATGCCAAAGGAGATTTAACTACTTACGGACCACCCGTCATCGTTATATGTCGGCTGTTTGACGTTGAATACCGTTGTTATGGCAGCAAATAGCTCCCGTAACCCCCGGTATCCTTTTAAGCAGCAGGTGGTCTGCTTTCAGATAAAAGTGGTCTCTGCGGTGGATTCGCCGCTGCGGGGGTGTCCGCTGCTTACCAGAGCCGTCGGTAGCGGCAGAGACAATCGGGTCCTTTCCCCTCCGAGGCTGGATGCTGAGGGAATGACGGCCTCCACTCGGCTCCACGCCATTGGATGACGGAAGCAACGTCAAATGTCACTTCCACCCAATGGTCTTAAAGGGGACAAAAAAATTATTGGAAAAAAAAAATACATTTGACCTAAATTTATTTTTTTTAAATAAAAAAACTAAAAAGTAAAATAAATAAGAAAAAAAGAATTTAAAGCGCCCCCGTTTGTCGCCATTCCACGAGCGGGTGCAATTTTTTTAAGCATGACACGTTGGGTATCAATTTACTCGACATCATCTTTCACAATATACGGTAGAAAAAAATTGGGCTAACTTTACTGTTGTCTTATTTTTTCATTCAAAAAATCATATTTCTTCCCAAAAAGACCGCTGTGCAAATACAGTGTGAAATAAAGTAGTGCAATGACCGCCATTTTATTCTCTAGGGTGTCTGAAAAAAATAAAATAAAAAAATAAAAAATAAATTATATATTTTATATATATATATATATATATATATATATATATATATATATATATATATATACACACACACACACACACACCCACACACACACACACATATATATATATATATATATATATATATATATATATATATATATATATAATTATTTATTTATTTATTTTTATTTTTTACAAAAAGAAAAATAGAAAGTTACTTAAAAAACCCCAAACATTATATATAATGTTTGGGGGTTTTTAAGTATTTTTCTAATTTAAAAAAAACCTGATTTTAACTTGTAAACAACAAGTTTGAAAAATAGGCCCGGTCCTTAACCACTTGCTTACTGGGCACTTAAACCCCCCTCCTATCCAGACCAATTTTCAGCTTTCAGCGCTGACGCACTTTGAATGACAATTGCGCGGTCATCCAACACTGTACCCAAATGAAATTTTCATAATTTTTTCCCCACAAATAGAGCTTTCTTTTGGTGGTATTTGATCACCTCTGTGATTTTTATTTTTTGCGCTATAAACAAAATAACAGCGCCAATTTTGAAAAAAACGCATTATTTTTTTACATTTTGCTATAATAAATATCCCCCAAAAATGTATAAAAAAATGTTTTTTTTCCCTCAGTTTGGGCCGATCGTATTCTTCTACATATTTATGGTAAAAAAAAAATCGCAATAAGCGTTTATTGAATGGTTTGCGCAAAAGTCATAGCGTTTACGAAATAGGGGATAGTTTTATGGCATTTTTATTAAAATTTTTTTTTTTTACAAGTAATGGCGGCGATCAGCGATTTTTATTGTGACTGCGACATTATGGCGGACATGTCGGACATTTTCAACACATTTTTGGGACCATCGTCATTTATACAGCGATCAGTGCTATAAAAATGCACTGTGTAAATGACACTGGCAGTGAAGGGGTTAACCACTAAGGGGCGGGGAGGGGTTAAGTATGTCCTAGGGGAGTGATTCTAACTGTAGGGGGATGGGCTGTATGTGTCCCTGCGGCGATCGAGTCTGCGTGACCCCACGACCCGACTCATGGAGCTCCCGGCCGGCGCGCACGCAATGGCACGGCAGGGAATTCAAATGGATGTACCTGTAAGTCCATTTGCCCAGCCGTGCCATTCTGCCGACGTACATCGGCGTGCACCGGTTGGGAAGGGGTTAAGATCAATGAATGCTTTCACACTGGGGCAGTGCGCTAGCGGGGCGGTGAAAAAAACCCCGCCCCTCTCCTGAATGGAAAGCTCTTCAAAAGCGCTCAAGTGTTTTTACTGGCAGTTTAGAAGCACCTCAGTGCGAAAGGGGCCTTATGGCAGCTCTAAGACCCCTTTCACACTGAGGAGCTTTTCAGGCGCTTTCACGCTAAAAAAAAAAAAAAAGCGCCCGAAAAGCTACTGAAAACCTATTTCCATTAGACCCCTTTCACACTGAGGCGCTTTTCAGGCGCTTTCACGCTAAAAAAAGCGCCTGAAAAGCTCACGAAAAACTATTTCCATTAAAATCAATGAATGCTTTCACACTGGGGCAGTGGGCTGGCAGGGCGGTGAAAAAACGCCCCTCTCCATTGAAATGAATGGAAAGCTCTTCAAAAGCACCTGAAAAGCTCTTCAAAAGCACTCAAATGTTTTATTGGCGGGTTAGAAGCGCCTCAGTGTGAAAGGGGCCTTAAAATCAGTGAATGCTTTCACACTGGGGCAGTGGGCTGGCAGGGAGGTGAAAAAAAACGCCCCCTTCTATTGAAATGGATGGAAAGCTCTTCAAAAGCGCCTGAAAAGCTCTTCAAAAGCGCTCAAATGTTTTTACTGGCGGTTTAGAAGCGCCTCAGTGTGAAAGGGGCCTAAAATACAGGATTACCATTCAATGGCGTCCCTAAGGGGGGGCCAGAGGGGGCCCTGACCCCCCCAACATTATGCTGTGCCCCACCATGTGCCCCCCCTAAGAGGGAGAGAGTCCCCAGTCAGCTCCTGCGGGTGATTCCTCCCCCCTCCCTCTGCTCGCTGACACTGCATAATGCGAGCGCTCACACAACCACGGCCGCCCGATCTGCTCCTTCCCCTGCATCCTCATTGGCAGGGAGAAGAGCGAGTTGCAGGAAGGACTCCACCAGGACTCTCAGTTACTGAAAAAACAGACTGATTTCTCCCATCCTTAGGACAGGAGAACCAGCCTGGAAATTCCAAGAGATGCCAGACCAGCGCTCTCAATAGCAGGGGCAGGACAGCAAGAGGAGGCTGGGGAACCCCACAGTGGCGGAACACCAGGGCCCGGTGGCAAGACAACCTTTGCAACCCTGATAGTTCTCTCACTGCTTTGGACCCTTATATTTTCTTGGTATGCTGGTGACATATAGATCTTGTTTCCTGCCACCCTGGGGGGGCCCCAATACAGTAGGAAGGGAGCTCACTGCAGAACATGTGAAAGGGCCATTGTGGGGTCATAGTAAAGGGCCCCAGGATATATATATATATATATATATATATATATATATATATATATATATATATAATTAATTGCATTTTATAGTTGCCCCCCTACTTTTGTCCCTGTCCCCCCATGTGCCCCCCCTAAATATGAAAGCTGGAGACGCCACTGTTACCATTTACGTTCTATTTTCGGTGAAAATCAGATATTAGCCCGAAAGTCAGTTTTAAAAAAAAAAGGCAACCGCAGAGTCCTGTTATTGTGTACATATTTCGAGTTGTTAATGTACAAGTGAACTGAAAGCAAGAATCATTCAGCTGGGTGTGTAGTCTGAGCTTCAGTTTTGTTTTTCAGCAGACTACCCTGGTGCACACGCAAAAAAGAAGCTTGGGGCGCCACCTGTTGGCTGCAAATTATATAAGCAATTTTTCATATTTTATTTAGCTACAAATTAACCTGAATATAATGCTGAATGAAAAAAAAAAAAAATATATATATATATATATATTGCAAAAACACTCTAAGAAAGTCATTTCTGTGCTGGAATATAGGGCGAATCTATAAATATGTCTGTATACATTGTCGGCACCTGTACTCATTTCCCTGAGGATGTGCGGCGGGCCATGTGTTGAGGTCACGGGGCAGCAGAGATTAAAAGGTCCCCCCCCGATAAGATCTTGCAAGTCAGTCCCAGCTGTTTGTGAGCTTTAGACCATCACTGAGGCTGCTGTGCTGACTAATCCAAATAGAGGAAGCTCTGCAGAGGCCAGAACTTTTGATGCGAGGAAATTAGCAGCTTGATTTTTATTATGCCGTGTTTAAACAGGATGGCCGTGTACAGAACAACAACAAGCGGCGAAAAACAACAACATTTCATTGCCGCGACTGAACTCCTAAAGGGGTTTTCCACGTTGCTATACTTGCCTTGGGGTTTGCCGATTCGGAGGAGCGCACGTCCTTCTGTCTTTAGAATCGGCGGTCGGTCTCTACCGCTTGTAGGCAGCTGTAGACTGCACTCCCCACTGTAGGTGGCACTCTTCCAAAAGCGGCAACGCAGAAGTATATATACAGTTGTGCTCATAAGTTTACATACCCTGGCAGAAGTTATGATTTCTTGGCCATTTTTCAGAGAATATGAATGATAACACAATAACTTTTCTTTCACTCATGGTTAGTGTTTGGCTGAAGACATTCATTATCAATCAACTGTGTTTACTCTTTTTAAATCATAATCACAACAGAAACTACCCAAATGACCCTGATCAAAAGTTTACATACCCCAGTTCTTAATACCGTGTATTGCCCCCTTTAACATGAATGACAGCTTGAAGTCTTTTGTGGTATTTGTGGATGAGGCTCTTTATCTTCTCAGATGGTAAAGCTGCCCCATTCCTCTTGGCACAAAGCCTCCAGTTCCTGTAAATTCTTGGGCTGTCTTGCATGAACGGCACGTTTGAGATCTCCCCAGTAGGGATGAGCCGAACACCCCCCTGTTCGGTTCGCACCAGAACTTGCGAACAGGCAAAAAATTTGTGCGAACACCGTTAAAGTCTATGGGACACGAACATGAATAATCCAAAGTGCTATTTTTAAATGCTTATATGCAATTTATTGTCATAAAAAGTGTTTGGGACCCGGGTCCTGCCCCAGGGGACATGGATCAATGGAAAATAAAGTTTTAAAAACAGCCGTTTTTTCGGGAGCAGTGATTTTAATAATGCTTAAAGTGAAACAATAAAAGTGTAATATGCCTTTAAATTTCGTACCTGGGGGGTGTCTATAGTATGCCTGTAAAGGGGCGCATGTTTCCCGTGTTTAGAACAGTCTGACAGCAAAATGACATTTCAAAGGAAAAAAAGTCATTTAAAAGTACTCGCGGCTATTAATGAATTGCCGGTCCGACAATACACATAAAAGTTCATTGATAAAAACGGCATGAGTTTTCCCCACAGGGGGAACCCTGAACCAAAATTTAAAAAAAAAATGACGTGGGGGGTCCCCCTAAATTCCATACCAGGCCCTTCAGGTCTGGTATAGATATTAAGGGGAACCCCGGCCAAAATAAAAAAAAATGACATGGGCTCCCGCTCAAAATCTATACCAGACCCTTCAGGTCTGGTATGGATTTTAAGGGGAACCCCGCGCCAAAATTTAAAAAAAAAACGTTGTGGGGTCCCCCCAATAATCCATACCAGACCCTTATCCAAGCACCCAACCTGGCAGGCCGCAGAAAAAGAGGGGTGGACAAGAGAGCGCCCCCTCTCCTGAACCTTACCAGGCCACATGCCCTCAACATTGGGAGGGTGCTTTGGGGTAGCCCCCCAAAACAACTTGTCCCCATGTTGATGAAGACAAGGGCCTCATCCCCACAACCCTGGCCGGTGGTTGTGGGGGTCTGTGGGCGGGGGGCTTATCAGAATCTGGAAGCCCCCTTTAACAAGGGGACCCCCAGATCCCGGCCCTCCCCCCTGTGTGAAATGGTAAGGGGGTACAAAAGTACCCTACCATTTCACAAAAAAACTGTCAAAAATGTTAAAAATGACAAGAGACAGTTTTTGACAATTCCTTTATTTAAATGCTTCTTCTTTCTTCTTTCTTCTATCTTCTATCTTCCTTCGGTTTCTTCCTTACCATTTCACACAGGGGGGAGGGCCGGGATCTGGGGGCCCCTTGTTAAAGGGGGCTTCCAGATTCCGATAAGCCCCCCGCACGCAGACCCCCACAACCACTGGCCAGGGTTGTGGGGATGAGGCCCTTGTCCTCATCAACATGGGGACAAGGTCTTTTCCTGCGGCCTGCCAGGTTGCGTGCTCCGATAAGGGTCTGGTATGGATTTTTGGGGTGACCCCACGCCGTTTTTTTTTTTAATTTTGGCGCGGGGTTCCCCTTAAAATCCATACCAGACCTGAAGGGCCTGGTATGTAATTTAGGGTACCCCCCACGTCATTTTTTTAAAAAATTTTGGTTCAGGGTTCCCCTGTGGAGAATTCCCATGCCGTTTTTATCAATGAACTTCTATGTGAATTGTCAGACCGGCAATTCATTATTAGCCGCATGTAGTTTTAAATGACTTTTTTTCCTTTGAAATGTAATTTTGCTGTCAGACTGTTCTAAACACAGGAAACATGCGCCCCTTTACAGGCATACTATAGACACCCCCCACGTACAAAATTTAAAGGGATATTACGATTTTATTGTTTCACTTTAAGCATTATTAAAATCACTGCTCCTGAAAAAACGGCTGTTTTTAAAACTTTTTTTTGCATTGATCCATGTCCCCTGGGGCAGGACCCAGGTCCCCAAAAACTTTTTATGACAATACCATGAATATAAGCCTTTAAAATGAGCACTTTTGATTTCTCCCATAGACTTTTAAAGGGTGTTCCGCGGCATTTGAATTTGCCGCAAACACCTCAAATTGTTCGCTGTTCGGCGAACTTGCGAACAGCCGATGTTCGAGTCGAACATGAGTTCGACTCGAACTCGAAGCTAATCCCTACTCCCCAGAGTGGTTCAATGATATTGAGGTCAGGAGATTGAGATGGCCACTCCAGAACCTTCACTTTATTCTGCTTTAGCCAATGACAGGTCTATTTGGCCTTGTGTTTTGGATCATTGTCATGTTGGAATGTCCAAGTACGTCCCATGCGCAGCTTCCTGGCTGATGAATGCAAACCTTCCTCCAGTAATTTTTGATAACATACTGCATTCATATTGCCAACAATTTTGACCAAATTTCCTGTGCCTTTGTAGCTCTCACATCCCCAAAACATCTGCGATTCACCTCCGTGTTTCACAGTAGGAATGGTGGACCTTTCATCATAGACCTTGTTGACTCCTCTCCAAATGTAGCGTTTATGGTTGTGGCCAAAAAGCTCAATTTTGGTCTCATCACTCCAAATGATTTTGTGGCAGAAGGTTTGAGGCTTGTCTCTGTGCTGTTTGGCATATTGTAAGTGGGATACTTTGTGACATTTGCGTAGTAATGGCTTTCGTCTGGCGACTCGACCATGCAGCCCATCTTTCTTTAAGTGCCTCTTTATTGTGCATCTTGAAAACAGCCACACCGCATGAGTCTTGTATTTCACCTGAAGTTATTTGTGGGTTTTTCTTTGCATCCCTAACAATTTTCCTGGCAGTTGTGGCTGAAAGTTTAGTTGGTCTACCTGACCATGGTTTGGTTTCAACAGAACCCCTTATTTTCCACTTCTTGATAAGAGTTTGAACGCTGCCGATTGACATTCTCAATTCCTTGGATATCTTTTTATATCCCTTTCCTGTTTTATACAATTCAACTACCTTTTCCCGCAGATCCTTTGACAATTTGTTTGCCTTCCCCATGACTCAGAATCCAGAAACGTCAGTGCAGCACTGGATGTGAAGATATAAGGGTCTGTCAGGAGTCCAGAAACTCATTGACCTTTTATACACACACACTAATTACAAGCCAACATATCACATGAGGATGGTTACCTTTAATAGACATTCAAACCCCTTTTTGTCAACTTGTGTGCATGTTATCAGGCCAAAATCACCAGGGTATGTAAACTTTTGATCAGGGTCATTTGGGTAGTTTCTGTTGTGATTATGATTTAAAAAGAGTAAACACAGTTGATTGATAATAAATGGCTTCAGCCAAACATTAACCATGAGTGAAAGAAAAGTTTTTGTGTTATCATTCATATTCTCTGAAAAAGGGCCAAGAAATCATCGACTGTATATATATATATATATATATATATATATATACATATATACACACACAGTGGGGAAAATAATGATTTGATCTCCTGCAGATTTTGTAAGTTTGCCCACTTACAAAGAAATTAAGGGTCTATAATTTTTATCATGGGTGTATTTTAAATGACAGAGACCAACTAAAAATCCAGAAAAAAACACATGATATAAATGTTATCAATTGAGTTGCAGTTCAGCGAGTAAAATAAGTATTTGATCCCCAAGCAAAACATGACTTAGTAGTTGGTGGAGAAACCCTTGTTGGCAATCACAGAGGTCAGACGTTTCTGTTGGTGACCAGGTTTGCACACATCTCAGGAGGGATTTTGTTCCACTCTTCTTCACAGATCTTCTCTAAATCATTAAGGTTTCTTGGCTGTCACTTGGCAACTCAAAGTTTCAGCTCCCTCCATACATTTTCTATAGTATTAAGGTCTGGAGACTGGCTAGGCCACTCCATGACCTTAATGTGCTTCTTCTTAAACCACTCCTTTGTTGCCTTGGCGGTATGTTTTGGGTCATTTTCATGCTGGAAGACCCATCCGTGACCCATCTTCAGTGTTCTGGCTGAGGGAAGAAGGTTCTCATCCAAGATTTTACAATACATGACCCCATCCATTGGCCTCTCAATGCAGCAAAGTCGGCCTGTACCTTTAGCAGAGAAACAGCCCCAAAGCATCATGTTTCCACCTCCGTGCTTCACTGTAGAGATGGTGTTCTTAGGGTCATAGTCAGCATTTTTCTTCCTCCAAACATGGCAAGTTGAGCTTTATTTTGGTCTCATCTGACCACAGCCCTTTCTCTCAATCCTTCTTTGAATCATTTAGATGTTCATTGGCAAACTTCAGATGGGCCTGTACATGTGTCTTCTTGAGGAGGGGGACCTTGCGGGTGCTACAGGATTTAAATCCATGGCAGCGTATTGTGTTACCAATGGTTTGTTTGGTGACTGTGGTCCCAACTGCCTTGAGATCATTCACAAGCTCCTCCCATGTTGTTCTGAGCTGATCCCTCACTTTTCTCATGATCATTCTCACCCCATGAGGCGAAATCTTGCATGGAGCTCCATACCTATTTGCGAAAAATTTCTCCAACGGTTGTCTTCTTCTCTCCAAGCTTCTTGCTGATGGTCTTGTAGCCCATTCCAGCCTTGTGCAGGTCTGCAATCTTGTCCCTGACGTCCTTTGGCAGCTCTTTGGTCTTGCCCATGATGGTGAGGTTTGAATGGAAGAAAGGGACTCTGTGGACTGGTGTCTTTTATACACATAACGAGTTGTCGTTAGGAGAACCTTCTTACATTGACAGGACTAATCTGTGTACCACATGAGCACCTACTGTATCCAGTCTGTGGGAGCCAGAATTATTGTTGGTTGGTAGGGGATCAAATACTTATTTTACTCACTGAACTGCAACTCTATTTATAATATTATTATTATAATTTTACAGGATTTATATCGTGCCCACAGTTTACGTAGCGCTTTACAACTTGAGGGTAGACCGTACAAATGCAATACACATTAATACAGTAGGAATAAGAGGGCCCTGCTCCTTAGAGCTTACAATCTAATATTTGTATCATGTGTTTTTTCTGGATTTTTGGTTGATATTCTATATCATATAAAATACACCTATGATAAAAATTATAGACCCTTCATTTCTTTGTAAGTGGGCAAACTTACAAAATCTGCAGGGGATGAAATAATTATTTTCCCTACTGTATATATAAATATACATCTATATCTATATCTATATATCTATGGCTATATATATATATATGGCTATATATATATATATATATATATATATATATATATATATATATATATATATATATATATATATATATATATATGTATATATATATATAGATATGTATATATCTATATCTATATCTATATCTATATATATATATATATATATGTATATAGATATAGATATTTTATTATTTTTTTACTGTCACCATTCAGTGTATTCAGATTTTTTATTTGCAAAATATTATAAAAAAAACAAAGAAAAACATGTTTTCTTTTCATTTTTTCGTGTATATAGCAACAGAAAAAAAACGGTGAATTTTCCACCTACAAGAAGATTACATGTATATAACAGAGGACCTCCGCTGGTGACTATATATATATATATATATATATATATATATATATATATATAACATCTCTAAACCTTTCCATCTCTGCAGCTCATGGCCTCCATAGACCATCCATCACGTGTCGGCTGCTGACTAACCTCTGACTTTTCTGTATTTTTACCCCTGACACTCTCTTCCGAACTTCAACAAGATCTGATAAACACTCTGCCAGTCATACGTACAGACCAGTCTGGAGGATATAACGGGAGCTGATGGCTTCTTACAATAGCCCGTAATGTTTCCAAATGTCACGTCTTATTACAGAAATGGCAGACGTCCCTAATGGTGCCCCTTCCCAACAGCAGTGGGGGGGAGGAGGCTTCAGAGCAACCTATCCAAATATTATCCATGTATTCAAGTTTATGACGCTTAAAGTCATAGCACCTGCAGATCCTTCTGGTCTTCAAATCAGGCGTAAAGTCTATAAATAGCCATTGCTTTTTTTTTGGTTGTTTTGGATAAAAAAGGTCTGTGTTAAAATAAATCTCCAACCGGGGTCAATGACAGCTATAAAAACTTGACAGGGGTTCTAATGCATCTCTAAATTGGAAAAAATAAAGTTTTGGCTATGTTAATACATATTTACTAGAGCAACCATTCTCAGCCAGGGTTTCTCCAGAGGTTGATAGTTCATCGAGCTGTGGCCGGTTGACCTCCCATTTGAAGGTGCCTGTAAAGTTTTTGGAGCCAATGCCACTTTGTACAACCAGCAGCATATGACACCATACTCTTTTTAGCTGTCTGTAAGGCTGGCAATCTTTCGCCTGGCCACCAAAGTAAGGGGGCATCTTCCTATTGACCACCAATGTAAGAAGCATTTTTCCCATTGACTACCAATGTAAGGAACATTCTTCCCACTGATCACCAATGTAAGGAACATTCTTCCCACTGACCACCAATGTAAGGGACATTCTTCTCACTGATCACCAATGTAAGGAACATTCTTCCCACTGATCACCAATGTAAGGAACATTCTTCCCACTGATCAACAATGTAATGTAAATAAAATGCTACGTACCTAATCGCAGTCTTCGATCAACCCACCAAAACCTCCTCCACGTTCCCAAATCCCGCTACAAATCAAAGGGAGAGCAAAGATTCGTAGTCCAAGGACCATGGCTATGGAACACTCTACCGACCAACATCCATATGGAAGAAAACCATCGGGCCTTCAGGACGAAACTCAAGACCTACCTCTTCTAACAAGCTGGACCTACAGGATGGACCAAGTGCTTTGAGGCTATTCAGTTCACATTTGCAGCGCTATACAAGTCATTCATTCATTCATTCAGGGACATTCTTCCCACTGATCACCAATGTAAGGGACATTCTTCCCACTAATCACCAACGTAAGGGACATTCTTCCCACTGACCACCAATGTGAGGAACATTCTTCCCACTGATCACCATTATAAGGAACATTCTTCTCACTGATCACCAATGTAAGGAACATTCTTCTCACTGATCACCAATGTAAGGATCATTCTTCCCACTGATCACCAATGTAAGGAACATTCTTCTCACTGATCACCAATGTAAGGAACATTCTTCCCACTGATCACCAATGTAAGGAGCATTCTTCTCACTGATCACCAATGTAAGGAACATTCTTCCCACTGACCACCAATGTAAGGAACATTCTTCTCATTGATCACCAATGTAAGGAACATTCTTCCCACTGATCACCAATGCAAGGAGCATTCTTCTCACTGATCACCAATGTAAGGAACATTCTTCCCACTGACCACCAATGTGAGGAACATTCTTCCCACTGATCACCATTATAAGGAACATTCTTGCCACTGATCACCAATGTAAGGAACATTCTTCTCACTGATCACCAATGTAAGGATCATTCTTCCCAATGATCACCAATGTAAGGAACATTCTTCTCACTGATCACCAATGTAAGGAGCATTCTTCCCATTGATCACCAATGTAAGGAACATTCTTCTCACTGATCACCAATGTAAGGAACATTCTTCTCACTGATCACCAATGTAAGGAACATTCTTCTCACTGATCACCAATGTAAGGAGCATTCTTCTCACTGATCACCAATGTAAGGAACATTCTTCTCACTGATCACCAATGTAAGGAACATTCTTCTCACTGATCACCAATGTAAGGAACATTCTTCTCACTGATCACCAATGTAAGGATCATTCTTCCCAATGATCACCAATGTAAGGAACATTCTTCTCACTGATCACCAATGTAAGGAGCATTCTTCCCATTGATCACCAATGTAAGGAACATTCTTCTCACTGATCACCAATGTAAGGAACATTCTTCTCACTGATCACCAATGTAAGGATCATTCTTCCCAATGATCACCAATGTAAGGAACATTCTTCTCACTGATCACCAATGTAAGGAGCATTCTTCCCATTGATCACCAATGTAAGGAACATTCTTCTCACTGATCACCAATGTAAGGAACATTCTTCTCACTGATCACCAATGTAAGGAACATTCTTCCCACTGATCACCAATGTAAGGAGCATTCTTCTCACCGATCACCAATGTAAGGAACACTCTTCTCACCGATCACCAATGTAAGGGACATTCTTCCCACTGATCACCAATGTAAGGAGCATTCTTCTCACCGATCACCAATGTAAGGAACATTCTTCCCATTGATCACCAATGTAAGGAACATTCTTCTTACTGATCACCAATGTAAGGAGCATTCTTCCCACTGACCACCAATGTAAGGAACATTCTTCCCACTGATCACCAATGTAAGGAACATTCTTCTCACCGATCACCAATGTAAGGAACATTCTTCTCACTGATCACCAATGTAAGGAACATTCTTCTCACTGATCACCAATGTAAGGGACATTCTTCTCACTGATCACCAATGTAAGGAACATTCTTCCCACTGATCACCAATGTAAGGAACATTCTTCCCACTGATCACCAATGTAAGGGACATTCTTCTCACTGATCACCAATGTAAGGAACATTCTTCCCACTGATCACCAATGTAAGGAACATTCTTCTCACTAACCACCAATGTAAGGAGCATTTTTACTGACCACCATTGGCTACCAATGCTGTAGGGTTCATTTTTATGTTCATTGTTTTTGGATATTTTAGGAAATTTTAATGAGAGGACCCTTGGATTATCTTCACTAGCACGTCTAATGGTATGACCTGCTTATGGGTCCAGTATCTCAGTGGAGTGACCTGAACCACAATTGCAGGCTTCTCTCCCACCCCCTCAATCAGCAAATGATTAGGTCAGGAGCTGATTGGTCTACTATAATATTCATATTAGGTCGCTTTAACAACAATTCAAATTTAGTTCCAAAGAGTCTTCTTCTGCCCTCCATCCCATGTGTGGTCTTCTCCTTCGTTCAATAAGTCCAATGGGTGCGGCTCTGTCTTACGCTTGGGTGTGTCCAGCTCCTCAATCTCTGGTTCCCTTATAGGCCCAGTCCCTCCCCCCCCCAAAAAAAGAAAAAACTAATTTTCTTTTTAATATCTTCCATTCTGATCATCTAAACTTAACACCTTAACCTACAGTATCAATTTTCATCCTCTTCTGCATAAACCCAAACTTGAAAATAGAAGAGTTTATTGCCCCATGAAGAGCCAAATGGAAAATAGATTATTTTAGGGTGGTGGGTGGGCCTGTCGGAGGAATCCTGTCCAAGTGCCCGGTTTATATTAATATAGAATTAATTGCTCTGCCTCTCGTTATATTCTGTAAATTGCTTGCAGTTGACCTGCTATTCGCGTCGGACGGAGATATCTTGCGCTCCCAGGGGGTTGTTCGGATTTCAGCCTGAGCCCCATTCGGGAAGGATCCTCTATGGCGGATGTGAATGATAGCGAAGGACAGGTCTATTTGCAGATGCAGAGTCGTGTTATTATCGCTCGCAGTCTTGTGTTACTGACAATTGAAATGCCCCGGCCTTGGAGAGAGGTGGCTGAACTCTCCGTGACTTTCCACTCTAGAAACTGGAAAATGAAGATGCAAAAGGAACAATGGAGGACCCAACATCCAATCTGACAATAAAAGAAGGCCGGCTACACCGGTTACATGATGAGCAAGTGGAGCCGGCCATTCTTAATTTAAGAAATGAAAATATTAATTAAAATGATAATAATAATAACATTGGAAAAAAAAATACTATTATTGTTATCATTTATGCATCCTTTTAAGCCTCTTTCACACTTGTGCGACTTGTCCTGCGACTTGGGACTGCAAATTCTCACAACGAGTCGTAACCCCCCCATGATTCCCAATGAGTACCGTTCTTATCTGTGCGACTTCCAAGTCACAGCGACTTCAAAGTAGTGCCTGCCACTGCTTTGGTCCGACTTTAACGCGCGATTTTAACGCAACTTTGGCGCAACTTGAAATAATGCCTGTGTAATCTTGAGGTCTATGGACCTCAAGCTGCATCAAAGTCGGACCAAAGTAGTGCAGGGACTACAGTTTAAGTCACACAGATATGAACCGTACTCATTGGAAGTCATAGGGTACGACTTGCCATGCGACTTTGCAGTCCCAAGTCACAGGACAAGTAGCACAAGTGTGAAAAGGGGGGGGGCTAAAAGTTGCACAGCAGGTCGTACGAAGTGTGAAAGGGGCCTTAGTGCATTGGAAGGACCATAGAAGTCAATGGCAACACCTCAAAACACATCTGTCAACAGGCATTAATGAGCTTTGGTCAATGGATGGTAACACTATTCTCTCCCTAGGCTACATTCAAAATCAAATAACAATCATCATAATAAAGTTGTATATAATAATGATGATAATAATAATAATATTATGAAATAATGTTGTATATACTATATAGACAAGAAATGGGTAGTGGTGCTGCTAAATAGTATGAGATTCAATACATTAGTCCATCATTAAGTCCTTGAAGTGGAATACTCAGTATATGCAGAGGGCCCTCTACTTATATTATAATACAGTATAAACTACTGCTAATTCAAGTACTACTAACAACAACAACGTCATCATTATTATCATTATTATATTGTATTATTATTATTATTATTAGTAGCAGTAGTAATAGTCAAAGTATTTGTAGCAGTAGTAGTATTGTCATTATTATCTTCTTTATTATTATAATTATTTTTATTATTTAAAAAAAATATTATTATGATTATTATATTTTATTATTTATATTATTAATATTGCTAGTAGTAGCAGTAGTAGTAGTACTACTAACAACAACAACAACAACATCATCATTATTATCATTATTATATTGTATTATTATTATTATTATTATTATTAGTAGTAGTAGTAGTAGTAGTAGTAGTAGTAGTAGAAGAAGTAGTAGTAGCAGTCGTAGTATTGTCATTATTTTCTTCTTTATTATTATAATTATTTGTATTATTTTATTATTTAAAAAAAAATATTAATATTATTATTATTATTATTTATATTATTAATATTGTTAGTAGTAGTAATAGCAGTAGTAGTAGTACTACTAACAACAACAACAACATCATCATTATTATCTTGTATTATTATTATTATTAGTAGAAGTAGTAGTAGCAGTAGTAGCATTTTCATTATTATCTTCTCTATTATTATAATTATTTGTATTATTTAAAAAAAATATTATTATTATTATTATTATTATTATTATTATTTATATTGTTAGTAGTAGTAGCAGTAGTAGTAGTACTACTAACAACAACAGCATCATTATTATCATTATTATATTGTATTATTATTATTATTATTAGTAGTAGTAGTAGTAGTAGAAGAAGAGTAGTAGCAGTAGTAGTATTGTCATTATTATCTTCTTTATTATTATAATTATTTGTATTATTTTATAATTTAAAAAATATTATTATTATTATTATTATTATTATTATTATTATTATTATTATTATTATTATTATTTATATTATTAATATTGTTAGTAGTAGTAGTAGTAGTAGTAGTAGCAGTAGTAGTAGTACTACTAACAACAACAACATCATCATCATTATTATCATTATTATATTGTATTATTATTATTATTATTATTATTATTATTAGTAGTAGTAGTAGTAGTAGTAGTAGTAGAAGTAGTAGTAGTAGCAGTAGTAGCATTTTCATTATTATCTTCTCTATTATTATAATTATTTTTATTATTTAAAAAAAAATATTATTATTGTTATTATTATTATTTATATTGTTAGTAGTAGTAGTACTACTAACAACAACAACATCAATTATTATTAGTAGTAGTAGTAGTAGTAGTAGTAGTAGTAGTAGTAGTAGTAGAAGTAGTAGTAGCAGTAGTAGTATTGTCATTATTATGTTCTTTATTATTATAATTTTTTTTATTATTTTATTATTTTAGAAAAATATTATTATTATTTATATTATTAATATTATTAGTAGTAGTAGCATTGTTATCATCTTTATTATTAATATTATTTCTATTAATTTAAAAATATATTATTGTTATTTTATTTTATCGCCTTATTTATTATTATTATTTTTTATCTTTTTTATTATTTTATTTGAATTTAGCATTTGGAGTGGATAACATTAACAGCCATTGACCAAGGCCTACACTACAGTATTCTCATTCATAGACTTCCTCTCACCTTCTGTGTCTGATAACTGTACAATTTTGAGTTTCCAGGAGTCAACAGGATAAAAGTTCGAGAGTGAATCTCCCCAGCAGGGAAACAGATAGCGATTAAAATGTTGAATATTTATTGTTAAAAATGAAACAATTTTAATAACAATTGCAATTTAGTTGTTGATTGAACGAAATAAAACTTTGGGCGGAAAAGGGTTTTTTTTTTTTTTTTCATAAGATACAATGTACAATTTAAGAGATTTATGGTGTCACATTTGAAACAAATAGTTTCAATATATTTTCTGCACAACGACAATATGTCCTATTTTACAGTACTAGAACTCATACTAATAGAACTAGTAAAACTATGCTTATTACTATTAAAAATAAAAAGTAAAAAAAATCAATCACAGTTAAATAATGAATACTCATTTTTTGAAAATAATATTTCCCAGCTCAGCTCTCCAAAATTCTGGATGGGAAATGAAACCAGCCAGGTCATTTTTTTTTTCCTTCATTAAACATATCGCCCCCCCTCCAAAAAAAAAAGAGAAAAACTAATCAATGTGTTTTCATTTGAAATATTTTGAAAAATCCCCAATTTTCCTAATTATTTCCAGGATCCTACTGTCATCTTGTTGAGTCCCCACAGGTGTATCTCAAGGTCTGGTGGATTTAATGGCCATGCAATGGATGGATGTTGGCAAACGATTAGGCTCAAATCCTAGGGGAATTTGACTCGGCGGAAGTAGCGATTGGGAAAGAAAGTTACTGGTTCTTCCACCAGCATTACTTAACAATAACACAGCGACATAAAACGCTACGATAGGATGTGGGCGTTTTTATTTTTTTTCACTCAGCAATTATTCAAGATTCTCAAAGGACTTGAGACTTCCTCAGGATACATCTGAGCGTTCAGCGTTACCCACTGTTACCACTAACAGCACGCCGACTCCCCCTACACATTTCCAGCGCAAAGGGAGATTCTCAGGAATTAAAAACGTAATCCATCCCAATGTTTGGCTGGCAAGGTGGTCATTTCATCCCTTATCCGAAGAAATTTGGGAGAAAATGAGAGTAAGATGGATCATGGGAGACGTCTTAAGTCCCAGAAACTTTTTTTTTTTTTCCATAGCTTGGCCTCAATTCCAGATATTATACTTTTTAGCATTTGTAGAACACCCTAACATATACTGTATGTAATCATCTTTTCTTAAGGATAAATAGGAGGTATGGAAGAGCCCTTTGAATGACTTTTAATCTCAGAATTCTGACTTTTAATCTCAGAATTCTGACTTTTAATCTCGGGATTCTGCAGAAAATTGTTTTTTTTTTTTTAAACTTACAATTCTGAATTTCAATCTCAGAAATCTGAGTTTCAAAGTCAGAATTCTGTTTTGTTTTTTTTTATGATGGCCCCAGGGCTCTTCCATAAGGAGGTATCAAATTTAGATGCATATATTTTAATTTCCTTGTTTTTTGTGAATAAATAGTAACAAAAAAAAAAAAAAGAATTTCTACTGCAATTTTTCCCAAGGCCAAATTTGCTTACCCCCTATATATTTAACCCAAATAAAAACATAAAATAAAATAAAAAGTCTGCTAATTATTAATATATCACCTTTGTGACAATTGTATACAGCTTGTAGCGGAATGCTAAAGTTAAAAAGTGAATGAATGTGTTTTACTTTGGGACAGATCCTGCATATACCTCTTTCAGCATGATATTATAATGTGCATTAGGGGAAATAAAACAGTTTGTGCAATTGTTAGGCTCAAGATTAAGTTGGGTTGATGAGGGCACAAATTGGAACTATTTCACAGGTTTGCCATCAGGAAAAAACACACATGACATTTTGTCCCCTTAGGAGATGACATCTAGATCATTCAACGTCATTGGAACCTGGGGATTAATCTAGGTAGTCTAGGGGTGGATTTTTTTTTCTTACATTTTTAAGGAAAAAATAAATAAATATAATATAATATATATATATATATATATATATATATATATATATATATATATATATATATATACAGTATCTCACAAAAGTGAGTACACCCCTCACATTTTTGTAAATCTTTTCTTCTATCTTTTCATGTGACAACACTGAAGAAATGACACTTTGCTACAATGTAAAGTAGTGAGTGTACAGCTTGTATAACAGTGTAAATTTGCTGTCCCCTCAAAATATCTCAACACACAGCCATTAATGTCTAAACCGCTGGCAACAAAAGTGAGTACACCCCTAAGTTAAAATGTCCAAATTGGGCCCAATTAGCCATTTTCCCTCCCCCGGTGTCATGTGACTCGTTAGTGTTACAAGGTCTCCGGTGTAAATGGGGAGCAGGTGTGTTAAATTTGGTGTTATCGCTCTCACTCTCTCATACTGGTCACTGGAAGTTCAACATGGCACCTCATGGCAGAGAACTCTCTGAGGATCTGAAAAAAAGAAGTTTGGTTCTACATAAAGAGGGCCTAGGCTATAAGAAGATTGCCAAGACCCTGAAACTGAGCTGCAGCATGGTGGGGCCAAGACCATTCAGCGGCTTAACAGGACAGGTTCCCCTCAGAACAGGCCTCGCCATGGTCCACCAAAGAAGTTGAGGTCACATGCTCAGCGTCATATCCAGAGGTTGTCTTTGGGAAATAGACATATGAGTGCTGCCAGCATTGCTGCAGAGGTTGGGGGGGTGGGGGGTCAGCCTGTCAGTGCTCAGACCATACGCTGCACACTGCATCAAATTGGTCTGCATGGCTATCGTCCCAGAAAGAAGCCTCTTCTAAAGATGATGCACAAGAAAGCCCACAAACAGTTTGCTGAAGACAAGCAGACTAAGGACATGGATTACTGGAACCATGTCCTGTGGTCTGATGAGACCAAGATAAACGTATTTGGTTCAGATGGTGACAAGCGTGTGTGGGGGCAACCAGGTGAGGAGTACAAAGACAAGTGTGTCTTGTCTACAGTCAAGCATGGTGGTGGGAGTGTCATGGTCTGGGGCTGCATGAGTGCTGCCGGCACTGGGGGGGCTACAGATCATTGAGGGAACCATGAATGCCAACATGTACTGTGACATACTGAAGCAGAGCATGATCCCCTCCCTTCGGAGACTGGGCCGCAGGGCAGTAATTCAACATGTTAATGACCTCAAACACACCTCCAAGACCACCACTGCCTTGCTAAAGAAGCTGAGGGTAAAGGTGATGGACTGGCCAAGCATGTCTTCAGACCTAAACCCTACTGATCATCTGTGGGGCATCCTTAAACGGAAGGTGGAGGAGCGCAAGGTCTCTAACATCCACCAGCTCCATGATGTCATCATGGAGGAGTGGAAGAGGACTCCAGTGACAACCTGTGAATCTCTGGTGAACTTCATGCCCAAGAGGGTTAAGGCAGTGCTGGAAAATAATGGTGGACACACAAAATATTGACACATTGGGGTTGATTTGCTAAAGGCAAAATGCCTGTGCACTTTGCAAAGTGCAGTTGCTCCAGAGCTTAGTAAATGAGCAGAAAATGTGCTGACTTCCATCATCCAATCATGTGTAAGCAAAAATGTTTTTTTTTTTATTTTCCTTGCACATGATTGGGCGTTCTTTGCAAAGTGAAGCTTTTCCTCATTTGCTAAGCTCTGGAGCAACTGCACTTGCAGAGGGCAACCACAGTCTATTTGTCTTTAGTAAAGAAAACCTCCATTGTGTTTCAAGATCTAGAGCCCGGGAGATGATCATTACATCTTCTGGGCTTAGTGCTGGATGAAGACTGTCAATGACAGCCAGGACTTGCAGCTTGGACATCCTGCTGTCATTTTGCAATAGTGCTGGGACAACTAGCGCCATGCCCTGGACGCAGGTGGTTAAACCAATGGATCAAAAATAAGGCAACCTTCAAAAAGCATTGACAGATTGATCTCTGTGTTTCATTGCCCAATCGCATTCCCACTGTCATGATTATGTTGCGGTAGAATGAATGAAAGAATCTGATTGGATGGCACTGGAAATGGGAACCCTTCTTTACTCCAGGCGTTCTATCACCAGGCCCCAATGCACGTGTCTTTAGGGTCAAGTGAGGCCTAGATTCTACCAGCTTATGAGATAAAAAAAGAAAAGCTTCGCCCTACATTTTCAGGCCTGTGAGGAGCGATAATACTTTTTTACTTCCTACTGTCAGCCTATAAATTATAGATCTGGCGCCCATTCTCTGCCTTGAAAAAAGTCCAGTTTCCGCCAGTCATGCGCATCATTAATCGCTGTCCCGATGAGGCCATCGTGACCAGGTTTTGTTTTGGAATGTCCCAGGCACCTGTTATGTCTGAAGTTATTATCTCGTTGCCCCAGCCCCGTTGAATAAACGCACGGAACGGATGCTGAGCCGCAAAAATTAAGGTTGACGAAAAAAAAAAACCCAGAGGTTGTATTTTGTCAGCGGTGATAAACATGTTATTCAGACTGTGGGGTCAAGATAACATTCAGATGTGTATGGAAGGATGGGGGGTTCTGCTCGTTATCCTGAACATTTATATTTGAATGATTAGAATACGGAGAAGATTTACATTTTTCACCAATCACATGTTAAGTTTATAGACATCGGAAATTGTCAGGATTTTATGGTATAAAAGATACTCGCGTTGTCCACCAACTCTTATCAGGACTAATAAATGTTGTCTGGAGAGGAAAAAAGGTGAGCCAACAGCGTACAGTATGACTATGGGGCGTGATGGTGCCATATGTCTAGTTACTGAAGAACCCATTAAAGGGTCAGTCCATCTAAAAGACATTTTACATTGTTCAATAGATACTGGAGAGATAGTATGAGGAGCTTCCCCCATCCCTGCACCGAGTTCCTGGGTCTGTATATCTGCTGTGCCCGTTATGAGGGGTTCCCACCATCCCTGGGCTGAGTTCCCAGGTCTGTACACCTGCTGTGCTCATTATGAGGGGTTCCCACCATCCCTGGGCTGAGTTCCCGGGTCTGTACACCTGCTGTGCTCATTATGAGGGGTTCCCACCATTCCTGTAGCTCAGTTCCCAGGTCTGTACACCTGCTGTGCCCATTATGAGGGGTTCCCACCATCCCTGGGCTGAGTTCCTGGATTTGCACACGTGCTGTGCCCATTATGAGGGGTTCCCACCATCCATGGGCTGAGTTCCCAGGTCTGTACACCTGCTGTGCTCATTATGAGGGTTCCCACCATCCATGGGCTGAGTTCCCAGGTCTGTACACCTGCTGTGCTCATTATGAGGGGTTCCCACCATCCATGGGCTGAGTTCCCCGGTCTGTACACCTGCTGTTCCCATTATGAGGGGTTCCCACCATCCCTGGGCTGAGTTCCTGGATTTGCACACGTGCTGTGCCCATTATGAGGGGTTCCCACCATCCCTGGGCTGAGTTCCTGGATTTGTACACCTGCTGTGCCCATTATGAGGGGTTCTCACCATCCATGGGCTGAGTTCCCGGGTCTGTACACCTGCTGTGCTCATTATGAGGGTTCCCACTATCCATGGGCTGAGTTCCCCGATCTGTACCCCCGCTGTGCCCATTATGAGGGGTTAATTTTGTTTATTGAAAAATCTTACAAACAACAACTTATATACAATAAAACCATAATAAATAAATAAAACATATTTACAAAATAATTGAATACGACTATACAAAACAAAAAAAACAAGAACATAATAAATGGTACAAACCAAATTGCGCACAACACAATCCCTACGGGAGAGCCATACTAAGGAACATCACCGTCACCATGCATGTAGCCCTTTATCAAAAATATATTTGATCTTGAAAATCTAGGGGAGTGAATCAAGAATACAAAGAAAAGCTGCACACACAGAGATCAACAGGCAGCAGCTACAGAGTCCTGATATTCCCCCATGCCCTTATCCAGGCCTCCTGCTGCCACCTGTCTTTCTCAAGACCCCGAATCTTCCCAACCTCACCCAGAATGTCCTGCACCACTTTTTACTCCATAAAGATACCTGACACCGTGCACTCCAAGTGAAATAACGGACTACTGGACTAACTAAAAAAGTGTTTCCAAATCATAATCCCGACGAGTCTGGAATGCCCCATACACCCACTCTGCATAACTCATATGTGGGAGAAAGGGTATACTCAGAGCCCTCCCCGCCCTCTTGTACACCTCCATATTAAAAGGGCATTGAAGTAGAAAGTGATCCATGGACTCCACCACTCCTCCACACTCCACTCTTGGGGAGCCCCGATCACTCATGGAAAGAAACTTCAAGTTGCCCTTCACATATAGTTTTCCATGAAAGGCAAGCAAAGCCTGATCCCTAAACTTCATTGGGATTCTCTCCAAATTAATCAATCGCAAACCCACCCCCAAAACCAGGCTTGGGCAATCCCTTAAGGCCAGTGGCTCGCAAAAAGCAGAGCTCATGATCCGCTTCTCAAGAAGTTTCCTTGGAAGAGATCTGACTTCTCCTGCTGTTACTTGCCACTGCCGAAGCATTTTTAAACACGGGGCAACATAAGCCGGGAGCTGTTCATGCTTGACCCTCAGGCTTTTCACTGGCCCACCATTTTCCCAGTCTCGCAGAAAGGGCCTAAACCAGGACTGGAAAATACCAGGAATACCAAGATTGCACTTCACAAACATTAGAAAGAAAAGGTAAGTCACATTCCTTTTGACAAGGTTTATTCTGTTCCCCCATAACAGCTGGAAGAAACAACTATAGACCCTGGTATAGAAAGAAACTGGCAAACAAAACTGACATACAGAAAAATCTGAATCAGGTATGTCTTGATCAGATCAATCTTTTGCCTCAAGGAAAGCCCCCAACCTTTCTAGCTTGCCACCTTGGCATCGGCATTCTCCAGCCTATTCATCCAATTTGCATGACCATTGTCACCTGGGCCAAATTCAATGCTTAAAACTCTAATTTTTTGTTGGGGCTCCGGGAAGTCATCCGGGAGAACAAAGCTCTCACCTTCCACACCCATCCAGAAAGCTTCACACTTGTCCTGGTTGACCTTTGAACCTGATGCCTCTGTATACTGCCCTATCACTGAGACCACCTCCTGCGCCTCCCCAGTCCCAGAGACAAAAACAGAAACATCATCAGCATAGGCCACAACCTTCAAAGGAGGCTCACCAGCGATGCCCAAAGGTACCTCACACAATGGACACTCTCTAGCCTCTAGGAGTCGATAGCAAACACATATAACAGAGGACTCAATAAACACCCCTGACACACACCCGAGCTGACCACAAAAGGCTGCCCAACCCAACCATTAACCAGAGGAAAGCTTTCAGCCCATTTGTACAAAATCTTGAGCCAATCAATGAAACCCCCCTCCAAGCCATATTTGCCATGAAGGAGCCATAAGTACTCATGATTAAGCCCATCAAAGGCCTCCAAGGCCTCCCGGACAGCTAACACTGCTGAGAAAGTGCTTCTACCCTGGACCGAGCAGTGCTGGTGGCGGGGTAACAAACTGCCTGCCACTGGTGATAATCGCCAGAAAAAAATCTTTGCCAGTATCTTTCTATCGACATTAAGAAGACTAATGGGGCGCCAATTCCCAATCATCGAAAGATCTTTACCCTTTGACAGAAGGATCACTGCAGATTGCCTCATGGAGGGAGGGAAAGAAAACTCATACAAACAGCCATAAAAAACTTCCGCAAGGTAGGGATCCAAGATTGTCTTAAAACATTTAAAAAAATTTGGCTGTCAAACCATCTGGCCCTGGCATTTTCTTGATGGCTAGTTTATCAATAGCCTGGATTACCTCATCTGCAGTGATTTCATCCGTTAAATTCATTAAAGGAACATTACATTCCAGACCTGGTGTAGAGTCCAAAAAACCCAACATCCTTGTCCGATCAAGGTTTCTTCCTCCCAGGAGATCAGCATAGTATGACCTGACAACCTCCAGGATCCCTGACCTAGACTTCGTCAGAGAGCCCGTACTGTCCTTCAGGCCATTGATTGTCTTAACTGCTACACTCTGTTTACAGTTCTGATAAGGGTCAGGCGAATAGTATTTCCCGTAATCCCTCTGCTGAACCAAAGAGGCATGCCGGTCATATTGATGTCTCCTAAAGAGGAGCTTCACCTCAGAGAACGCTCCAGAATCTCCTCCATTCGAAACAAGGCGGTTACGTTTCCTCCACAAATGCTGGTAGGTGATATACTTATCTTGCTGCTTCTTTCTTCCTATGGCCTTGAAAAGCCCAACAGTCCGCTGTTTAACAAGCTCCCACCATTCTGACTTACTGTTGCAAAAATCTAGGATAGTTACCTGTGCTTGAAAAAAATCCTCAAAGGATTGTCTTACTCTCTCGTCTTCCAGGAGGGCCGAATTCAATCTCCAGATACCCCTCCCCCTAGGTGACATGTCTGGGGCATTCAGAGTCACAGATAGAATACAGTGATCAGAAAACTCCACTGCCCGACACACAGGTGCCAAAAAAGCAGAGTCTCCCTTTAAAAAAAAAAAACTATCTATCTACTCTGACTACTACCTCGCTGAAAAGTGAACCCCGTGCTGTCTGGGCAGCGCTTAATGTGCGCATCTACCAGACCTGCTTCCCTAACTATCACATTAAGAAAAAGGGTGTCATAGCCCAGCTTATCTCTGAAACCTCTCCTGTCTTTAGACCTAGTAATGGTGTTGAAATCACCTCCAAAGATAACCTGCTGGGCCGTAAAAAGAAAAGGCTTAATCTTTGTAAAGAGGCATTTCCTGTCCCACTTCATCTGGGGACCATAGATGTTAATCAGGCGCAAATCCTGCCCCCTCACAGAGACGTCTAAGACCATGCATCTCCCAATCTGATCTACCTCAATTACCCGCCGGCACGTTACCATACCAGAAAAAAGGACTGCAACTCCGCTGTAAGGCTCGACCGCAAGAGACCAAATTGAGGGACCACGTCTCCACTCCTTCTTTGCCAGATGTATATCGGCCAGACTACTCAGATGGGTCTCTTGCAAAAACAAAAATGTCAGCATCAAACTCGCTGAGCAAAAATAAGGCCATATGACGAGCACTTACTGATCTTAAGCTGGCAACATTAATGGTTGCCACTTTTAACGGAGTGGGAACTGCCATTAGGGTAGTTGAGGCAGCCGTTTCTTAGCCTGACTACTCCCTCTCCCTGGAGAACCAGCGCGTTTCGTTGCACCCTGGCACTCATCATCCATAGAGGATGCAGTACTTACCCCTCCTCCTTTTATCCTCCAACCACTCCATATCATACTTAGACAAACCGGAATCAACAGCTTCCCCACTTCCACCCTCCACTTCACCCCCTCCCCCCCACTGTATTTCATGTGTGATTGTCTCCCTGTAAATAAGGCTTAGTATGCCAGACATCGCCTTATATGGGTAAATCAATCCTCTCCATAGGAGCAGACCTTGGGGGGACCCGGGGAACTTCAAGTTCAGGGCCCCTCAACATAGAGATTACATTACATGACAAATAAGAAAGTGAACTGAAATGACTGGGGGAGGGGAGACTGAGGAAATGACTCCTCCTCCTTCTACAAAGTCACAATGTACAGTCTGATCACTGGGGGAGGGGAGACTGAGGAAATGCTCCTCCTCCTTCTACAAAGTTACAATGTACAGTCTGATCACTGGGGTGGGGGGGGGGGAGGTTGAGGAAATGCTTCCTCCTCCTTATACAATGTTACAGTGTACAGTCTGATCACTGGGGGAGGGGAGACTGAGCAAATGCTCCCTCCTCCTTCTACAAAGTTACAATGTACAGTCTGATCACTGGGGGAGGGGAGACTGAGGAAATGCTTCCTCTTCCTTCTACAAAGTTACAATGTACAGTCTAATCACTGGGGGGAGGGGAGACTGAGAAAATGCTTCCTCTTCCTTCTACAAAGTTACAATGTACAGTCTGATCACTGGGGGAGGGGAGACTGAGGAAATGCTTCCTCCTCCTTCTACAAAGTTACAATGTACAGTCTGATCACTGGGGGAGGGGAGACTGAGGAAATGCAGCCTCCTCCTTCTACAAAGTTACAATGTACAGTCTGATCACTGGGGGAGGGGAGACTGAGGAAATGCTCCTCCTCCTTCTACAAAGTTACAGTGTATAGTCTGATCACTGGGGGGAGGGGAGACTGAGCAAATGCTCCCTCCTCCTTCTACAAAGTTACAATGTACAGTCTGATCACTGGGGGGAGGGGAGGCTGAGGAAATGCTTCCTCCTCCTTATACAAAGTTACAATGTACAGTCTGATCACTGGGGGAGGGGAGACTGAGGAAATGCCGCCTCCTCCTTCTACAAAGTTACAATGTACAGTCTGATCACTGGGGGAGGGGAGGCTGAGGAAATGCTCCCTCCTCCTCCTACAAAGTTACAATGTACAGTCTAATCACTGGGGGGAGGGGAGACTGAGGAAATGCTTCTTCTTCTTTCTACAAAGTAACAATGTACAGTCTGATCACTGGGGGGAGGAGGGGGGGGGACTGAGGAAATGCTTCCTCCTCCTTCTACAAAGTTACACTGTCCAGTCTGATCACTGGGGGAGGGGAGACTGAGGAAATGCTTCCTCCTCCTTCTACAAAGTTACACTGTCCAGTCTGATCGCTGGGGGAGGGGAGACTGAGGAAATGCTTTCTCCTGCCTGCAGCAGACTGATGATATTATCTCAGCCTAGGCACAGTCACTGGACTGGAGAACAGGGACAACATTTGAATGTAGTTAATGTTTTCTTCTGCTGCTGACTACCATGAAGAGTCATCCATGTATTCATGTGATCCTTTAATGTTCCTGAAGCATCCACGCCCGGAGCGGACCGGTCCCACGCCGAGAAACGCCTGCAGCAGAATCTCAGTGTATGGATGGTGTATGGATCCTTTGTTGGAGCGGATTTTTCGCAGACAATACCAGACTCCGGCCGCCTCCGCTCCTCAGCCCATTGGGGATCTACAAGTTCCAGCATGCCCATGATCTGGCACGGGGACGCCGGCTGGCCGACGCGGCGGCGGGGACGTGCGGCTCCTGAGCTGTATGGCAGCCGGTCGTCCCGTGTCTTCATCAGACGCCTTCATCCAAGATGCCGACACGCCCTGATGGATGTTTTTCCTTGGATGCCCGGGGTCCAGACTGTGCTTAAATCTTTCCAGGCCGGCAATCGCCGAGGGAAGAGAAGAGCGCTTTTTTGGACGCATAGACAGGAAAATGATGTGATGTGCTACTGTGCGGGAGAGCCGCTTCGTCCGCGGCAAATCCCAGTTTAACCAGCGAGAGGCCAACACAGGAAGGAAGGGAACCAGCATCGGGTGTGATGAAGACTTCATTTAACCCCTTCAGTACCGGCCACTTTCACCCCCGGGATGCCCAGGACAGTTTTCAGCTTTCAGCGCTGGTGCTGTTTAAATGACAATTGCGCGGTCATGCAGCTCTGTACCCAAACCAAATTTTTATCATTTTCTTCCCACAAATAGAGCTTTCTTTTGGTGGTATTTTATCACCTCTGCGGTTTTTATTTTTTGCTAAACAAATAAAAAAAGACCGAAAATCTAGAGAAAAAAACGTTTTTCTTTGTTTCTGTTATAAGACTTTGTAAATAATTACTGTATTTATTTTCGTATAACACGCACTTTTTCACCATGAAAATCGGGTGCAAATAGCGATGGCGTTTTATAAGCCGATACTTCAATTTTAGCCGCCTTGGAGGGGACAGGGAGGGGGGCGGGACGAGCGCTATCAGATTACATACAGTGAGAATCTCCTGTTTATTTTGCGGCCTCTGTAATAGGTAGTCCCGTCTCCTGGGCCGCCATTGGACCACTGTTCTGTCTATCATAGGAAATACTCACTGTATGTAATCTGTTGGTGCTCGTCCCGCCCCCCTCCCTGACCCCTCTGAGCTGCAGATGGGCATCGATCAGGCTGCACTGATGGCAATGGTGAGGCTGTTGCATTGAAGGCAATGGTGAGGCTGCTGCATTGAAGGCAATGGCGAGGCTGCTGCATTGATGGCAATGGTGAGGCTGCTGCATTGATGGCAATGGTGAGGCTGCTGCATTGATGGCAATGGTGAGGCTGCTGCATTGAACGCAATGGTGAGGCTGCTGCATTGAAGGCAATGGTGAGGCTGCTGCATTGATGGCAATGGTGAGGCTGCTGCATTGAATGCAATGGTGAGGCTGCTGCATTGAATGCAATGGTGAGGCTGCTGCATTGATGGCAATGGCGAGGCTGCTGCATTGATGGCAATGGCGAGGCTGCTGCATTGATGGCAATGGTGAGGCTGCTGCATTGAACGCAATGGTGAGGCTGCTGCATTGAATGCAATGGTGAGGCTGCTGCATTGATGGCAATGGTGAGGCTGCTGCATTGATGGCAATGGTGAGGCTGCTGCATTGATGGCAATGGTGAGGCTGCTGCATTGATGGCAATGGCGAGGCTGCTGCATTGATGGCAATGGTGAGGCTGCTGCATTGAACGCAATAGTGAGGCTGCTGCATTGAATGCAATGGTGAGGCTGCTGCATTGATGGCAATGGCGAGGCTGCTGCATTGATGGCAATGGCGAGGCTGCTGCATTGAAGGCAATGGTGAGGCTGCTGCACTGATGGCAATGGTGAGGCTGCTGCATTGAAGGCAATGGTGAGGCTGCTGCATTGATGGCAATGGTGAAGCTGCTACATTGATGACAATGGCAAGGCTGCTGCATTAAAGGCAATGGTGAGGCTGCTGCACTGATGGCAATGGCGAGGCTGCTGCATTGAAGGCAATGGTGAGGCTGCTGCATTGAAGGCAATGGTGAGGCTGCTGCACTGATGGCAATGGCGAGGCTGCTGCATTGAAGGCAATGGTAAGGCTGCTGCATTGAAGGCAATGGTGAGGCTGCTGCATTGAAGGCAATGGTGAGGCTGCTGCATTGATGGCAATGGTGGGGCTGCATTGATGTGGACTGATGAGGCTGCATTGATGGCACTTGTGAGGCTGCAAATGGGCATTGATTAGGCTGCATTGATGGCAATAGTGAGGCTGCAGATGGGCACTGACCCTTATTTTGCTTCAAAGTTCCTTATTTAAGTTTTTTCCTGAAACTTCCCTCTTAAAATGAATGTGCGTATTATACGCCAATAAATACTGTAACTTTTCTCCTTCACTGATGGGCACTGATAAGGTGGCACTGATGATGGGCACTAATATGCAGTACTGATGGGCATTGATAGGTGGCACTGATGAGCACTCAAAGGTGGCACTGAAAGACTGTACTGATGGACACTGATAGGTGGCAATGATGGGCACTGATAGATTGCACTGATAGGCATCACTGATGAGGAGACACTGGCAGGCATTTATGATGGGCAATGATTGGCATCATTTATGAGCACTGATTGGCATCCCTGATGGTCATTGGTGGGCATCCCTGGTGGCCCTGGGTGGGATAATAATCAATCAATCAATGCAGACCCCCCCATTAGGAGAGCAGCTGATTGGCTCTCCTCTACTTGCGTCTGTCATATGTGATACATGTGATTGGACACAGCTGATCGCGTGTTAAAGAGCCTCCGTCAGAGGCTCTTTACCTTGATCGAAGTTGCAGTGTGTCAGATTGACACACCACGCCACCGATCGCTGCGCTGCGTGGCCCTGCGGGTGCGCGCGCGCTGGCTTGTTGCCCTGCTGGATGTCATATGGCACCCAGTCAGGATAACTGAACCACCGCCCGGCCATCATTCAGCTATAGGCCGGGCGGAAAGTGGTTAACCACTTAAGGACCGCGCCTATTTTTGACATCTGTTGTTTACAAGTTAAAATCTTTTTTTTTTTGCTAAAAAATGACTTAGAACCCCCAAACATTATATATATTTTTTCAGAAACCCTGGAGAATAAAATGGCGGTCGTTGCAATACTTTCTGTCACACCGTATTTGCGTAGCGGTCTTACAAAACGCAATTTTTGGGGAAAAAAATATGTTTTTTGAATTAAAAAAAAAAGAACACAGTAAAGTTAGCCCAATTTCTTTCTATATTATGAAAGATGATGTTACACCGAGTAAATTGATACCCAACATGTCACGCTTCATAATTGCGCCCACTTGTGGAGTGGTGACAAACTTTGGCACTTAAAAATCTCCATAGGCAACGTTTAAAAAAATTCTACAGGTTACCAGTTTTGAGTTACAGAGGAGGTCTAGGGCTAGAATTATTGCTCTCACTCTAACGATCGCAGCGATACCTTACATGTGCGGTTTGAAGAACGTTTGCATGTGTAGGCGCGACTTACATATGCGTTCGCTTCTGCACGCAAACTGAGAGGGACGGTGCGCTTTCAATTTTATTTATTTTTTCTTATTTATTTTACTTCTTATTTTTTATTTTTACACTGTCCTTTAAAAAAAAAAAATGGATCACTTTTATTCCTATTACAAGGAATGCAAACGTCCTTTGTAATAAAAATAAACATGACAGGTCCTCTTTATTGTGAGATCTGGGGTCAAAAAGACCTCAGATCTTACGTTTACACCTAAAAGCAATAAAAAAGAAAAAAGTAGGTTTTTTTTCCCAATAAAAAAAAAAAAAATGTTCCTTTAAGGCCATTGGGCGGAAGTGATGTTTGACGTCACTTCCGTCATCCAATGGTATTGAGTCGAGTGGGTGGGCCATCATTTCCTCACTCGACTTAGTGCCAAGCTTGGGAAAGGACCCGATCGTCTTTGCCGTTACCGACGGAGACGCGGCGGGATGGGGGTGGGCACCTCTCCCGCCACTGATAAAAGTGATCTTGTGGCGAATCCGCCGCAAAGACCACTTTAATCGTAAAGCCCGTTGTTCAAGAAAATTCTGGGGGTTACGGCAGCTATCATCTGCCATAACAACGGTATTTAATGTCAAAGGACCGACATACAGCTCCCCACACTGCAGATCCCCCCCTGCCCAGTACAGCCAGTACAGATTTGCCCCTAGTAGAGATCTCCCCTCCCCCCAAGTACAGATCCTCCCACTACATATCCCCCCCAATACAGATCCCCTACCACCATTACAGCTTACCCCCAGTACAGATCACCCCAGTACAGCTCCTCCAAGTAAAGTTTCCTCACCAGTACAGCTCTCCCCAAATTCAGATCCCCCAGCACCAGTACAGCTTACCCCAGTACAGATTCCCCCACCAGTACAGATCACCCCAGTACAGCTCTTCCAATAAAGTTCCCACTACCAGTACAGATCCCCCCAGTACATCTCCCCCCAAATACAGATCCCCCAGCACCGGTACAGTTCACCCCCCCCACCAGTACAGATCACCCCAATACAGCTCCTCCAAGTAAAGTTCCCCCCCACCAGTACAGATCCCCCCACCAGTACATCTCCCCCAGTACAGATCCCCCCTCTCCACCAGTACAGATCACCCCATTACAGCTTACCCCCAGTACAGATCCTCCCCAACCAGTACAGCTCCCCCCAGCACCAGTAAAGCTTACCCCCAGTACAGATCCCCCCACTAGTACAGATCACCCCAGTACAGCTCCTCCAAGTAAAATTCCTCTCACCAGTACAGACACCCCCAGTACATCTTCCCCCCAAATACAGATCCCCCAGCACCAGTTCCGCTTACCCCCAGTACCCAGTACAGCTCCCCCCAGCAATAGTAAAGCTTACCCCCAGTACAGATCGACCCACCAAGTAAAATACCCCTCACCAGTACAGATACCTCCCAGTACATCACCCTCCAAATACATACAGATCCCCCAGCACCAGTACAAGTTACCCTAGTACAGATCCCCCCCCCCCTACTAGTACAGCTCCCCCCAGCACAAGTAAAGCTTACCCCCAGTACAGGTCACCCCAGTGCATCTCTTCCAAGTAAAATTTCCCTCACCAGTACATCTCCCCCCAAATACAGATCCCCCAGCACCAGTACAGCTTACCCCCCAGTACAGAACTCCCTCCCCCACTAGTAAAGATCACCCCAGTACAGCTCCTCCAAGTAAAGAACCCCCCACCAGTGCAGATCACCCCACCAGTACATCTCCCCAAGAATAGATCCCCCAGTGCAAATCACACCAGTACAGCTTCCCCATGTAGCGATCCCCCCCACCAGTGCAGATTCCCCCCATTAGTATAGCCAACCCCCCTTCCCCAGTACAGAATCCCCAGCACAAGCACAGCTCCCCCCAGCACCAGTAAAGCTTACCCCCCAATACAGATCACCCCAGTACATCTCTTCCAGGTAAAATTTCCCTCACCAGTACAGATACCTCCAGTACACCTCCCCCTAAACACAGATCCCCCAGCACCAGTACAGCTTACCCCCAGTTCAGATCCCCCCCCCCCCACTTGTAAAGATCACCCCAGTACAGCTCCTCCAAATAAAGATCCCCCCACAGTGCAGATCACCCCAGTACATCTCCCCAAGAATAGATCCCCCAGTGCAAATCACACCAGTACAGCTTCCCCATGTAGAGATCCCCCCACCAGTGCAGATCTCCCCCATCGGTATAGCCACCCCCCCCCCCCAGTACAGAATACCCAGCACAAGCACAGCTCCCGCCAGTATAGCCCCCCCCCCAGCACAAGCACAGCTCTCTTTAGTACAGCTCCCCCCAGCACCAGTACAGCTCCCCCAGTACAGATCCTCCCCAACAGTACAGCTCATCTCTGTACAGCCCCCCCCCCCCAGTACAGATCCCCTCCATCCCTAAGTGTAGCTCCCCCCGGTCTCTAGTGCAGCTCTCCCCCCTCCATGAAATTCACTCATCAGACCTGGTGGTTCAGAATAAGCTCGCAATAGTGACTGCTGCAACCCTTTTGGGTTTGAACCCCGTCCCCCTTATTTATGCCCCTCCCTGCACAGTCTGACTTCCTCTCATATTATTTATATTTTTTTCCATCTACTTCTAGCGTTTTGTTTTGTGTGTAAATGGGAAATGTGGGGGGGGTGGGGGGGGGACGGAAGAAAACAGGACATGATTCGGCCTGCCAACAGCTCCACACAAAAACTGGAACATGGGTTTTGCTCGGAGTGGGCCTTTAAATGACGTAGATTAGGGAAGGATCGGCGGTCCGGTGTAAATCTGCGCTGTGGCGTCCATTCTTTCGCTCGGTAATCCCTCGACTGTCACTTTTTACGGCTCCTGTGCGGACGAGGTTATTAAGGCTTTGTGATGGTCCTACCAGATGTTACTTTTCCAGACATTTATTGTGGTGGCCAGCACCTGTTAATGGAAAATAAGATACAACCCGATCCCCCTCGCTGTCAGCGACAAGCCCGATTTAGACGTGGTGACTGCAGCGTCTCCGCTTCAACCGCCGTACCCCATTCCGCCCCGCAACGCCAAGGCTCCAATTAATGAGGAATTAGCTGGATGTAAAGGCTCCTTGTCAGCAGTTTTATTAACTGGACAAAACGTTGCCTGCAAAGCGTGAAAGAAAACAGCGGGGAGTCAGGAGAGATCACAATACATCGTCAGCACTTCCAGAAAGTCTCAGCAAGAGCTGACCTCCTTTTTTAAAGGGTGAACGTCGAAAAACAAATATAAAAGATTTTTTTTTTTTTTAATAACTTAGGCTACGTTCATGCTTGTGCATTACGGGAATCCACCCAAATCACGTGCTTTTCCTGCAACGTGCAAAAGTACACAACCCTTTTGCAGATGTGCAGCTGTGCCAGGCACCCCCACTTAGCTTGCTAACATGCGGGTGTAAAGTGCAAGTACCATGCAGTTTGTTGCCCCCTCTGCCCCAAAACACCCCCCCATCTTGAGGGCATGTGGCCTGGTAGGGTTCGGGAAAAGGGGGGTGCTCTTGCTTATCCCCCCCCACTTTCCCGGCCAGACAGGCTCCATGCTGGCCTGCCAGGGTCTGGTATTGACCCCAAGGGGGACCCCACGCCATTTTTTTGTTTTTTTATCTTTAGGTATGGGCTTCCCCTTAAAAGCCCCACCAGACCCTTCGGGTCTGATATGGATTCCAGGGGGCCCCATACCATTTTTTTTTAATCTTTTGGTATGGGCTTTCCCTTAAAATCCATAACAGACCCAAAGGGCCTGGTATGGATTGAGGGGGGGACCCCCATGCTGTTTTTTTTTTCCTTTTTTCTCATATTTTTGTATTGCTGGCAATGTTTTTCTTTCTTCCTCCAGCTGTCAGTGGGGAAGCCCGTTGACTCATCCTATGTTAAGGACAAAGCGGCTGGCTTTCCCGTGTCCTTAACAATCAGCTATTCCCCATGCCCTGATTGGTCCAAAGCCTTGCACCTATGGGGTCTATGGGGTCAGGGCCTCCTTCTCCTGCTCCCCAGGCTGTCGGTGCAGCCTCAGCTCAGTGTCCGCCCGGTAGGTCCAGTTGCTGGGGGATGGGGATAATCATAGAAACATAGGGATGGGGAAAATTAGTCGGTCATAGGCGCCAACCCCCCTCCCCCCAGCCGGGCCGGAAACAGACACGCCCCGCACCCCCCCCCCCGGTTGGTCGGTTTGTCCCAAGCCCCGCTATGAGTAAGCACTTTGTGTAAGTGTGAAGCGCGTCAGCTGCTGTGCTGTACCACTCCAGTGGTGTCTTATGTACCCTATCATCCTGTTTTACAAATAAAAGAAGAATTGAATACATTTATCCTGGTGTGCAGCTGTCCAGATCCTTTCAGCCTTCTATATCCAAGCCCCGCACTTACCCTATCTCCTCCTCGGCGGCTAATAGGATCACTTTGCCTCTCGGCCAATCGCGTGAGGGAACCCCCGCCTTCCTCATTGGCTGGGAGGAGAATCAGGGGTTAGGAAGACAATAGCCAATATTAATTTGCTATTGTCATACAACTGGGTGGGCTCAGGACACAGTGCTCTGCGCCCCGAGCCCACCCTTTTTTGAAGCCAATTAGAGCCTCTGGCTCTAATCACGTGCTTCAAAAAAAAACCCAAAAAACATTGGAATCCATGCATGTAGATTAGGGGGCTGAATACATGGATTGGGGGGGTGGAGCCCCTGCGCCCTGCATTATGGGCTGCCACTGGTTGCTGGGCTCCGTTCTCCGGAGGAAGGGATGAGTAGGGAAGTATTTGTGGTGCCCTAATCAGGCTGGTCCCCGGGCTCCCAGCTCCAGAGGATCCCCCCCCTGCAGGAGAAGCACTGGACCTGGTGCCCAGATAGAAAAAGCTGGCTTGGGCCAGGTGATAGGGGGACACCGAGCCTGACCATTCACTGGAGCAGAGGATGTTCTGGAAGAGTTTCTCCTTTCCGGACAATCGGGTCTTAAGAAACGCTTCCTGATTGGCCAGGAGGAGAAGCATGTAGACAATAGCGAATATTAATTTGTGCTAATGCTACACAAGTGGGTTTTTGAAGCCAATTAGGGCCTCAGGCAAACGTCAGATCATGGGCAGTAATCCTAGAACCTCCTCCTAAATCTAAAGTGGTAACCTGTAAAGGCTTTTAAAACGATGGCTATGGATAGTAAAATTTAAGTTGTTTGTTACAGTTGCACGGCATGCGCAATTTTAAAGAGTGACATGTTTGGTATCTATTTACTCGGAGTAACATCATCTTTTATATTTTACAAAAAAAAATTGGGTTGCGTATTGGATTTTTTTTGCATTAGATTTCAAAAAAAGTGTATTTTTTCCCAAAAAACTGCGTTTGAAAAAACACTGCGCAAATATTGTGTGGCATAAAAAATTTTGCAAAACCCACCAATTTATTGTCTAGGGCCTCTGCTTTAAAAAAAAATATAAAATGTTTGGAGGGTTCTAAGTCATTTTCTAGCAAAAAATACGGAATGTTATATGTGAACAAAAAGTGCCAGAAAAGGCCCGGACTGGAAGTGGTTAAGAAGGTTCTCCTAACGACAACCCGTTATGTGTATAAAAGACACCTGTCCACAGAATCTCTTTCTTCCATTCAAACCTCCCCATCATGGGGAAGACCAAAGAGCTGTCAATGGACGTCAGGGACAAGATTGTAGACCTGCACAAGAGTGGAATGGGCTACAAGACCATCAGCAAGAAGCTTGGTGAGAAGGAGACAATTGTTGGATCGATTATTCGCAAATGGAAGAAATACAAAATTACCATCATTCGCCCTCGGTCTGGAGCTCCATGCAAGATTTCACCTCATGGGGTGAGGATGGTCATGAGCAAAGTGAGGGATCAGCCCAGAACTACGGGAGGAGCTTCTGAATGATCTGAAGGCCGTTGACCATGGTCACCAAACAAACCATTGGTAAGACAATACGCTGCAGTATTGAAATTCTGCAGCGCCCGCAAGCTCCCCCTTCTCCAGAAGATGCATGTATGGACGCATGCCCATCTGAAGTTTGCCAATGAACATCTAAATGATTCAGAGAAGGATTGGGAGAAAGTGATGTGGTCAGATGAGACCAAAATTGAGCTCTTTGGCATTAACTCGACTTGCTGTGTTTGGAAGGAGAAAAATGCTGACTATGACCCTAAGAACATCATCCATACATCAAGCATGGAGGTGGAAACATGATGCTTTCGGGCTGTTTCTCTGCTAAAGGTACAGGCCAACTTTGCCACATTGAGGGGCCAATGGACGGGGCCATGTATTCTAAAATCTTGGATGAGAACCTTCTACCCTCAGCCAGAACACTGAAGTTGGGTCATGGATGGGTCTTCCAGCATGACAATGACCCAAAACATACCGCCAAGGCAACAAAGGAGTGGTTCAAGAAGGAGCACATTAAAGTCATGGAATGGCCTAGCCAGTCTCCAGACCTTAATCCTATAGAAATCTTATGGAGGGAGCTGAAACTTTGAGTTGCCAAGCAACAGCCAAGAAAACTTAAGGATTTGGAGAAGATCTATAAAGAAGAGTGGACCAAACCTTTGTAGAAGGAGGAGGAGGTATTTCCTCAGTCTCCCCTCCCCCAGTAATCAGACTGTAGCATTTCCTCAGTCTCTCCTCCCCAGACAAGCACGGAGGTGGAAACATGATGCTTTGGGGCTGTTTCTCTGCTAAAGGTACAAGACCGACTTTGCCGCACTGAGGGGCCATGTATTGTAAAATATTGGATGAGAACCTTCTTCCCTCAGCCAGAACACTGAAGATGGGTCATGGATGAGTCTTCCAGCATGACAAGGACCCAAAACATACCGCCAAGGCAACAAAGGAGTGGCTCAAGAAGGAGAACATTAAGTTCATGAAGTGGCCTAGCCAGTCTCCAGACCTTAATCCTATAGAAATATTATGGAGGGGGCTGAAACTTCGAGTTGCCAAGCAACAGCCAAGAAACCTTAAGGATTTTAGAGAAGATCTGTAAAGAAGAGTGGACCAAACCTTTGTAGAAGGAGGAGGAGGTATTTCCTCAGTCTCTCCTTCCCCAGGTATCAGACTATACATTGTAATCTTGTAGCAACCAGGAGGAGGCATTTCCTCAGTCTCCCCCCCCCCCCCTGATCAGACTGTACATTGTAACTTTGTAGAAGGAGGAAGAGTCATTTCCTCAGTCTCCCTTCCCCCAGTGATCACACTGTACATTGTAACTTTGTAGAAGGAGGAAGTCGCATTTCCTCAGTCTCCCCTCCCCCAGTGATCAGACTGTACATTGTAACTTTGTAGAAGGAGGAAGTCGCATTTCTTCAGTCTCCTCCTCACCCAGTGATCAGACTGTACATTGTAACTTTGTAGAAGGAGGAAGCCGCATTTCCTCAGTCTCTCCTCCCCCAGTGATCAGACTGTACACTGTAATTTTGTAGAAGGAGGAGGAGGAAGCATTTTCTCAGTCTCCTCTTCCCCCAGTGATCAGACTGTACATTGTAACTTTGTAGAAGGAGAAGGAAGCATTTCCTCAGTCTCCCCTCCCCCCAGTGATCAGACTGTACATTGTAACTTTGTAGAAGGAGGAGGAAGCATTTCCTCAGCCTCCCCTCCCCCAGTGATCAGACTGTACATTGTAACTTTGTAGCAAATCACAAGGTGAGGGGGTGCAGCAGGGGGCTGTTTGTCACACATTTATGAACACAGCCAAGAACTGCGCAGGCACCAGGATTTACATGATTGTGTCATCTCTGAGCCGGCATCTCAGTCCAGGAAATAAATGGTGACCCTGGGTGATGCCTGAACAAAGATGGTGCCGTCCTTCTGGAGAGGAAAGCAGATGTTGTATTGTATGAGGAGTCCTGTGATCTCTGTGAGAGGGAATAAACACCTGGAAGTGTTGCTCAGCATGCCGCACTGAACCATAAATCTGGTTTATTAATCTCTGTAATTCTGTGTGATTGGATACATTGTAACGTTAGAAGGGCCGATGGGTATTAAAGGGAAAAGCCCCGATTATCTATTCTCCTGGAATTTTATACGAGAGCCGCAATGTAGATATTTCTCCGGAGCTTCCTTCCCGGCATCCTCGTGGTTAACGCTCGCTTCCTCCGGTGCTCCGGCTTGCTGCAAATTTCCGACCCAAACAATGTAATTTGTGGATATTTTCAGCGTCCGGCCACAATTTACAAGGTGCGATCTTTCCAGAGAGGTGAATGGATATATGAAAATATTGGGTGGTTACGGCTCTCTGGACTTGTCCTCGGACTTTCCATTGTGCGCCGAGCGTCTTCACTTGTCTGGTCCTCATAATAGATTTTTATGTTCTCGGAGTATCTGTCTGCGCCAGCCGTGCCAAGGGACGTTGTATCATCATGGCACAAGGTGTGTGTGCGTCTTTGTTTCTGGACGTATTTTTAGCTGTCTATGAATACGGGCGTGGGTGGAAGGGAAGTCTCCCGGGAGTGGGCAGATAAGGGTCTGTGTGACCAGTGGGGGGCAAAAAGGGGAACTCCTACCCACTAATTCCCACATACACTCACCGGACAATTTATTAGGTCCACCTTGCTAGTAGCCGGTTGGACCCCCTTTATGAGGTCCCCCTTGCTAGTAGCAGGTTGGACCCCCTTTATTAGGTCCCCCTTGATAGTAGCGGGTTGGACCCCCTTTATGAGGGGCCCCTTGCTAGTAGCGGGTTGGACCCCCTTTATGAGGTCCCCTTGCTAGTAGCGGGTTGGACCCCCTTTGTGAGGTGCCCCTTGCTAGTAGCGGGTTGGACCCCCTTTATGAGGTGAACCTTGCTAGTAACAGGTTGGACCCCCTTTCTGTGGTGCCCCTTGCTAGTAGTGGGTTGGACCCCCTTTATTAGGCCCACCTTGCTAGTAACAGGTTGGACCCCCTTTATGAGATTCCCCTTGCTAGTAGCAGGTTGAACCCCCTTTATGAGGTCCCCCTTGCTAGTAGCGGGTTGGACCCCCTCTATGAGGTGCCCCTTGCTAGTAACGGGTTAGACCCCCTTTCTGTGGTGCCCCTTGCTAGTAGTGGGTTGGACCACCTTTATGAGGTCCCCCTTGCTAGTAGCAGGTTGGACCCCCTTTTATGAGGTGCCCCTTGCTAGTATCGGGTTGGCCCCCTTTCTGTGGTGCCCCTTGCTAGTAGTGGGTTTGACCCCCTTTATGAGGTCCCGCTTGCTAGTAGCGGGTTGGACCCCCTTTATGAAGTGTCCCTTGCTAGTAGCGGGTTGGACCCCCTTTTGTCTTCATTCTTGGTGGCATAGATACAACAAGGTGTTGGAAACGTTCCTCAGAGATTTTGCTCCATAGTGACATGATAGCATCACACAGTTGCTGCAGATTTGTCAGCTGCACATCCATGATTCCACCACATCCCAAAGGCCCTCTATTGGATGAGATGTGGTGAGTGTGGAGGCCATTGGAGTACAGGGACCTCATTGTCCAGTGGTGAGATGATTGGAGCTTTGTGACATGGTGCATTATCCTGCTGGAAGGAGCCAGAAGATGGGGACACTGTAGTCATAAAGGGATGGACATGGTCAGCAACAATACTCAGGTAGGCCGTGGTGTATAAACCATGATCAATTGGTACTAAGGGGCCCAAAGTGTGCCAAGAAAATATCCCCCCCCCCACCATTACACCCCCACCAGCAGCCTGAACCGGTGCTATCCCATCCCCCACACCATTACACCCCCACCACCAGCCTGAACTGGTGATACAAGGCAGGATGGATCCATGCGCCAAATTCTGACCCCACCGTCTGAATGTCGCGGCTGAAATCCAGACTCATCAGACCAGACAACGTTTTTCCAATCTTCTATTGTCCGATGTTGGTGATCCTGTGCCAACTGTAGCCTCAGTTTCCTGTTCTTAGCTGACAGGAGTGGCACCCGGTGTGGTCTTCTGCTGCTGTAGCCCATCTGCTTCAAGGTTGGATGTGTTGTGCGTACAGAGATGGTATTCTGCATACCTTGGATGTAACGAGTGGTTATTTGAGTTATTGTCGCCTTTCTATCATCTGGAACCAGTCTGCCCATTCTCCTCTGACCTCAACAAGGCATTTTCCTCCACACAACTGCCGCTCACTGGATATTTTCACTTTTCCCCACCATTCTCTGTAAACCCCGAGAGATGGTTGTATGTGAAAATCCCGGAAATACTCAGACCAGCCCGTCTGCCACCAACAACCATGCCACGTTCAAAGTCACTTCAATCCCCTTTCTTCCCCATTCTGATGCTCGGTTTGAACTTCAGCAAGTTGTCTTCACCACGTCTAGATGCCTAAATGCATTGAGTTGCTGCCAAGTGATTGGCTGATTAGCAACTTGTGTTACCAAGCAATAGAACAGGTGTACCTAATAAAGTGGCCGGTGAGTGTGATTTATAAATAACAGTGTAGCACTTCCCCCAATCACAAATGTACATATTGTAACTCTTATAGCTGTCAGGCACCGGCAGCCTTCCTCAGGTGCTGGCTTTTTTTTTTTTCTTCAGGGCAGCGGCGGTGGCGGCAGATATAGGGGGTGGGGGCACAAAGGGGAGCCCCTTCCCCCTTATTACTACATAATTCATAAATAACAGTGCGGCGCTTCCCCTAATCACAAACAGTGGCGGCGGCTGTGGTGGCGGGCATCGGCGGGCATCGGGATTGACAATGGATCTACACCGAGGGACATTGTTCTTTTTGTTTTTAAAATAAGGAACATGAAAAGAACTGCCAACATTTTTTAGTGAATTAGTAGGGGTACCCTCTACTCATTCAAATGGGGGGGGGCAGGATCTGGGGGCTCCCCTTATTAAAGGGGGCTTCCAGATTCCAATAAGCCCCCTGCCCGCAGACCCCCACAACCACCGGCCAGGGTTGTGGGGAAGAGGCCCTTGTCCCCATCAACATAGGTACAAGGTGCTTTAGGAGAGGGGGCAGAGCCCCCAACCCCAAAGCACCCCCCCTCATGTTGAGGGCATGTGACCTGGTATGGTTCAGGAGCAGGGGGGGGCTAGCTCACCCCCCCTTTCCTGGCCTACCATGCTGCATGCTTTTATAAGGGTCTGGCATGGATTTGGGGGGTCCCCACGCCTTTTTTTTAAAAAAACCTTGGCATGGGGCTCCCCTTAAAATTTATACCAGACCTGAAGGACCCAGTATGGATTGGGGGGGGGACCCCCACGCTGTTTTTTTTTTCACAGTTTTTAATTGCCGTCAATTGTTTTCTCATTTAGCTGTCAGCGGGTAACCCCGCTGACAGCTGATGACTTTTTTGCCCAGAGTTTTTTAAAGTAGTGTTTAGGTTTCTGGTGTGCATGAAGTTCATCAAATAAATATTCTCTGTGCATTAAAAGAGAAGAATGGGAATTTTTTTTTTTGAATGTTTGAATCGTGCTTACCTAGGTGGATGCAGCATCTGTTCCCCCCACCCCACCCCCGCCGACTACAAGGCTGAGAAGCGAGCGATCAAACACCGAAATATGGACGCTGTCAGCATGAGGAAAGGAATGCCGATAACCGGCTTCTGTTTACATCCATGATCAGCTGTCATTGGACACAGCTGATCACGTGGTAAAGGGACGCTGTGATTGGCCCTTTACCCCAATCTGTGACCAAAGGACTCAGTGATCACAGAGCGCGCTCACGGGAGGACGTCCATGTACACCCTCCTGGCAAGTTAAGCCCATGCCGTAGCCGTCTTTCCGCTATAGCGAGAGTGGGAAGGAGTTCATCGAATAGGTTTTATATCAGAAAGTAAAAAAAAAAAAATTATTTTCTCAAATTGTCTGCCTTTTTTTTTTCTTTTTTTTTTTATAGTCCAAAAAAGCAGAGGTGATCAAATACCACCAAAAGAAAGTTCTATTTTGTCTGACACACCGCTACACCGATCTCAGTAAAGAGCCTCTGACAGAGGCTCTTTACCACGTGATCAGCCGTGTCCAATCACGGCTGATCACGATCTAGACAGGAAGAGCCCGTGATCTGCTTTTCCTCCCTTGCGTCTGACAGATGAGAGTAGAGGAGAGCAGATCGGCGGCTCTCTTGACGGGGGGGTCTGTGCTGATTGTTTATCAGCGCAGCCCCCCCCATCCTGGACCACCAGGATACTGCCAGGACCACCAGGGATTGCCACCACACTGGACCACCAGGTATGCCACCCTAGACCACCAGGGAAATGCCAATCAGTGCCCAGGCAGCTGCCAACCGGTGCCCATCCCCAATGCCTGCCAGTGCCAGTGCCATCAGTGATGCCATATCAACATACCTCCCAACATTTTGAGATGGGAATGAGGGACACCTACTGGCGAATGTATGTAGGCATAGGACACGCCCCCTGTCACACCCCCTTAATGGTGAATTAACGAAAAAAAAAGATTAATTAAATCCACAAGGGCTTTTTTTTTAATTTATTCCTTTTCAAATTTACAAATGCAGCAATTTAGAAATTGGATGAAAGGTTTAGCATCGGGAAACACTTTTTGATAGATAAAAAGTGCATTTTATATACAACTATATAGATCAGACCGAAATGAGGGACACATGAGGGGGAAAGAGGGACAGAGGGACATTGCTCCAAATCAGGGACAGTTGGGAGCTATGTTATCAATGCCATCTATCAGTGCTGCCTATCAGTGCCCAGCAGTGCTGCCTATCAGTGCCCAGCAATGCTGCCTATCAGTGCCCAGCAGTGCTGCCTATCAGTGCCCAGCAGTGCCGCGTATCAGTGCCCAGCAGTGCCGCGTATCAGTGCCCAGCAGTGCCGCGTATCAGTGCCCAGCAGTGCCGCGTATCAGTGCCCAGCAGTGCCGCGTATCAGTGCCCAGCAGTGCCGCCTATCAGTGTCCATCAGTGCCACCTATCAGTGCCCAGCAGTGCCGCCTATTAGTGCCCATCAGTGTCCAGCAGTGCCGCCCATCAGTGCCACCCATAAGTACCCATCGGTGCAGCCTTTCAGTGCCCACCAGTGTCGCCTATCAGTGCTCACCAGTGCCACCCATGAGTGCCCATCAGTGCTGCCTATCAATGCCCATCAGTGCTGCATATCGGTGCCACCCATCAGTGCCGCCTATCAGTGCCCATTGTCAGTGCCCGTCAGTGCCACCTCATCGGTGCCCGTCAGTGCCGCCTTATCAGTGCCCATCAGTGAGAGAGAAAACGTACTTATTTACAACATTTTATAAACAGAAGCAAAAGAAAAACTTTTTTTTTTTCAAAATTTTAGGTCTTTTTTTATTTGTTTAGCAAAAAATAAAAACGCAGAGGTGATCAAATACCACCAAAAGAAAGCTCAATTAGTGGGAACAAAATGATAAAAATTCTGTTTGGGTACAGCGTAGCACGACCACGCAATTGTCATTTAAACAGCGCCAGCGCTGAAAGCTGAAAGTTGGCCTGGGCAGGAAGGGGGGGGGGTAAGGTAAGTGCCCGGTACTGAAGTGGTTAATGAAAGCTGCAGATTTCAGAAGATTAAAAACAAGTTTAGAAATGACATGTTAAATCTCATAGGAGCTTTTAGTCGTTGGGTTTAGATGGCTCAGAGTCTACAAAAAAAAAAAAAAAAAAATTACACAGAAAATGGAAAAGAAACTGGCAATTTTTTTTTTTTTTTTAATGGAGGAATCCCCTCCCTTTTTTTGTTTTTGCCACATTGTAACGAAAAAAAAAAATTTGGGCTGCCTTTTCACTTCCTCGTCGTCTTGATGTGGTTTCAACACTTCCACCCCGCGCTCTCGTCTTCTTTAGGCAAAAGCGTTAAAAATAACTATTCCGCCCAGACATAAAAAAGTAAAAAAATAATAAAAATCCCTCAAATCCCAACTCATGAAAAAGATCGCAGCCCTGGAGGAAATCTCACCATTTCTCTGCCATCAGACAGAACTTCACCTATAAACCGCCATTTTTATTATTTTTTTTTTTTTGGCGTCCGCCTCCCGGCATTTCATTCTTAATCTCGGCGGGGCCGCGGTAGAACATACTTTGTTGAAATGGAAATTTTTAAAACATGATTACTTAGGGGAAAAAAAAAATTAAAATTAAAAAAACAAAAAAAAAACCAGGAGGCTGATTTGTGAGCGTCTAGGATGGAGGTGATAATTTTCGAAAAAAAGGTTATTTTACCGACTAACAAGTCCGTTTTTATGGCTTTAGCGCAGACGGGAGATTTTTTTTTTTTCTGCTGCAAATATTTGGAAGAGCTGCCATTGTTCTTTTTCTTACAAGGCCCGTAAATCACTTTTCGGAGGAAGCAGGAAACAGCTGGGCCTGCGTCTCTTTCTGAACAAGTCTGTCAGTTTTTCTGCGCCGGCTGCCAAAAGGAACACATTAACGGTGTCACAAAGAGCCGCCGCCTGCCAAAAGTAAACTTAACGTTGCGTTTTTTTGTTTTTTTTTTTTGGGTGAGATGGACAAATATTGAGGTTATCGCTGTCAGCGGTTCGCACCTTTCGGAACAAGCTGTCCGTCAAAATGCGGAGGGATGGATTGGGCCGGTGTGCTGACAAGTTGGGACCGCGGGGGGGGCGACACATAAGGGGTTAATAGGAACCAATCCCGCGGACACTAAATAAGGCACCGATTTTGGGATATTCCTGAAAATGTTACTTGCCTGGCTGTTAGGGGATGTGCCAAACTGAGATCTATCATTTACCCAAATTTAGGCGAAAATCGGGAGATTTTGGTGAAATGCAAAAGAAGGAGGGTGGGGGTCAGTGTTTTTTTTTTTTTTTTGGCTCCTTTCACATACCCTATATTGTCAAAAGTATTGGGACGCCTGCCTTTACATGAACTTTAATGGCATCCCAGTCTAAGGCCCTGTACACACGGTCGGATTTTCCAACGGAAAAAAAGTGCGATCGGATTGTGTTGTCGGAAATTCCGATCGTGTGTGGGCTCTGTCTGACTTTTTCCGTCGGAATTTCCAACACACAGCGTTTGAGAGCAGGATATAAAATTTTCTGACAACGAAATCCGATCGTTTAAATTCCGTGCACACAAATCCGACGCACAAAGTGCCGCGCATGCTCGGAATAAATTTAGAGACGAAAGCTATTGGCTACTGCCCCGTTTATAGTCCCGACGTACGTGTTTTACGTCACCGCGTTCAGAACGATCGGATTTTCCGGCAACTTTGTGCGACCGTGTGTATGCAAGACAAGTTTTCCGATGGATTTTGTTGTCGGAATGTCCGATCGTGTGTACAGGGCATTAGTCTGTAGGGTTCAATATTGAGTTGGCCAACCCTTTGCAGCTATAACAGCTTTGACTCTTCTGGGAAGACCATCCACAAGGTTTAGGAGTGTGTCTATGGGAATGTTTGACCATTCTTCCAGAAGCGCGTTTGTGAGGTCAGGTGCTGATGTTGGGCGAGAAGGCCTGGCTTGCAGTCTCCGCTCTAATTCATCCCAAAGGTGTTCTATTGGGTTGAGGTCAGGACAGTCAAGTTCCTCCACCCCAAACTCGCTCATCCATGTCTTTATGGACCTTGCTTTGTGCACTGGTGTGCAGTCATGTTCTAACAAGAAGGGGCCGTCCCCAAACTGTTCCCACAAAGTTGGGAGCATGAAATTGTCCAAAATCTCTTGGTATGCTGACACCTTAAGAGTTCCCTTCACTGGAAGTAAGGGGCCAAACCCAACCCCTGAAAAACAACCTCCACACCATAATAAATAAAAAAAATAAATAAAAATAAATAAAAAAACCTTGCGAGCCACATACGGGTTAATGCCTTATAAAATACAAACACAAAATCAATCATAGGCCAACATCAGCAGCAAACACTAAATCACGTTCCATAATCGTGTAAGTGAGATATAAAGATAAAAGTGTGTCTGCGCTAGATGGAAAATGACAATACTGAAAACTAATAATATTGAAAATACATATAAACATACAATAGTGAGTGATAAGTGCAAAAGTGAACATATATATAAATCAACGTGCTACAATAAACTACTAATAAATCAGAAATAACTGATGGTGCATACATCCAGGGTGCAAAGTGCTATATTAAACACACAAATTAGGTGCCCAATCAGGAAAAAAACAATAACATTCCTCATATGAGCCTTTGAGGTTCAACCAGTGTAAATCCAAAATTGCATAAAGTGCCCAAAATAGTGTCCATAATCAGTGAAGTTCATCCATCATGTTCTTCAAAAGTGCAGCACCACAAAACATGCCTTAGTGCCCTCCAGTGATCCCCATAAGCATATGCGCTCACCTTCCAGCGTGTGACACAGTATTTAAACTCTGTCAAAATGCGCTTTGGAGCCACTCCTGTGCTCAAATGGAATCAGCTGTGTAGATCTCCAATGCTCCCAATTATGATTTTATGCAAGAGAAAAGAAACTCCATAGCGCAATATAGTTTAACAATATGGAATACTTTATTAAAGTGTATATGGAACTCACCCCTTGCAGGGGTACTCACATGTTACAGGTGCGTCAGTGCACCCTTCTATACAAGCATAGACCAGCCGATCGTAACGGTATGGCGTGCGGTGCGGTATGTGCCTCCAAATCTCCTGCTCTCTCTCTCTGCTGACAGCTCCGTCCAGGCCCCTCCCCTACGCGTGTTCGGCACCGGGATCACGTGCCTTCATCAGGGGGATATCCCCGATCGGCTGGTCTATGCTTGTATAGAAGGGTGCACTGACGCACCTGTAACATGTGAGTACCCCTGCAAGGGGTGAGTTCCATATACACTTTAATAAAGTATTCCATATTGTTAAACTATATTGCGCTATGGAGTTTCTTTTCTCTTGCATAAAATCATAATTGGGAGCATTGGAGATCTACACAGCTGATTCCATTTGAGCACAGGAGTGGCTCCAAAGCGCATTTTGACAGAGTTTAAATACTGTGTCACACGCTGGAAGGTGAGCGCATATGCTTATGGGGATCACTGGAGGGCACTAAGGCATGTTTTGTGGTGCTGCACTTTTGAAGAACATGATGGATGAACTTCACTGATTATGGACACTATTTTGGGCACTTTATGCAATTTTGGATTTACACTGGTTGAACCTCAAAGGCTCATATGAGGAATGTTATTGTTTTTTTCCTGATTGGGCACCTAATTTGTGTGTTTAATATAGCACTTTGCACCCTGGATGTATGCACCATCAGTTATTTCTGATTTATTAGTAGTTTATTGTAGCACGTTGATTTATATATATGTTCACTTTTGCACTTATCACTCACTATTGTATGTTTATATGTATTTTCAATATTATTAGTTTTCAGTATTGTCATTTTCCATCTAGCGCAGACACACTTTTATCTTTAAACCTCCACACCATAACCCCCCCTCCACCAAATGATTTGGACCAGTGCACAAAACAAGGTCCTTAAAGACATAGATGAGCGAGTTTGGGGTGGAGAAACTTGAGAAGGCCTGGCTCGCAGCCTCCGCTTCAGTTCATCCCAAAAGTGTTCTATCGGGTTGAGGTCAGTCAAGTTCTTCCACCCCAAACTCGCTCATCCATGTCTTTATGGACCTTGTTTTGTGCACTGGTCCAAATCATTTGGTGGAGGGGGGATTATGGTGTGGGGGTTGTTTTTCAGGGGTTGGGCTTGGCCCCTTAGTTCCAGTGAAGGGAACTCTTAAGGCGTCAGCATACCAAGACATTTTGGACAATTTCATGCTCCCAACTTTGTGGGAACAGTTTGGGGATGGCCCCTTCCTGTTCCAACATGACTGCACACCAGTGCACAAAGCAAGGACCATAAAGACATGGATGAGCGAGTTTGGGGTGGAGGAAATTGACTGACCTAACCTCAACCCGATAGAACACCTTTGGGATGAATTAGAGCGGAGACTGCAAGCCAAGCCTTCTCACCCAACATCAGTGTCCGACCTCACAAATGTGCTTTTGGAAGAAAGTTCTGCTGGGAAACCTTGGCTCCTGCCATTCATGTGGATGTGACATGTACCACCTACCTAAACATTGTTGGTGACTAAGTACACCCCTTCATGGAAACTGCATTTCCTGATGGCAGGGACCTCTTTCAGCTGGATAATATTCCCTGCCACCACAGGCGTGCGCAGGGGGTGTGCCAGGTGTGCCTGGGCACACCCTAATCCAGAGGCAGCACCAGGGGGGAGCTTGGGTTCACCCCCATCTCTACGACCATCTCTGTTGCCAGTCCGGCAAGGTCTGTCTTTGACTTTCTACTCAGGCCAAGGTGCCCCTCTAGGGCACTACACACAGCATCCTGAAGCTTGCAGCCTGCAGGGACTCTCTCTCAGCTCTTCAGTATCAATCTGTGCAGCTTCATACATTTTCCTTCATTCACACTTACAGGTGGCTGTTCTGGCTGATCAAGCAGCTTAAACTGGGAAGGAGGTGGGGCAGAGATGGTAGCTCGGGAGTCTTCTACCTCCAGCCATGTGGTAAGTGGCTGATGGGGAGAGGTTTACCTTTTCCCTGCAGGAATTCCCTCCATGTTCCATCTGTGTTGCTTCAACCCCTACACTGCATACAAAGAATTGGAAAACTGCTAGTGCTCCCACTACATAGTGCCCACTGACTATCCACACCGCATAGTGCCCACTGACTATCCACACCTCATAGTGCCCACTGACTATCCACACCTCATAGTGCCCACTGACTATCCACACCTCATAGTGCTCACTGACTATCCACACCGCATAGTGCCTACTGACTATCCACACCGCATAATGCCCGCTGACCTTCCACACCATATTTTTGATAAGTTAAAAAAAATGTAAGTATTTGTTTACATTGATAAGTGTCTTTAAAAAATAAAATAAAAATGTTTACATTTCTTTATATAAGTGTGTGTGTATGTACAGTATATATATTTATATATACACACACACACACACACACGCATATGTGTGTTTGAGCTTAGGGGTGCACACCCTAACGCAATAAGCTGCACACACCTATGCCTGCCACACTGCAAGAATTAGTCAAGAAGGGTTTGAGGAACTCAACAAGGAGTTTGAGGTGTGGATTTGGCCTCCAGATTATCCAGATCTTAATCCAATCGAGTATCTGTGGGATGTGCTGGAAAAACAAGTCCGATCCATGGAGGCCCCGATTCGCAACTTACAGTACTTAAAGGATCTGACACGGAAGGCTTGGTGCCAGATACCACAGCGTACCTTCAGAGGACTTGTGGGGTCCAAGCCTGGCTGGGGGCAGGGCTGTTTTGGCAGCAAAAGGGGGACCTCCTGAATATTAGGTGGGTGGTCATAAAGTGATGTCTGATCGGTGGATGACTGGTAATTTTTTTATCTTGGCAGAGCTCTACATTAAACATAAATGGTATGGTCTCCATATCTTTCCTCCTAAGCTCGGAGAGCCCACATTGGTTATCCTAATCTGTTAGAGGATTCTGAGCCATTACCAGGAGGATGTAGAGATTAGAGACCACCCTGAAACCCGAGGTCCCTGGCAGCCCACCGCTCTATAAAAGAGGTAATAGAGACACGAGCTCGGGAATCCGGCTGCCATGCCTCTCTTGAAAGACACATCCGTCCATGTCACATGGGGCTAACCTGGGGTCAAAGCACTTACGGAACAAATTACAGAGATTCAGCTTGTGCCATTCCTCTTAGGTTTTGGGGGCAGATCCATTTACTGTTGTTGTTTTGCCTCCATGGTGACAAAGGGAGGGGGGTCTAGAAAGAGGCAACATCCACTTAACCATTTCCACTGTGGCCAACTGGCATCGGGTATCGATAAAGGTCGCCATGTCATGAAAGTAAGACAATACAGGAGAACCAAACATAGACACTGGGAGTGGCATGAGTGATGAGGGGCTCGGCTGTCCATGAGCACTCCTAATAGAAGAGGAAGGGCTCATTAACCACCTCAGTACCGGGGCACTTACACCCCCTTTCCTGCCCAGGCCATTTTTCAGCTTTCAGCGCTGTCACACTTTGAATGACAATTGCGCGGTCATACACATGTAAAAATTGTTATCATTTTCTTCACACAAATAGAGATTTATTTTGGTGGGTTTTAATCACTCCTGGGTTTTTTTATTTTTTCCTAAAAAGAAAAAAAAAAGACCAAAAATGTTGAAAAAAAAAAAAAAAAGGTTTTCTTTGTTTCTGTCAGTAAATTTTGTAAATAAGTAATTTTTCTCCTTCACTGGTGGGCACTGATGAAACAGCACTTATAGGCACTGATGGGCACTGATGAGACGGCACTTATGGGCACTGATTAGGTGGCACTGATGAGGAGGCACGAATATGCTGCACTTATGGGCACTGATAGTCCTCATCAGTGCCACTTATCAGTGCCCATAAGCGCAGCATGTTTGTGCCTCCTCATCAGTGCCACCTAATCGGTGCGCATAAGTGCCGCCTCATCAGTACCCATCAGTGCCACCCATCAGTGCTGCCTATCAGTGCTCATCAGTGCCGCATATCAGTGCCACCTGATAGGTGCACTGATGGGTGGCACTGGTGGACATTGATGGTGTGGCACTGATGAGGCGGCACTTATAGGCACTGATGAAGTGGCACTGATGGGCACTGATGAGACGGCACTTATGGGCACTGATTAGGTGGCACTGATGAGGAGGCACGGATATGCCACACTTATGGGCACTGATAGTGCTCATCAGTGCCACATATCAGTGCCACCTATCAGTGCCCATAAATGCAGCATATTCATGCCTCCTTATCAGTGCCACTTCATCAATGCTCACCAGTGCCGCCCATCAGTGCTGCCTATCAGTGCCACCTGATAGGCGCACTGATGAGTGGCACTGGGGGGCACTGGGCACAGATAGGCGGCATTAGTGGGCACAGATAGGCAGCACTGGTGGGCATGGATAGGGGGCACTGATAGGCACTGATGGGCATTGATGGGTGGCATTGATGGGCAGGAGTGATGAGAATTGATGGTTATCACTGATAGCCAGCACTGACTGGCATCACTAATGGCCACTGATTGCTGGCACTTGTGGGCACTGATTGGTGGCGATTGTGGGCACTGGTTGGCACTGATTGCTGGCAGTGGTGGGCAATCACTGCTGGCACTGGTGGGCACTTAATTGTAATCAGGGCACTGATGATCAGTTCCCTGACTACATACCTAGCTGTCCCCTGTGAGGAGATGCCGCAGATCGGCTCTCCTCTCCTCACTCTCTGTCAGTGTGAGGCGAGGAGCGCCGATTACCGGCATCTCCGTGTTTACATGTGACCGGCTGTGATTGGACGCAGCTGGTCACATGGTTAAAGACCCGCGGTTCTTTACACAGATCGGGGGTCGCGCCGTGTCTTAGCAATACAGCTCGGCCGCAATCAAATGGATTTGATTAAAAATAAAAAATCCTTTTTTTTTTTTTTTTTATTGGTCTTATGTAATATTCTAATTTTGTGAGATACTGAATTTTAGGTTGTCATTCACTGTAAGCCATAATCATCGAAATTTTTTTAAAAAAAAGAAAGAAATGCTTGAAATCTATCACTCTGTGTATCCATATAAAATATATGAGTCTCACCTTTTCTAATTACAATTAATGAATTTTTCGATGATATTGGAATTTTTTGGAGATGCTCCTGTATATTGAAGCTGCGATGTTTAAGGAGTCGGTGTGTAAAGTCGGATCTTTTCTTGCGGTCGGTGTGTGCGGACGCTCAGCGCTGTCTATAGAATTATTATTATTTTTTTCCTCATCACAGGGAGACACAAGTCTAGGCAAGAAGACGATGAGAGATTCTGGGAACCCTTCATTAGGAAGTCTGCACAAGTCATTGCAGTAAATGTCATTCATTTGTAACTATAGATTTGCCATTTTCTTAGATTAGACGCTGATTGCCAGAATGTCCTTTTTACTGAATCTGCAGACTTTACAGAACGCGAGGACTTCTGATGGGGGAGGGGGGAGGGGGGAGGTCGTGGACCCGGAGCACGTGGGCTGATGACACTTTTTGCACAAGAGAACCTGTAGCTATTTTTTTATTTTTGTTAAAGTGCACTTGTCAGTAACTTTACAATCTGCATGAAAAAATCCCGACCTGCCACAATACACAATAGTCACATGTTATAAATGTAGCGCTGGTAGATGTTTAATCTACTGCTGATAGGTAAATCTTGTGGGTTACTTGTTAGGTGAAGTTAGATTTGCCTGTGTTCCAGCTTGGCTGAGTTGCGTGTGGTTCCACACTGTGCCGGTGGGTGTCATTGTCACCATTGGCTGGTGTTGGAAAGGCAACGTGTTGAAGCGTATGGGTGCTCCTCTGTCCCAGAGACAACTCGGTGGAGGTGGTCCTCCGAGTTGCATTCTGGGAGAGGGTATTTATGAGACAGACGCCATGTTTAGGGGTTCGTTTTCAGCCACCTGCTGGCCCTCCTGGCCGACAGGTAAGCATTAGGAATACCACCTCGTGGTCCTCCGTTCCAGAGGCCCGCGTCGCTGCAGCGTGTGGGTGGGCCCAGAAGCCTGTCTGGGGCCTACCACAGCAGCAGAGGAATGGTCCTGAGCTGTCTATCCTGAGTGAAGAAGCTGGACAACCGAGAAGATCCCAGGGGAGGACCCGTCATGGAAGGATCATGCAGAGTGCTGGTCTGGAGAGGGGCCTGGTGACTCAGTTGGAGGACGCATCCTGAAGTGATCTTACTGCATAGTACTGCCGGATTGGCTTAAAGGTTCAAGTGCTGTGTCTGACATTCATCGTAAACCATTACATCCTGTGGCAGAGGATCGTACGGGTTTTGTTCCAAACAAGTCTGTGGCAGAGACTTTTGTTCGTGCTACGTACTGGCTGCTAGGCAAGTGGGAGAGGTCTATCCAGGCGGGCAAAGATTGAATCCCACAAGGGGAGTGCATTCAACTACAAGTGTTCAATTCCTGATAATGTACTAAAGTATACTAAGAAAAGGTATTTGAGCTTCCCTACAACTTTCCTTCTACCTCTTTCCTGCTACTTCCTGTTCATTAAAGCATTAGAAAAGATACTCAAGTGTTTGGTGCCTACATTGTCCGGAGGTAAACTCAACGGAACCCTAGACCCGGTGGCGATGAAACAGAGGTGGTGGAAGTGAAGGTAACAGCCCGCTTTAAACCAGCAGCTCCACCGAGAGTTATTGCTGCATGTGGGGGCTCGTCCAGGATTTGTTGACCATCAACTTCCCGCAACCTAGAGAAGTGTTTCGCCGGGAGTTTACGGTGAATGCAGGACTTTATTTCTGACTGCGTAGGCGGCGGGCGCCAGTGAAAGCCTGGGAGCTACGCGATCAGAGGAACAAGTGGGAGGAGCCTAGCCTACTTGGTACCGTGTGGGACGCATATATGTGTGTGTTGGCGCCAGAGAAGAAGAGAGGCCTCGTGATCGTGCTGAAGAAGATCAGAGTGTGGCCATGTCTTTTTCAGTGATGCAACCAACTGTGGGACCTAGGATGTTCCCTACCAGCACCGCTGCGGGTGCTATGCTGACCGGAACCTTGCTTACGGACACCGGCATTCATCTGAAACCGCAGGGGAGGTTTATTCTCTATACAGTTGGAGATATCGAAGGGCTGGGCATGCTTTGCCACAAGTGTGAAGGACTGGCCATACATCTCCGTCCATTTGTTCGCTGCCCGCAATGTGGAGAATATTTGTTTGTGGTGGTGCAACCTACCATGTCGCCCTTTGCTTATCGTATGGACTGGGCTACAGGTATCGCCACAGTAGAAGCTGCTACTGTTGAAAAAGAGCGACAGGCCGTGATTTTGCCTGTTGTCACTGAAAGTGTTCCCGAGAGAGATACTGCAGTAACTAACTCGTCAGCGGACATTACTTTGATTTCCGCGTCCACTACGCCTATCCCCGTCGTACCTGTCCAGAGGAAGGTGGGATACGTAAAGGCTTCCCGCGGCCGTGGTCAAGGCCTACCCCAGAGACTACCCGAACCGGAGAAGTCCACGTCAGGAACGGGTGAGAGATCAGAGGGGAATGTATCTGGGACTTTGTATAAATAATTGCCGGCAGAAGAGTTGAGAGATTCGGAGATAGATTCCATGTCGGATCTCTCCGGTGATGATGATTTATTTGAGACAATGTCACGGGAACTGTTATGGGCTCAGGGAGAAGATGTTGCTTCTGCCTTAACTTTCTCAGAGTGAACAGCCCTGGATTCTGGGAGAACATCAACTTGTGTGGAGCCACACAGTACTATCAAGGAGACATTGCCTAAAGTTACTACTTTGTTTCCGACACCCGTCAGGTCTATGGTGAGCAAGTCATTGGACTCTTGTGTGCCCCCTGGTTTGGGGAAAAATAGATCGTTGCCTAAACTTGCACGTTTGCAGAGAGTGCTTAACAAGCGTGTGGCCACAGAATATGGTCTGGAGTTCCCCTATCTTACCTAGGACATTATGCAAGAGATTGAAGCCACCCGGGAACTTTGGTACAGTGAAGCTGTTTGGGACTATTTGTCTGTGCCTAAGCTTTTCCGGAAATCTGGATACTCTGTCGCTATGGATGAACGCTTCAGTGGATGTTTTCTACACTGGAACTATGGTCGGCACATCTATGCTGACAAAGTGGTCATTTGCAGACCAGGAAAAGATGACGTTGTGTACTTTATTACTACAGTGGATAAACTGGGAAAGACACTGACATTGCCAGATCCTCGGTTTTACTGGTGATTATGGATAAAGAACTGTGGGGTATGTAGATAGACAGTGTCAGTGTTTAGAGATCTTCGTGGTCAAGATTTGGTGTTCATCTCCGTGTTTCTAAATCCAAGGCCCGGGGTTTTTGCTAGCCGGACTTCCTTTGTTTAAAAGATATGACATACCTAAATATAGATATAGGGATGGACTCCTCAAGTTATTTTAGTTGGTTCCTTAGTGGGAATATAAAAAAGATTATGGGAAGAGAGTTTCATTTTTCTTTCAGAATGAGACTTTGCTCCTAAACTGTATATATCTCGTGTGTGTGTTTAACTTTGTTTCTTTTCAGGAGTCAGTGGACCTGCTATCAAGCTGTTAGGCTTTTCAGTTAGATACATAGTGGGGTTGCAACAGTCTTAATGTGGTTTTGTTTACGGATGTGAACATATTGTTTAAATAAAAAAATGTTGAAATTATAATGTCTTTCTACTGTCTTCCTTTCTTTTTTACTTTAATCCAAGTTTTTAAGCTCAAATACCTACTCTCAGGCTTGGGAGTTATTTTTGACAGACGTTGAGGACAACGTCTATTGTAGTGGGGGGAGTATGTAGCACTGGTAGATTTTTAATCTACTCCTCATAGGTAAATCTAGTGGGTTACTTGTTAGGTGAAGTTAGATTTGCCTCTGTTCCAGCTTGGCTGAGTTGCGTGTAGTTCCACGCTGTGCCGGTGGGTGTCATTGTCACCATGGGCCAGTGTTGGAAAGGCAACGTGTTGAAGCGTATGAGTGCTCCTCTATCCCGGAGACAATTCGGTGGAGGTGGTCCTCTGAGTTGCATTCTGGGAGAGGGTATTTATGAGACAGACGCCATGTTTAGGGGTTCGTTTTCAGCCGCTGGCCCTCCTGGCCGACAGGTATGCATTAGGAATACCACCTCGTGGTCCTCCGTTCCGGAGGCCCACGTTGCTGCGGCGTGTGGGTGGGCCCAGAAGCCTGTCTGGGGCCTACCACAGCGGCAGAGGAATGGTCCTGGGCTGTCTATCCTGACTGAAGAAGCTGGACAACCGAGAAGATCCCAGGGGAGGACTCGTCATGGAAGGATCATGCAGAGTGCTGGTCTGGAGAGGGGCCTGGTGACTTGGTTGGAGGACGTATCCTGAAGTAATCTTACTGCATAGTACGGCCGGGTTGGCTTAAAGGTTCAAGTGCTATGTCTGACATTCATCGTAAACCATTACATCCTGTGGCAGAGGATCGAAGGTAACAGCCCGCTTTAAACCAGCAGCTCCACCGAGAGTTATTGCTACATAAAAAAACATCATTTTATCATTGAAATTCACCCATAAGCTCCACTGGGTACTGTGCCTAGGCTGAGATGATGTCATCAGTCTGCTGCAGGCAAGAGGAAGCATTCCCTCGGCCCCCCCCCCCCAGCGATCAGACTATACATTGTAACTTTGTAGAAGGAGGAGGAAGCATTCCCTCAGTCTCCCCTCCCCCAGCGATCAGACTGTACATTGTAACTTTATAGAAAGTCATACAATAAGAGGCTGTAGCAGAGGCTGCTCTGTGTCAGACATTTGTGCACAGGTACCAGGATTGACATTGTGTTATCTCTGAGCTGGTATATCAATTCATGACATAGACGATGACACATTACTGATCATGTATGCACTCAGCACCAGAAATATACAGTCAGGTCCATAAATATTGGGACATCGACACAATTCTAATCTTTTTGGCTCTATACACCACCACAATGGATTTGAAATGAAACGAACAAGATGTGCTTTAACTGCAGACTTTCAGCTTTAATTTGAGGGTATTTACATCCAAATCAGGTGAACGGTGTAGGAATTACAACAGTTTGTATATGTGCCTCCCAATTTTTAGGGGACCAAAAGTAATGGGACAATTGGCTGCTCAGCTATTCCATGGCCAGGTGTGTGTTATTCCCTCATTATCCCATTTACAAGAAGCAGATAAAAAGTCCAGAGTTCATTTCAAGTGTGCTATTTGCATCTGGAATCTGTTGCTGTCAACTCTCAATATGAGATCCAAAGAGCTGTCACTATCATAGCTCTTCTCTGCACCCCTGTCCAAAGCTCTCTTCTGAGCCCCTGTCCAAAGTTCTCCTCTACTTTCCTGTCCAAAGCTCTCCTCTGCACCCCTGTCCAAAGTTCTCCTCTACTCCCCTGTCCAAAGCCCTCCTCTGAGCCCCTGTCCAAAGCTCTCCTCTGAGCCCCTGTCTAAAGCTCTCCTCTGCTCCCCTGTCCAAAGCTCTTTTCTGAGCCCTTCTCCAAAGCTCTCCTCTGCACCCCTCTCCAAAGCTCTCCTCTGCTCCCCTGTCCAAAGCTCTCCTCTGCTCCCTTGTCCAAAGCTCTCCTCTGCTCCTCTGTCCAAAGCTCTCCTCTGCACCTGTGTTCAAAGCTCTTCTCTGCACCCCTGTCCAAAGCTCTCTTCTGCACCCCTGTCCAAAGCTCTCCTCTGCTCCCCTGTCCAAAGCTCTTCTCTGCTCCTCTGTCCAAAGCTCTTCTCTGCACCCCTGTCCAAAGCTCTCCTCTGCTCCCCTGTCCAAAGCTCTCCTCTGCTCCCCTGTCCAAAGCTCTCCTCTGCTCCCATGTCCAAAGCTCTCTTCTGCACCCCTGTCCAAAGCTCTCCTCTGCTCCCCTGTCCAAAGCTCTCCTCTGCTCCCCTGTCCAAAGCTCTCCTCTGCTCCCCTGTCCAAAGCTCTCCTCTGCTTCCCTGTCCAAAGCTCTCCTCTGCTCCCCTGTCCAAAGCTCTCCTCTGCTCCCCTGTCCAAAGCTCTCCTCTGTACCCCTGTCCAAAGCTCTCCTCTGCTCCCCTGTCCAAAGCTCTCCTCTGCTCCCCTGTCCAAAGCTCTCCTCTGCACCCCTCTCCAAAGCTCTCCTCTGCTCCCCTGTCCAAAGCTCTCCTCTGCACCCCTGTCCAAAGCTCTCCTCTGCTCCCTTGTCCAAAGCTCTCCTCTGAGCCCCTCTCCAAAGCTCTCCTCTGAGCCCCTGTCCAAAGCTCTCCTCTGCGCCCCTCTCCAAAGCTCTCCTCTAAGCCCCTGTCCAAAGCTCTCCTCTGCTCCCCTGTCCAAAGCTCTCCTCTGCACCCCTCTCCAAAGCTCTCCTCTGCTCCTCTGTCCAAAGCTCTCCTCTGCACCCCTCTCCAAAGCTCTCCTCTGCTCCCCTGTCCAAAGCTCTCCTCTGCTCCCCTGTCCAAAGCTCTTCTCTGCACCCCTGTACAAAGCTCTTCTCTGCTCCCCTGTCCAAAGCTCTCCTCTGCTCCCATGTCCAAAGCTCTCTTCTGCACCCCTGTCCAAAGCTCTCCTCTGCTCCCCTGTCCAAAGCTCTCCTCTGCTCCCCTGTCCAAAGCTCTCCTCTGCACCCCTGTCCAAAGCTCTCCTCTGCTCCCCTGTCCAAAGCTCTCCTCTGCACCCCTGTCCAAAGCTCTCCTCTGCTCCCTTGTCCAAAGCTCTCCTCTAAGCCCCTCTCCAAAGCTCTCCTCTGAGCCCCTGTCCAAAGCTCTCCTCTGCGCCCCTCTCCAAAGCTCTCCTCTAAGCCCCTGTCCAAAGCTCTCCTCTGCTTCCCTGTCCAAAGCTCTCCTCTGCACCCCTGTCCAAAGCTCTCCTCTGCTCCCCTGCCTATAGCTCACCTCTGCAACGCTCTTCTACAGTTTGCTTATGAACCCACCCTCACTTTATCAACAGTTAAGCTCTTCAACTCTCTTTCACAGATTCTTACCTCTGCACCACTCCCCATCTCTGACCGCTGCCCCGTCCCCCCCAGCACTGCCCCTATCCTTGCACCCCCCCTCAATGCTTCAACATCTTCTGTGTTCAATGCTTACCTCCGCACCCCTGTCCTTACAGTCAGGTTCTCCCCCTCCTATGAGGTGTCCCTTTGTGGGGGGGGGGGGGTTCTACTTGGGTATACCTTGCTACACCAGGTGTCCTAAAGAAAGTGGGTTTGTCTGTTTTCAGTTTGGTGGACCAAGAGTCCCCATCTGGAGTTTTGCGCCCTGGAGGTGGACCATTTATACACCCTGTGCACTTCTTTTTGTGCTTAGTGTTGGTTTCTGTCTGAGTCATTGATCTAATAAGAGCTGGAAGATCAGAAAAGTCAAATAATTCCTAATCTACTCACTCTGGACTCATGACAAAAAATCTAAGCCAAAGGACTAGCATAATGCCAAGCTATTCCAGGCACTTAGAATAATCATGAAAAAAAAGTATCAAACAAAAACCGGACAAAGTTGGGAGGATCCAGAAAGTCCAAAAGGAAGAGAAAAAAATAAGAGATGAAAAGAGATGAAACATAAGCCATGAACTGACTGAGACAACCCTGCCAGCGAATCTTCTCTCTAGCGCCCCCCTCTGTGCTCCCGCCACCTGTCGCTTCCCACCAAGGTCATATGTGAGCGGGCGCACCGCTCTTCTTTCCCTCGACAGATGTTTGAGTTTAAAAACTGCAGTTTTGCTCATAACTGGCTTTAGCGCAGTGTATATTTTTGTTTAAGGAGAGGTCAGGGGGAAATCTAATCAGCGGATAGACCATCTAATTCGGGCAGCAAGCGGCTTATAAGTGTGCGTCATTTGGCCCGGTCTCCATTTGTTCCTGTCCAGATTAACGGTGATGAGCTTACAGCTGAAATTACAGCAAAAAGAGGGGGAAAAAAAAAAAAAAGGTTTCTCGATCGGTGGCTAAAGTCTGGGTTTTCATTTGAAGTCAATGCTGGATGATGGAAGGTGAAAGGAGGGGGACATACCATGGACCGTCTTCCTTGCGGGGCCCAATGTGGACCCGGCATCCCATATATATATAGTATATGGTTTCATGTTAAGTCCATGCATGCTGAATAATGTGTCAGTGTGACCCTTCCAGGTATTTATTACCTCTCACAGAGATCACAGGACTCTCCCTGACAATGCCTTCATCTGATCTCCTCTCTGGAAGGACAGCACCACCTTTGTTCAGGCCTCATCCAGGGTCACCATCTACTTCCTGGACTGAGATATCGGCACAGAGATGACACGTCATGTTAATCCTGACTCTTAACATCCAGTTACCCCAGGTTCTTAATACCTTGTATTGCCTCTTTAACATCAATGACAGCTTGAAGTCTTTTGTGGTATTTGTGGATGAGGCTCTTTATCTTCTCAGATGGTAAAGCTGCCCATTCCTCTTGGCACAAAGCCTCCAGTTCCTGTAAATTCTTGGGCTGTCTTGCATGAATGGCACATTTGAGATCTCCCCAGAGTGGCTCAATGATATTGAGGTCAGGAGACCAAGATGGCCACTCCAGAACCTTCATTTTATTCTGCTGTAGCCAATGACAGGTCGACTCGGCCTTATGTTTTGGATCATTGTCATGTTGGAAGGTCCAAGTACGTCCCATGCGCAGCTTCCTGGCTGATGAATACCAATGTTCCTCCAGTATTTTTTGACCACATACTGCATTTATCTTGCCAACAATTGTGACAAAATTTTCTGTGCCTTTGTAGCTCACATATCCCCAAAACATCAGCGATCCACCTCCGTGTTTCACAGTAGGAATGGTGGACCTTTCATCATAGACCTTGTTGACTCCTCTCCAAACTATTTATGGTTGTGGCCAAAAAGCTCAATTTTGGTCTCATCATTCCAAATGACTTTGTGGCAGAAGGTTTGAGGCTTGTCTCTGTGCTGTTTGGCGTATTGTAAGCGGGATACTTTGTGGCATTTGCGCAGTAATGGCTTTCGTCTGGCGACTCGACCATGCAGCCCATCTTTCTTCGAGTGCCTCCTTATTGTGCATCTTGAAAACAGCCACACCACATGTTTTCAGAGAGTCCTGTATTTCACCTGAAGTTATTTTGGGGTTTTTCTTTGCATCCCGAACTATTTTCCTGGCAGTTGTGGCTGAAATTTTAGTTGGTCTACCTGACCGTAGTTTGGTTTCAACTAGGGTTGTCCCGATACCGATACTAGTATCGGTATCAGCACCGATACCGAGCATTTGCCCAAGTACTTGTACTCGGGCAAATGCTCCCGATGCTTCTGCCGATACCTGTACAGTCAGCAGTGATTGGCGCGTGGGAGAGTTACAAGCTTCTCCCCCCCGCGGCTTTCAGCTGCTTAGTGACATACAGCGGTGATCGGTGCTTGTAACTTCCCCACGCGCGATCACCGCTGACTGTCACCTCCTCCTCCTCCATGCCCCCTCCGTTCCTCTGTCCCCCTCCGCTGTCCCCCTCCGTTCCTCTGTCCCCCTCCGTTCCTCTGTCTCCCTCTCCTTCTCTGTCCCCCTCCGTTCTTCTGCCCCTCTCTCTTCCTCTGTCCCCCTCCGTTGTGCTGTCCCTCTCCGCTGTCCCCCTCCGTTGTGCTGTCCCTCTCCGCTGTGTGATTGGACAGAGTCAGCTGACTCTGTCCATTCACATAACTGAAACATTGTAACCTCCTGTGATTACGATGTCTCAGTTTATGAATGGAGAGGAGCCGCTGTCTTCTCTCCATTCATTCTAACTGCAGCTGAGGTTGCAGAGAAAGGAACTGGGGAATCTCTATTCTCGGTCTCTTTCTCTGTCTCAAGGGGGAGATTTCAGGGGTCTGTTAAGACCCCTGATATCTCACCAAAGCCCCCCAACAGGGCTAATTAAAAAAAAAAAAAAACACACATATTGCAATAAATAAAAAAAATATTATTGTAAAAAATAATAAAAATTTAAATAAAAAAACACACAGACACCCCCCCCCCCCCGAAAAAAAAAAAACAAAAAAAAAAAACACTGTTACGTGATATTATAAAAAAAGTACCGGTATCGGCGAGTACTTGAAAAAAGTATCGGTACTTGTACTCGGTCCTAAAAAAGTGGTATCGGGACAACCCTGGTTTCAACAGAACCCCTCATTTTCCACTTCTTGATTAGAGTTTGAACACTCCTGATTGCCATTCTCATATCCATGGATATCATTTTATATCCCTTTCCTGTTTTATACAGTTCAACTACCTTTTCCCGCAGATCCTTTGACAATTCTTTTGCTTTCCCCATGTCTCAGAATCCAGAAACGTCAGTGCAGCACTGGATGAAAGATACAAGGGTCTGTCAGGAGTCTAGAAACTCATTGACCTTTTATACACACACACTAATTACAAGCAAACAGATCACAGGTGAGGATGGTTACCTTCCATAGCCATTCAAACCCCTTTGTGTCAACTTGTGTGCATGTTATCAGGCCAAAATCACCAGGGTGATCAGGGTCATTTGGGTAGTTTCTGTTGTGATTATGATTTAAAAAGAGTAAACACAGTTGATTGATAATAAATGGCTTCAGCCAAACGCTAACCATGAGTGAAAGAAAAGTTTTTGTGTTATCATTCATATTCTCTGAAAAATGACCAAGAAATCATACATTCTGCCAGGGTATGTAAACTTATGAGCACATTTGTATATGTAGCTGGGACTTTTAGTAGTCCCAGCTACATATACGGTTGTTGAGGTTGTTGATTTTTTTGGGATGTTGGTATATTGGCATAGAGCAATCGTTCGTAGAAGAGTTGGGGTTATGGTGTGGGGGTTGTTTTTCAGGGGTTGGGTTTGGCCCTTTAGTTCCAGTGAAGGGAACTCTTAAGGCGTCAGCATACCAAGACATTTTGGACAATTTCATGCTCCCAACTTTGTGGGAACAGTTTGGTTTTGGTTAGGGAGAGATGCTGTAGACTACCCAACCCTCATCTGGGAATGGTGATCCTTTGTAAGGCTTATCTGCTATGATCCCATCTTGGAGAGAAGATCTGGCCATCTGCATGGAAAAACCGAATGGTCTTTGGTATTGGTAAGGAAGAATATGGGATAGTTCATCTAAGGAATTTGAGAGCTACAGGGACTTAAGGAAGCATGTTCTGGGTTTACTCATTTGTGGAACGGTGAAGACTTGTATCCAAAACCTGTATGGACTGCTGAATTTTTTTTTTTTGTTGGGTTGGGAACCTGCTGGACTCTTGAAACGAGGGAAAAATCTATAAAAAATGTGTTTATTCTTTGCGGTTTTCTACTTTTCCTCCTTATAATAAAATATTTCTTGTGTTGCAGAGTTGTGTTATGTCCCCCCCCCCCCCGAGCATCTACACCAGGTCACATGCTGTCCATGCATGGGGAAGATTGGATCAGACGTGGATTGGTCCAATCTGATAAGGACGGCACAGCCAGCTGCGTAGGACAAATTGGACGCTTAATGGACAAGCCGTGGTTCCTCTGAGATGGTTACAATGAAAAGTTTAATTTTTTTTTCTATAGTGTACTTTTAATAACAAAATGCTGACAAGACCCCGGCATGATGACGCATCCCTCCAAATGACATTAGCGTGTATCGTGATAGCGCGTCATATGGGGAAGTGGTCACTGGAAGGAATTGTGGTTACGTGATTCAGTTGAAGGACCACTAAACCTAAAATACATTGTTCCTTCATTAAAGGGACACCAAATCCAGAACACATGTTCATTCACATGACCGCAAGCATTGAAATCAGAGCTATGTAGGTAGACGTTGCTATAACATGACAGAACTTAAAGAGAAGCCCCAGCAAAAACTGAACCTTATTCTAATGTACTGTCTTATATTTCCCTATCTCTCCCCCCCAGGGAGACAAACGCAACATTTGTAGCCACACGTGTCCCCCCCTTGTAGGTGCTGGATCTCCCATGGCTTTGTGAGCCTAATATATCAAATAGTTAGTTTTTTGTATTTATTCATTCATTTTATGGCTTTTTTAACTGTTTACATTTCTTATTTTTTTAGCTCACCTCCTGAAGAAGCAGGGCGTTCCCACAAAATGCGTTGAGACTGCCTACCCATGGCAGACACCTCAAGCTTATCTGCAAACTAAGAAATGGTCTTTAGAAACTGATATACTTTGGTGGCTATATCTCTACGGGTGGTTTTTAAGGGAGGTCCTGATTGAATGTATACTAATAGTATACACATTGTTCTTTTAACTACTTCCAGCCCAGGCCCATTCTGACATTTCTCTCCTACATGAGAAACTCATCCTTCTTTTGCTAGAAAATTACTCAGAACCCCGAACATTATATATATTTTTGATCAGAGGCCCTAGAGAATAAAATGTTGGTTTTTGCAATGTTTTATGTCACATGGTATTTGTTTTTTCTGTAACAAAATACATGTTAATGAATTTTATGCAAAAGAAAAAAAACACAATATATTAACCCAATTTGCTTATAAAGATTAAAGATGATATTATGGTGAGTAAATACATACCAAACGTGTCACGCTTTAAAATTGCGCACATTCATAGAAGAGGTGGGGTTATGGTGTGGGGGTTGTTTCTCAGGGGTTGGGCTTGGCCCTTTACTTCCAGTGAAGGGAACTCTTAAAGAGGAGTTCCACCCGAGGTTCAGTCAAAAAAAAAAAAAATTAAAAGTCAGCAGCTACAAATACTGCAGCTGCTGACTTTTAATTGGACACTTACCTGTCCCTGGGTCCAGCGATGCGGGGGATCGAAGCCCCGCTCGTCTCCCCCTCTGTTCAGCGGCGCCGGTTTGCAACTGTGGGCGCCGGGCTGTGGCTTCACAGCCTGGCACCCACTGCGCATGCACGAGCGGCGCCGCGCGCCGTGATTAGCCGCTCAGTCAACTAGGACCTGTAATGGGTCCCAGATGATTGACAGGAGGGAGGGAGCAGAGCAGAGCCCTTCCTGTGCAGAGGGGGAAGTGATGTCACCAGCCCAGGCACTGGAAGGGGCAGACTACGAGGGACCCCCTAACAACAGGCATTTAGAGGTAAGTTAAAAAAATATATATCCAAATGTTTTTTTGGTTTTTTTTTTTAAGGATTTTTCATGTATTTTTTTTTTTTTTGGGTGGAACCCCACTTTAAGGCATCAGCATACCAAGACATTTTGGACAATTTCATGCTCTGAACTTTGTGGGAACAGTTTGGAGATGGCACCTTCCTGTTCCAACATGACTGAGTCCTGACCTCAACCGGATAGAACACCTTTGGGATGAATTAGATTGGAGACTGCGAGCCAGGCCTTCTCATCCAACATCAGTGCCTGACCTCACAAATGGGCTTCTGGAAGAATGGTATGTATTTAGACCATTTGCTGTGACACTCATCTATTTAACTCAGGTGCTGTCCATTTCTTCTAAAAATAATCCTTGAGATGGTTCTACACATTCATTTGAGTCCAGCTGTGTTTGATTATACTGATTGGACTTGATTAGGAAAGTCACACACCTGTCTATATAAGACCTTACAGCTCACAGTGCATGTCAGAGCAAATGAGAATCATGAGGTCAAAGGAACTGCCTGAAGAGCTCAGAGACAGAGTGGTGGCAAGGCACAGATCTGGCCGAGGTTACAAAAAAGTTTCTGCTGCACTTAAGGTTCCTAAGAGCACAGTGGCCTCCATAATCCTTAAATGGAAGACGTTTGGGACGACCAGAACCCTTCCTAGAGCTGGCCGTCCGGCCAAACTGAGCTATCGGGGGAGAAGAGCCTTGGTGAGAGAGGTAAAGAAGAACCCAAAGATCACTGTGGCTGAGCTCCAGAGATGCAGTCGGGAGATGGGAGAAAGTTGTAGAAAGTCAACCATCACTGCAGCCCTCCGCCAGTCGGGGCTTTATGGCAGAGTGGCCCGACGGAAGCCTCTCCTCAGTGCAAGACACATGAAAGCCCGCATGGAGTTTGCTAAAAAAAAACACCTGAAGGACTCCAAGATGGTGAGAAATAAGATTCTCTGGTCTGATGAGAAAGAGATAGAACTTTGTGGCCTTAATTCTAAGTGGTATGTGTGGAGAAAACCAGACACTGCTCATCACCTGTCCAATACAGTCCCAACAGTGAAGCATGGTGGTGGCAGCATCATGCTGTGGGGGTGTTTTTTAGCTGCAGGGACAGGACGACTGGTTGCAATCGAGGGAAAGATGAATGCGGCCAAGTACAGGGATATCCTGGACGAAAACCTTCTCCAGAGTGCTCAGGACCTCAGACTGGGCCGAAGGTTTACCTTCCAACAAGACAATGACCCTAAGCACACAGCTAAAATAATGAACGAGTGGCTTCACAAAAACTCCGTGACTGTTCTTGAATGACCCAGCCAGAGCCCTGACTTAAACCCAATTGAGCATCTCTGGAGAGACCTAAAAATGTCCGTCCACCAACGTTTACCATCCAACCTGACAGAACTGGAGAGGATCTGCAAGGAGGAATGGCAGAGGATCCCCAAATCCAGGTGTGAAAAACTTGTTGCATCTTTCCCAAAAAGACTCATGGCTGTATTAGATCAAAAGGGGGCTTCTACTAAATACTGAGCAAAGGGTCTGAATACTTAGGACCATGTGAGATTTCAGTTTTTCTTTTTTAATAAATCTGCAAAAATGTCAACAATTCTGTGTTTTTCTGTCAATATGGGGTGCTGTGTGTACAATATGGGGGGCTGTGTGTACAATATGGGGTGCTGTGTACAATATGGGGTGCTGTGTGTACAATATGGGGAGCTGTGTGTACAATATGGGGGGCTGTGTGTACAATATGGGGTGCTGTGTGTACAATATGGGGTGCTGTGTGTACAATATGGGGGGCTGTGAGTACAATATGGGGTGCTGTGTGTACAATATGGGGAGCTGTGTGTACAATATGGGGGGCTGTGTGTACAATATGGGGTGCTGTGTGTACAATATGGGGAGCTGTGTGTACAATATGGGGGGCTGTGTGTACAATATGGGGTGCTGTGTGTACAATATGGGGTGCTGTGTGTACAATATGGGGGGCTGTGAGTACAATATGGGGTGCTGTGTGTACATTAATGAGGAACAAAAATCAACTTAAATGATTTAGCAAATGGCTGCAATATAACAAAGAGTGAAAAATTTAAGGGGGTCTGAATACTTTCCGTCCCCACTGTGTATATATGTATATATATATATATATATATATATATATATATATATATATATATATATATATATATATATATATATTTTTTTTATTTATTTATTTATTTTTTACTGACTAATAAGAGGTAATTTATGTTTCACCAGCAACTTCCATTGCTTTACATCTAGTGATTGTATACCCTGAGATAGATAGATATTAGATATTTTATTTCTAGATAGACTGGTGTAAAGAGATAGATAGATAGATAGATAGATAGATAGATAGATAGATAGATAGATAGATAGATAGATAGATAGATAGATAGATAGATAGATAGATAGATAGATAGATAGATAGATAGATAGATAGATAGATAGATAGATAGATAGATAGATAGATACATTTCACATACTGTATGTATCCATAATTTTTTTTTAAAACTCAAAGTTTTTTTTTTTCTATAAATCATCAGTTTACGGTTGGTGTCCCTTTAAGAAGAGCAGTTAGTAAACCCGTTGAGTCCATCATATACCGTCCAATCACTGAAGAGTTTATATTCCATTGTCATGATAATGCCCCCCGCAATGCATATGGGGTATTTCGCTTTTTTTCATATGATTCCTTTAGTATAACATCCAGTATATCAGTGACGCAGAACGCGGTGGTGTGGTTGAGGATTTGCCCGGATTTAATCGGTAATCCTTCTCTATCAGCTAAATAGAAATAAATCCTTCTTCTTAGAAAGACAATGACATTTCATGCTCGCTGCAGAGCCATACAATTGGCACAATATACTTTGGGGGAATATGATGACTTCATAAATTCTCTATACTGCCCCGGGGGGGGGCTCTTCTAAAATGTTTGGCTCTGGGTTGTGGCAGAAGAACACGCTCAGGATAGCAGCAGATTTCTGACTGCATAAAAATCAGTCTAAGACCCCATTCACGTCTGAACAATTTAAATTGCATTTCACAAATAAGCACGCTCACAAGATTCTCAATATATTCAAGGGTGCCCATTCATACCCGAGCATCATGAGGCTTGTCACTCAATGCTATAAAAGTACTTCTTTGGGACAGTCGCATGGTTTTGGTCCCTGCAGACTTCAATGGGAGAGTCCCTGTGTCTCCTACCTCCCCTCCATTCCCTGTAATAGAAGAGGTATTATACTCTCCTCTCTGGTCTCCTGTATCTCCTACCTCCCTCCATTCCCTGTAATAGAAGAGGTATTATACTCTCCTCTCTGGTCTCCTGTGATCCTACCTCCCCTCCATTCCCTGTAATAGGAGAGGTATTATACTCTCCTCTCCGGTGTCCTAAGTCTCCTACCTCCCCTCCATTCCCTGTAATAGAAGAGGTATTATATTCTCCTCTCCGGTGTCCTAAGTCTCCTACCTCCCCTCCATTCCCTGTAATAGAAGAGGTATTATACTCTCCTCTCCGGTGTCCTAAGTCTCCTACCTCCCCTCCATTCCCTGTAATAGAAGAGGTATTATACTCTCCTCTCCGGTGTCCTGTGTCTCCTACCTCCCCTCCATTCCCTGTAATAGAAGAGGTATTATACTCTCCTCTCCGGTGTCCAGAGTCTCCTACCTCCCCTCCATTCCCTGTAATAGAAGAGGTATTATACTCTCCTCTCCGGTGTCCTGTGTCTCCTACCTCCCCTCCATTCCCTGTAATAGAAGAGGTATTATACTCTCCTCTCTGGTCTCCTGTATCTCCTACCTCCCCTCCATTCTCTGTAATAGAAGAGGTATTATACATCATACCCCTGCCATTCCTTCAGAGTCTTGTGCTGTAAACGGCGGCCCCTGCGCGCATATGCGGGAGTGACATCATCACAGCTCGGGCCACTCACGCAGCAGGAGTCCACAAACCCTGACAGAAGACCGGGTGGAGATGGAAGCTCCTTCAGCGGTGACAGCTCACCGCTGGAGGGCTTAGTTTCCGGGTCAGTATCACATAATGTGCTAGTATGCAACATATACTAGCACATTATGAGATTGCCTTGCAGGTTAAAATAAAAATAAAAGACAGCAGTTTACTACCGCTTTCAATTCAATTAAATAGAATTTAAATGTAATGCCGCTATATGAATTAAAGTGAACCACCCATTACATTTAACATGATCTTTTTTTTTTTTTTTTTTTTGCTGCATATTTCACCTAAGCAGCTCATTGAGTGAATCAGTTCTGCCAAAATATTCCTCTCATCCCCGGTAACTGACAAATGTCCTCTCAATGAATCGCTCCATAGGCTGAAGACGTGAAAACAACGGAGAACGTAAAATGATTGTTAGCTCAGGACTGCAATAAAGGAAAAGAAATACAAGACGAAGGATTATTTTATTGGCTACATATAATTCAATGTGTCGCCCGTCTACACCGGTGTGTGCAGAGAGAAGGTGAAATATTGCTGAAATAATAGGCAGGGGTCAGTGCCGGGACCAGGAAACACTTGACAACAAGGACTATAAATGTTTTATGCAGCGAGGAGTTTTCATTTTATTCAGGAAGCTATTAAGCGGAATTATGAGGTGTGCGGAATGTGACGGAGACCTGAGCCCCCCGCCGATGACAGAATGCTAGCTCTGTGGGTTCTCTTCACCCGTGGTTAGCGAGCAAGTGCAAGGAGGAAAAATACAGACAGCATGGTGGATTTATTTGTTATTAAAGGGACACTGCACTCCCAATTAATATATGAAATTATTCAAATAATAGAGAAAATGGTACTTAACGTGATCACCATGTCAGCCATTTTTAAAAATGAATTCCTTTTATTTTGGGTCAGTCCACGTAGAACTGATATTATAGTATTTGGATAATACCAGAGCGTTAAACCTCTTGGAGGCTGTAATCTCCATCCCTGTGCTGAGTTCCCGGGTCTGCACACCTGTTGTATCCATTATAAGTGATTCCCACCATCCCTGTGCTGAGATAATGGGTCTGTACACCCGCTGTGCCCATTATGAGGGGTACCCAGCATCCATGTGGTGAATTTCCAGGTCTGTACACCTGATGTGCCTATTATGAGGGGTTCCCACCATCCATGTGGTGAATTTCCAGGTCTGTACACCTGATGTGCACATTATGAGGGGTTCCCACCATCTCTGTACCGAGTTCTGTATAATTGCTGCTCTCTAGCCTCCTGATGAAGGGGTCGATTGCAAACACATAGAGCAGGGGACTCAGGGGACAAACCCGACAAACCCCAGAGCCAACCTAAAAGGACTGCCCAACCATTTCCAAGAGGAAAACTTTCTGCCCCCTTATACAAGACTTTCAACCAATCGACAAAACCACCCGACAGACCGTAGTTACTAAGGAGCAACCACAGGTACTCATGGTTAACACGATCAAAAGCCTTTGCCTGATCCAATGTCAGCAAATACTTTCACCAGCCTGCAGCCCTGCATCGCTCCAAGGCCTCCCGGACAGTAAAAACCACTGTGAAGGTGCTCCTACCCTGGACCGAACCGTGCTAATGGCGAGAAAGCAAAGACTCTGCTACTGAGGATAGGCGCCAGAAAAATATATTTGCCAGCACCTTTCTATCGACATTAAGAAGGCTGATGGGGTGCCAATTCTCAATCATCGAAGGATATTTACCGCTTGAAAGAAGAATCACAGCCGAGTGCCTCATGGAAGGGGGAAGTATCCCCTCAGCAAGGCAACTGTTAAAAACCTCTACCAAATGTGGGGCCAGAATAGACTTAAAGGCTTTGTAAAACTCAGCCGTCAAGCCTACCGGTCCAGGTGACTTTTTGATGGCAAGCTGTTCAATTGCCCTTATCACCTCTTCAACTGTGATCTCCTCTGTCAAATTCATCAATGGGACATCTTCATCATTTAGACCTGGAGTAGAGTCGAAAAAGCTTTCCATCCTGTCACGGTCAAGCTCTTTTCTTCCAAGAAAGTCAGCATAAAAGGACCTCACGACCTCCAGGATCCCTGACCTGGACTTTGTCAAGGAACCTGTACTGTCCTTAAGGCCAACGACAGTTTTAACAGCTACACCTTGTTTGCAGTTCTGGTAAGGGTCAGGCGAGTGGTACTTCCCATAGTCCCTCTCCAGAACCAAAGAGGCATGCCGATCATATTGACACTTCCTGAGAAGGAGTTTCACTTCGGAGATTGCCCCAGCATCTCCTCCTCTCGAGAATATCCAGCTTCCTCCGTAAACGTTGGTAGGTCATGTATTTATTAAACTGCTTTCTATTGGCTAGGCCCCTGAAGAATCCAGCGATGCTCTTTTTGGTCAGCTCCCACCACTCAGCCTTGCTGCTACAAAAGTCCAGAATGGTCACCTGTGCCTGAAAGAATTCCTCAAAGGATTGTCTAACATGTTCTTCCTTGAGTAGAGTCGAATTCAATCTCCAGATGCCCTTACCCCTCTGAGGGGTGTCTAAAGCATTCAGGACCACAGATAGCATACAGTGATCAGAGAACTCTACTGCCTGCACCACTGGGGGCGAGAAAGCAGAGGTCTCCTTAAAAAAAAAAAAATCTATTCTACTCTGACTATTACCTCGATGAAAGGTGAACCCAGTGTCATCCGGGAGGTGCTTAATGTGCACATCCACAAGACCAGCATCCCTAACCATACTATTTAAAAAAACGCTATCATATCCCAGTCTGTCCTTGAAGTCCTTCCTGTCCTTGGGCCTAGTTACTGTATTAAAGTCACCTCCAAAGACCACTTGCCGGGATGTAAAAAGAAATGGCTTGATCCTTGTAAAAAGGCATTTCCTGTCCCACTTTGTGTGCGGTCCATAAACATTAATTAGGCGCAGGTCCTGCCCTCCCACAAGGACGCCTAAGACCATACATCTCCCAATCTACACCTCAATAACCCGCCGGACAGTTACCATGCCGGCTTTAAACAACACCGCCACACCGCCGTAAGGCTCGGCCGCAAGAGACCAGTAAGATGGACCATACCTAAACTCTCTCTTGGCCATATGAATATCTGCCAAGGAGGTGAGCCTAGTCTCTTGCAAAAATAAAATTTCAGCATCTAATTGGCTGAACAAAAAGAAGGCCATAGAACGAGCTCTTACTGACTTAATGCTGGCAACATTTATTGTCACCACTTTTAACGGAGGGGGAACCGCCATTTGGGTTATTGGGTGGATTGCTTCTTAGCTCCCCTCTGCTGCTCATCACCAGAAGCCTCTCTCTTTCTTGAGGCCGCCTCAAACTCCATCTCAGAATCGGAACTTCGCTCCGAAGAAGCTCCAGATGAAGAAATATCCCAATTAGAGGACCTATAACGGTTGGAGACAGGCACTGGAGCCCGTTCCGTCCTCACCGCCTGCTTCTTCCGCTTTCCAACCTTCCTTCTCTCCTCCAGGTACTGCAGTTCCGCTTCAGAGATGTCCTCATCTCTTGTTTTTTTCTTTGAAGTCTTTACAGAAGACTCCTTTAGAGAGGAAGAAGCGACCTTTTTAGAACCCACTACCACTCCTGGTGGGGGGGTGCTCCCTTTGAGTCAGACTTAGGAGGGGTAGACTCCTGGGGGGTAACTGACTCAGGGGGCACAGACTTGGAAGGTTCTGACACAAGAGGAGAGGGTACAGTAGGCTGGTGGGACACAGAGACAGATACAGAAGGAATACTTACAGACACAGGAGGGGTGGCCACAGGAACTGGGGAGGGATCCTGAGCAGGACCAGGGGAGTCAGTCACCGCAGAGGAGGATGGTACACCAGGGGCCTCACCCTCCATCCTGTCCAGCCTTGACAAGTCATCAATTACCTCCTTCTCCATATTGTGCCAGGCTTCAGGACATCTGCTGTAGGGGTGGCCAAGGCGCAGGCACAGGTTGCACCTGATCATCTCGGTGCAGTCCTGAGCCATATGACCCTGACCCCGACACACTGAACATATCAAGGCTGAACAGGAAGAGCTCAAATGCCCCTTTTCTCCACAGCGGTGACACAGCTTAGGCTGACCAGGGTAGAAAATAGTTATCCTATCCCTCCCTATTAAAGCTGAGGAGGGCAGGTGTCGGACAACATTCCCATCCCTGGCCAACCTGACTGTTACTGACCAACCCCCAGTCCAGATGTTACGCTCATCAAGGATTTTGCTGGGCTTAGTCAAAACCTCACCATAGTTCCTTAACCAGACCTCTAGGTCCCGAGCAGGAACACTCTCATTGGTGATTATGATGGTTATCTTTTTCACCGTTGACCTTTGCGAAACCGCAACTGGGGCCAGACCTTCCCATTCAGGTCTTGACCTGCACCGAGCCTCATATCGCTCCCAGAACAGGTCAAGACCCTCTGGCCTGGTGAAGCTAATGGTATAATCCCGTGTCCCAGCTACATGTATTAGAGCATACAGGTCATTTGCCCCAAAACCCATCTCCAAAATCAAATCTACCACTGCACGCCGTGCTGGAGGGATTGCACCACCTTCCCATTTGAGAATTACCACATTTCTTCTTGGACCCCCAGCAGAAGCCAGAGACCCAAGACCAGATCCCGGGGTGCCCAAAGTGGTATGCTGCAGGGGGAAACCCTGCTTGGGAGCGGAGCTACCAGGAGCAGAGCGTACCACCTGAGCAAATGTAGGTTTATCAGGGCCAAGGCCCCACACTGAAGTCACAGTAGTCTGTACAATACTATTATTATTCACTGCTTGAACGGAGTTGGTAGGACTGTCCATCACACTTGAACTGGGATGATTTTTATCAGTCACACAAACATTCACATTCTCATCAGGAATAGTCACAGTTTCTGCTGCAATACCAGCTGTCTCCTGAAGCTGTGCTGTAGAGTCTTCAGCAGGTTTGGGGAAAACCGCTTCAGACTCAGCTAAAGGGGGGTTAATTGGCTCTGCTGAATCTTGTAGTTCCTCTGCAGGAATGTCACTTTTTAAATGCAAACTTTGCTTTACTGCAGCATCAGCAGGCACAGCATTGCTACACATGGTATTAGCAGCCTGATTGTCACTGGGCACATTGTCAGTATCAGTCACAGTGTTGAATGGCACAAAAATTGTTTTATCCACAATATGGGACTTGACAGGCTTTACCTTGTCAGGCACATTATCTGTTATGTCCTCTTCATTAAATGCCAGCTGATCCCCCCGCATAGGAGACTCCATTACCTGGATGGCCCTGAGCATGCCTCCTGAGTCCTGGGAAGGCATGGGGCTGCTTACCTCTCCCTGAGGGGGCAGGGGGTCAGAACTGGGGGTCTCCTCCTCCACCTCCATCTTTGTCATCCTCACAAACCTTTTATCATTACAAAACTTTTCCTTAAATGGCCCATATCTGCCTTCCATCATGGACACAATGGTCTCCTGGTGTTCCACCCGGACCTTGGCCAGTTGGATCTCCGGATCCATGGACCCACGTCTCTGGCTATGCAAGCCCTCACGTTGCCTTCTCAGGCGCTTCAGCTCCGCTCTGAGCTTGTACAGCTTGTCTCTCTCCTTATTCAGGACCTTAATCCCGGCCACCACTCGCTCCCGGATGGCCCCGGAACCTTCATCCTCACCAGGGGTAGAGAGATCCCCAGCCATGGGTTGTACAGGGGCAGGTATGTTACCTGATGGCCCAGGAGATGGCTGAGAGCTTCCAGCAGGAGAGGCCCTGCTGGCCTCCATGGCTTCCCCAGAAAGGAGCCAGGAGAGCTGGGAGAGATTTCACCACCACTCCCCTCTCACACGGATCATCTGCAGCAGCTTCAGAGAGACCTTCCTCCTGACACACCTGTGCTCCAATGATGGGTGGGGCACTATTCCTCCCACTGACACCAATGATGGAGCACTATTCCTCCCATTGACACCAATGATGGAGCACTATTCCTCCCATTGACACCAACGATGGGGCACAATTCCTCCCACTGACACCAATGATGGGACACTATTCTTCCCACTGACACCAATGATGGGACACTATTCTTCCCACTGACACCAATGATGGGACTCTATTCCTCCCACTGACACCAATGATGGGGCACTGTTCCTCCCACTGACACCAATGATGGGACACTGTTCCTCCTCCTTCTGACCACAGTTGCTACAGTATGTAACTTTTTACTCTAACTGACCACTGAGCTTGGGACATTTCCTACTCCCAATGGCCACACTTCGGCCCCCCTAAAGTCCAAATTCCAATAAACCGCCCCTTCGTTTAGAAAGTATAAAGACTCCTGGTTTAAAGAATACTCAATGCATATTCTAAAATTGATCATAGGTGGAGGAACTATAGGACTGTACAATTTGCGGAGGATCATTCTTGGGAAAGCAGCAGATACCTTGGACTGTAGTTGCCCCCCCCCCCCCCATAATAAAAACCATTAATAATAAATAATAATAAATGGTGACTTCCTATAATAACACAATCTTGTAACGATTACTCTACGACAATTGGAAAAGCATTTTCAGTGCAAGCTCTCTTTTTATCGGCTCCTTCGTTCCCCGAGAACTTTGAAAATTTTTTTTCCGGGTTCATCAAACATTCTTCAAATCTCCAAAGGATTTGAAGAGATTGTATGAAGGGATTTCGGGGCTCGTACAGATGTCAGTCTCAAGTGGTCAGCGGTTTGTTGAAATAGTTTATGAACTCTCATTTAGAATGTCATTCCGCAAATGTACGCTGAGAAGATACCGTCTTCTACCCAACCCACATCTGCTTCTTCTTATTAAATTCTGTCTGATTTATTGGGAAAGATTTGATTTCCCTTTTAGCTTTATTAAAAATTAGATTTATTACCAGTCTATGGAGTTTTAAAACCCGACATAATAATGTCATCCTCGGGACGCCGGCCTCGCGCTGGACAGACAACTTTTCGACAATGACGTGCAAATTATTCGGCCTGACTACTGGAAAGTGGGTGAACTCTGCCTGAACTCTGTGTGCTGTCAAAAAAAAAAAGTGTGCACCAGTGGGCCTCTTTCCCACAACCCTGGCATGGTGGTTGTGGGGGTCTGTTGGAGGGGGGCTTATCCACTTGCCCTCTGGAAGATTTACCCCTTTCATGACCAGACCATTTTTTTTTTTTGCGTTATTTTGACTGACAATTGCGCGGTCATGCAACGCTGTACCCAAATAAAATGTATGTCCTTTTTTCCCCACAAATAGAGCTTTCTTTTTGGTGGTATTTGATCACCTCTGTGCGTTTTTTTAAAAAAATGTTTAAACTGTAAACAAAAAAAGACCGACAAATTAGAAACAAAACAATTATTTTTTACTTTCTGCTATAAAACATATCCAATAAAAAAAATGTATAATGTATATAAAACATGCTAAAAAAAATATATCCAATAAAAAACAAATGTATAATGTATATAAAACATGCTAAAAAAATATATATCCAATAAAAAAAAATGTATAATGTATATAAAACATATCCAATAAAAAAATGTATAAAATCCAAATTTAAGCCAATATGTAATCTACTACATATTTTTGGTAAAAAAAATAAATAAATGAATAAGCGTTTATTGATTGGTTTACGCAAATCTTATATCGTCTACAAACTATGGGACTACTGGAATTTTTATTTATTTAAAAAAAAAAATTAAACTAGTAATGGCAGAAATCAGCAGCTTATAGCGGGACTTCGATAGTGCGGTGGGAAATCTGACACTAACTGACATTTTTGACAGTTTATGGGAACCAGTGACACTAATACAGTGATCAGTGCTAAAAATATACACTGTCACTGTACTAATGATACTGGCTGGGAAGGGGTTAAAAATCTAGGATGATCGAAGGGTTAAATGTGTGCCTAGCCTGTGTTTATGTGTACCGTGTGTGCTGTTTCTACTAAGGGACGTGCTTTACAGGGAAAGAAAATCCATCACATCCCCGCTGTCAGGGAGGAGCCCTGCCTTGTTTACTTTGGCAGAGCTTCATCCAGCCTCTCTCCTTGATGATCAGGGGGTGCCGGAGGACATCCATTGGCCGGCACCTGCTGATTGGCTTCTGCTGTGACTACCTGCTTTCCCTACCTGGGAGTGCAGCATCATATATATATAAATATATATATATATATATATATGTATATGTATATATATATATATATATATATATATATATATATATATATATATATATATATATATATATATATATATATATGTGTGTATATATATATGTATGTATATATATATGTGTATATATATATATAGGTGATTCTGCACAGAACGACCAGCCTGTAGCAGTAAATCTGCTATGGGGCGGTTGGGAAGTGGTTGGGAGATGGTTATTGGAGTCTAAAAAAGCCTCCTTTACTCTAAAGAGGGCACCCAGGTACATAGCCCCCCCCCCCCCATGTGAATAAGTAAAGGGGTACATAGTCCCCCTACCCATTCTACCCATTCACAAAATATGTACATTATAAAGGGGACCTGGAGATTAGTGGAGATCACTGCAGGGATTTTTTTCAGCGGGAACGCAGGGGGAACGCAGTTCTGAAACCTCCAACACTGAATGTATGTAATGGTAAGGGGTGCTGGGGTGTTCTGGAGGGTCCACTGCTGGGTAATCTATTGTTGCTGGAGGGGATCTATTTTTTTGCGGAGAAGGGGATCTATTGTTGCTGGGGAGATCTTCTCTTGCTCGTGGAGGAATTATTGTTCTGGGGTGGGTCATATGTTGCTGAGGGAATCAGTTGTTGCTGGGAGGGATCTACTATTGAGGGGTCTTTATTGCTGGCTGCTGGAGGGTCTATTGATGTTGGCTACTGGGATCTGGGAAATCTAATGTTGCTGGAGGAGATTTTTGCAGGGGGGGGGGGGTCTATTGTTGCTGGGGAGGTCTATTGATGCTGGCGGTGGATCTATTGTTGCTGGGGTGGGTCTTATGTTGCAGGAGGTCAATTGTTGCAGGGAGGAATCTACTGTTGAGGGAGTGGTCTAGAGTTACTGGCTGCTGGAGGGTCTATTGATGCTGGCTCTTGGGAGTCCTATGTTGCCGGGGGGGGGGGGGGGGGTGGATCTATTGTCGCTGGGGTATCTATCATTTCTAGATCTATTTTACTGCCTTTGTTATCATTAACAAATTCTATAAAAATACGTAGCACCACAAAATGATGCTTGGTTCTGTATTCTCTAAAAGGGGCGGTACTGGCAGGGGGGGGATAAGGGGTGCAACCAAGGAACGGTGCTCGGAGGTGGATATGGGGCGGAGTCAAGGGGTGACTCGGAAGTTACTGCACCTATTCTCTAAGAAAAAAAGCCCTGAGTAGCGGTGTAGTAGTGGTGTCTACTACAATGATTTCCACATTCTAGATGGATCCCACACGTCTGGTATATATATAGTTGGTCCAAGCTGGAACAATGTAACTATGTAAAAATACCTGAAATTCAGCTTTAACTTTTTTCTTTTACTAAGCAAATCAAGTGACTGCAGATTCATTAAAGTGTTAGTTTGCCTTCAGAAATATTTTTTAACACCCCCCCCTATGGAAATCCATATGCTCTTAATAGTCTCCTCTTGTTTTAAAGTGTCATTAAATCCACATCATTAAAAATCTGTCAGTACATGCTGTATTACATGCTGTTCATACTCAGTCACTATGGGATTCTATTTCTGGTTGATCCTGATGTTCACTGTCCCTCCCTCGTTGTCTTTGTCCCCGCTGCAGCCTGAGATTTGGTAGACCAGCCATTGCCACCTCTACTGAGCATGCTCCAGTTTCAGTTCCCTTCTAAGCCCCTTTTTCTTATCTGTGCAGCCCAGTTGACTATAGAGTCACCCATGTGGGTGCATACACTTCGGACAAAGGACAGCCCATTCTCTCCCTCCTCCTCCATGCCCACTAAACAGCTAAACACAATAGGGGGCGAGATATTACGTGTTGTTTGATGGAGGCTTCACCTCCCTGTAATTCTAAGCACACCATAGACACAGGCTGGAGGGGCAAGAAACAGGCTGTGAAGTGGCAGAACCTCCCCCCTAGAAAAAGCCCACGCCATGTTTTTGCACAGAAATAGTAAAAAATTGAGTTCAAATATATATTTGTATGAGGATTTAAATAATTTATTTGATATTAATTATGTATTTTTCCTCTGAATTATGAAGACTTTTTTTTTCAAACATTTGATAATGTTTCCCTGTAGGCAGGCTGGGAAAAAGCTGGGTCACATGACAGCTGTATATTGATTATCAAAAAAGGTACTTAGATGATTTGTTTATTAAAATAAATACAGTGCCATCAACCACATACATGGGATAATGTATAGGCCCAAGCCTATGATTATAAAGACTGTGTGCACCCACACACACACACACAGCCTGACAGTCTCTAGTAAGGCCTGGACACAGGATTACCGGCTTCTTTCCTCCCAAAGCTCTTTGAAGCTTCTGAACCCCAGACATTATTGGGGGCTTGTAAAACCTTGAGAAAGCTGCATGGTCAACCTTCTCCACTCTGAACAGAACTTCTGGAGCCCCTCACTCTGTGCCCACAGCCCCAGTAAGTCCTGGACACGGGGATAGCAGCTTCTTTCCTCCAAAAGCTCTTTGAAGCTTCTGATCCCCAGACCTTATTGGGGAATTACGAAACCTTGCGAAAGCCTCAGGGTCAACTTTCTCCACTCTGAACAGAACTTCTGGAGACCCTCACTCTCTGCCCACAGCCTTCCAGTCTCCAGTTAGTCCTGGACATGGGAATAGTGGCTTCTTTCCTCCAAAAGCTCTTTGAAACTTCTGAACCCCAGACCCTACTGGAGAATTGCGATCTTTAGTAAGGCCTGGACACAGGATTAGAGACTTCTTCCCTTCCCAAAGCTCTTTGAAGCTTCTGAACCGCAGATCCTATTGGGGAATTATGAAACCTTGCAAAAGCTTCAGGGTCAACTTTCTCCACTCTGAACAGAACTTCTCGAGCCTCCTACTCTGTGCCCACAACCTTCCAGTCTCGAGTAAGTCCTGGACCCGGGAATACCGGCTTCTTTCCTCCCAAAGCTCTATGAAGTCTCTGAACCCCAGACCCTACTGGAGAATCACGATCTCTAGTAAGGCCTGGACACAGAATTAGAGACTTCTTCCCTTCCCAAAGCTCTTTGAAGCTTCTGAACCCCAGACCCTATTGAGGAAATACAAAACATTGCGAAAGCTTCTGGGTCAACTTTCTCCACTCTGAACAGAACCTCTGGAGCCCCTCACTCTGTGCCCACAGCCTTCCAGTCTCCAGAAAGTCCTGGACACGGGAATACTGGCTTCTTTTCTCCCAAAGCTCTTTGAAGTCTCTGCACCCCAGACCCTACTGAAGAATTACAATCTCTAGTAAGGCCTGGACACAGGATTAGAGACTTCTTCCCTTCCCAAAGCTCTTTGAAGTTTCTGAACCCCAGATCCTATTGGGAAAGTACAAAACCTTTGCAAAAGCTTCAGGGTCAACTTTCTCCACTCTGAACAGAACTTCTGGAGCCCCTCACTCTGTTCCCACAGCCTTCCAGTCTCCAGTAAGTCCTGGACACGGGAATACCAGCTTCTTTTCTCCCAAAGCTCTATGAAGTCTCTGAACCCCAGACCCTACTGGAGAATTACGATCTCTAGTAAGGCCTGGACACAGAATTAGAGACTTCTTCCCTTCCCAAAGCTCTTTGAAGCTTCTGAACCCTTGGGGAATTACGAAACCTTGCGAAAGCTTCAGGGTCAACTTTCTCCACTCTGAACAGAACTCCTCGAGCCTCCTACCCTGCACACACAGCCTGCCAGTCTTCAATAAGACCTGGATACAGGAGGGCTTCTTCCTTCCCAAAGCTCTTCAAAGTCTCCGGACATCAAATCCTATTTTGGGAATTGCAAAACCTTGAGAAAGTTGTAATGACTTTCTCTGCTCTGAACAGGACTTCTGGAGCCTTTCGCTCCGCATTTGTGGGAGCCCTGAGTCATTTTCATCTATTCTTACAAAATGGGAGGGCCTCTCACTATCACAGTACTTATACTACTTCCATTTAAAAACATATTTAATTATTTTTACATAACTGCATTGAATGGAGTTTTTTCTTTAATTTTTTTATATTATATTTCCGGTAAAAAAACAAACAAGAAAAAAAAACAGCTTTATTGAAGAACAACTCTGGAGTATCAGGATAAGGTAAAACCAAGGACTCGTCATAACTTGTCTATAAATGGGGATGAAAATCCATCTGCACCAGCAGAGAAGTCACATTTAATAATGTCAAAATAACCCGTTCATCCAGCCTGGTTCTACATTTCCATTAAGTCTCTGAAATGGGAGCCTTCTTAAACCCCCTTCTGAAACGCAAGCACTTGGCAGTGCTCGGCTGTGCTGGAAGTTACTAGAAATAATTTGGCAGCCGCTTTATAGATTACACACCAAGACGATAACAGAAATAGTAGCACGATTCTCATTCTTGCTCCAGGGAAGGTGGCCGGGCCGACTGCGGCTTGCTAACCACTTGGCTGTCTGTGAGTGAAGCACTGGGCTTGTGAGCTCACAAGCGTCCAGGTCCTTCATTTGCCACGTCTGATCCGGCTGATCCGGTCTCTCAAGAAGTCTGTCTTCTTTATTTTTGTCTTGTGATGATCGGATTCAGCTGCGTGGGAGGTCACCATAAATATATCAATATAAATATAAATCTTCTAGTAATTTCAAAAGCCTGGTTGTTGTGTGCAGACATGTTTTATGACCTTTTTGGCAACTTATGGTCTCTTTCCTACCCAAAACGGAGGAGAGAAATGACCCACAGGGATATTTTCACAGCACCCAAATACCAGCTACAATAAAGGGAAACACCTGTAAGAGTGGCCAACTTAAGGCTTCATGGGTGACCCAAGCATTTTGGTACAGGCAGCCTGCAGAACTCTATAAGAGGCTGGAAGCTGCTACGGCAGGATGGGACTGGACAGTACATTGAGTGATACTAATATTTAGGGCAGTATGCGCCCAGGGACGAATGCCCAGACTGAAAGCCATCGAGACCTGTCCAACTGTTGTAGCTTTAAGCCTCTAGTAGAATTTTACTGACTGCCGGTAGTATGATGCACCTGTGTCTTTTGACCAAACCAAAATGCTGGAATCTCATGCATCAGGGCTAAACACCCACTTTGCATGAGGCCAAAGCCCCATTGCAGGCTCCAGGCTCCCTCTAAACATAATACAGGTAGATAAAGCACCAGATGGCTTTAGGATCCACTCACGGATCCTAAAACAATTGAGCTCCGTCAGTTCAAAGCCATTCTAATTTTTAGGACTGGAATATTACCACTGGATTGGCGCAGGGCCAAGGGGGTGCCTATATTTGAAAAGGGATCAAACTCTTTACCAAATAACTATAGACCTGTTAGTTGAACTTCTATAGTCCAGAAGATACTGGAGAGTTTAATAAAGACCACATAGATGAGTGTGGACCACGAGGACATGAGATTAATTAAATGGGTCAACATCGTTGGGTAGTTGGTGGAATACAATGCATTAGGGTCTGCAGTCAAGTTGATTCCCAGGTAGGTGATGTATTGGGGGACCAAGAGAATGGCAGTGCTTGTTGAAGTTGCGGTATTAGTCAGGGGGGGTATGGATATGTTAAGGACTTTAGATTTCTGAGGGTTGACTACTAGGCCAGATATTAACGCAAATTGGTCTAGGTTGTTTAGGAGATTAGGAAAGAAGGTTAAGGGGGAGGATAGGAAGAGAAGAATGTCGTCCGCGAATAGACAGAGCTTATGGTGACTGGTGGCCTCCTAGCTCTACTCCCTTGATGTCAGGATTGGATTAGGATTGGATTAGTTGGGCTAAGGGTTCAATGGCTAGGGCACAAAAGAAGTGGTGATATGGGGGCATTCCTGTCTTGACCCTTATTCTATGGAAAAAGGGTCAGACTTATATCCTGCATACTTAATATGGGCTGTAGGGAAGGTGTATAAAGAAGATATCCAGAATAAGAAGTGTGGCCCAAAACCCCAACGTCGGAGAACAAACTGTAATTAGGGCCAGGAGAGGGTGTCAAACACTTTTTTTATGTCCAATGACACGAAGCAGGCTGGTATGCCGCACTTACGGCCTGCATGGGCTATGAGGACTGTCCTGTGGACATTATCTCCAGCTTGCCGTAGAGGTACAAAGCCTACTTGATTTTTGTGAATGAGAGACCCAATGATTAAATTCAAGCGTGAGGACATAATTTTGGCCATCAGTTTGATGTCTATGTTTAATAATGAGATTGGGCGGTAATTATTCCAGGATGAGTCATCCGATTTGGGTTTGGGTAGCATGGAGATAATGGCTGAGAGGGAGTCGGGTCGAAAAGAGTGGCCTTTCAGGATGGAATTGAGGGCTCCTACTAGTAGAGGGGTAAGAAGGTCTGCAAATTGTTTATAGTAGGTGGTCGTAAAGCCATCTGGGCCTGGGTGCTTATTACTTTTCAAGGTTTTGATTGCAGTGCGGGCCTCTAGATCTGTCAGAAACCATGAACCAGACCGAGACAGAAGTACAGTAAAATCACACTTGTTTATGAATAAAAATAAAAAGGTAAATAGAGTAAGCGTAGTCAAAGCATAGCCAGAGTCCAGTAACCGGATCAGGTAGTCAGCCAAGCCAGAGTTCAGTAACCAGATCGGGTAATCAGCCAAGCCAGAGTTCAGTAACCAGATCGGGTAATCAGCCAGGCCAGAAGTTAGGGATCCAAGTAGAGGAACAGCAAGCAGGATAAGGAGCCAGAAGGGATGTCAGCAAAGCCAGGCTTTAAACAGGAACACAGGAGATGGTTTCTTGTGATGTGACCAAGGCGAAGGCAGGAATGAAGTGAGCTGGACGTCTTTACATAGGCGGGACTGATGAGCAGATCCACAACAGCTGGTTAACTGTGGAGAAAGAAGGGAGCTGGCAATTAGCCGACAGCTGAGCGGCCAGCTCAGAGAAGGAAGGGCTGAGCCAGCCCTGACAAGATCTGAGATGGGTTGCTCGAGGGTCGTATACTGCGACGTTGATAGAGTGGGGAGAGGAAGATTGGAGAACTTGGCCGTTGCGCATGTTTCGTCAAAAGTATTTTTTGCGGAATACAGGTCTGTTAGGTGTTTATGGAACAGGGCCAGGATTTTTATAGGATTACTAGAGTAGGTATTATTCGCTAGTTTCAAGTGGACAGGTTTGCGTGCGCGGTCAAATCTTCTAAGGGTCAGAGCGAAGAAAGTGTCTGGTTTATTGCCTTTCATGTATAGTTTATGCCTAGATCAACAAAGTGTTTTTTCGGCAGATTCCCTTAGGAAGAGGTCTACTTCCAGTCTAGCTTTGTTTTGGGCTTGTCTATGTTGGGGTGAGGGGTCATCTTGGAATGCCGTGTGGGATCGATAGAAGACAGATTCTAGCTGGCGATGTAGGGCTTGGCGTTCTTTCTTAAGAAACGAGGCTTTGCTTATACAAACCCCGCGTAGGACAGGTTTATGGGCTTCCCATAATGTTAGAGGTGTAATGTCATCCGTGGAGTTATGAGATAGGTAATTCTTAATAGCCAAAGCAATGTCTGTTCTGTGTGAGGGATGTGCAGGGAGAGTGTCGTTATGAACGATCGACTTGTCGCGGTACTAGGGATTTGAGTGAGGTGAGGATGGCATTGTGATCTGTCCATGCGTATGGTAGCATAGTGGATGAATGGAGAGCTGGAGAGGTCCCAATGGATATCAGTGTGTGGTCTATACGAAAGAATGTTTTGTGGGGGTGGGAATAGTGTGTAAATTGCCGCCTTGCAGGGTTATCTTCTCGCCAGGAGTCAAGAAGAGAGTGTTGCTGTAGCAGTTGCTGAAAGGTGAGTTTCTTGGGGCTAGAGGAGGGTGAAAAAGGTGACTTATCCAGAAAGGGGTAAATCACCAGGTTGGAGTCTCCACCAATCAATAAGGTGCCCCGTTTATGCTTGGCGATAACTTGCAGCAAGTGGGAAAGAAATGAAGTAGTATTGCAGTTAGGGGTATAGTAGGAAACTACTGTTACCTCTTCATCAAGAAGGTGCCCTGAGAAAATTATGTATCTGCCTTCTGGATCTTTAGTCTCTGCCTGGAGTGTAAAGGGGGTTAGACGATGCTTTGTTTCCTGCTGAAGCAGTAAATACCTGAGGGTGGGCCAGGCCAAAGGATCTGGGGGGTGCTTTTTAGTGAAGCGTGTCTCTTGCAAACATATTACATAAACTTTGGTTGAGGCAAAGGATCAGAAAGCCTTGACTCGTTTATGTGGGTTGTTCATGCCTTGGACGTTAAGGGTGATTATGTTTAACGGGGATCTTTTAGGGATCCGTTTGTAAGTATGTCATGTATGTCTTCTTCTCAGAAAGGGCGGTTATAGAACTGGTGCGAGGGGAGGGATTGGCATTCTCTGGCAACATTAAAACAGAAGATATGCAGGAAATAAGAACTGAAAAGTACCCGAACAATACTAGGCTTCATTGGACAACTTCCTTTTCTCCTAGTGACCTCATACTGCACCCAAAAGCGGGTAAAAGGGGCAGTAGGCATGGTGACGTGTCTGCCATCATAGAGGGAGGTCACTGTTGCCAGGAAAGAGAGGAGAGGTGTCAGAGTGCCAAGTCAGTCAAAAGTGAGGGTACCCACAGGGGTGTGAAGTGGGATGCTCAGCAGTGGTGGAGGTCACCTTCAGTCCATGGAGTCAGATGGAGCCACCGGAGAGGAGGCGAATCTGCCTCGCTTGGAAAAGCCTTGGTTGTTCGCTGCTGGTGTAGCGGGTGAGGGAGCCTTCGGCGGTGAGGCGGAACCAGAGCGTCGGCGCTGGCGTTGATTGCTGGGTGGAGATGATGGAGTAGAAAGGTGCAGATCCTGGGGGGAGGGACTGTAGATCCTCTTGGGTTTTGCAGGAATGCCTGCGGCCTTGATAGGTGAATTGAAGGGAGAAAGGAAACCCCCAGTTGTAGTTGATGTGGTGCTGTTGTAGAACCTGAAGCTGTGGTTTAAACGATTGACGCTTGGAAATGGTTGCTTGGGAGAGGTCGGCGAATAGCTGGTATTCGTGGCCTTGGAATTTGAGGGAATTCCGTTGCTGTGCTGTGGAAAGGAGCTGCTCTTTAGTACGGTAAAATGTTGTGAGAGATATATCAAATTTGAGGTGAGGCATTGGGGAGGGTCGGTGAACTTCTAGGTATGGGAGATGTATCCAAGCAGGGGCAAGGTGCTGTGGAGAGAGGGGGGGACTCACATCAGCATGCAAAATAACGCATGCTAACCTGTGAAGAGGGTGTAAAGAGAAGCAGAGTTTATTTCTGAACGGTTACAATGTTTCCTTATCACTACTTTGAAGACATTTTCTTGTTGGCTGTTTCTGGTCTTCAAGGAAGTGGCTTTGTCTCACAAGGACTGGAAAGTGTGACACATTGGGCATTGGGGTGACCCTCCTACAGTACATCCTCTTCACTTGTCACTCCGTGAAACTTTCGAGATGACTTCTTGGTGTGCGATGATTGCAGTTCCTGAAAAGGTCCTGCGCAGGTGGTGAATCAAGCCATTGTTACTCTGGTTCCTCTTCCTATATATAGATACTCCAGTTCCGATCTCCATTCATCTCTTATTAAAGCCGCAGCATTTGATACCTCCTGGGAACGGTTTTATCTGCAGTGATAATAATAATAATGTGCTGGAAAACGTAGATGATATTCACCCCACAATCACCTCCTTCCTCTCCGATTGCTTTTTTTTTTTCCTTTCAGTGTGTTGTTTTCTAATGTATGTTTTCATGGCGTGCCAGTGTTGCGTCATATTTATTTCTATATATAGATTTACGCTATTGTAATGGTCCTATTTTTCAGTGAATGGAGTCTATTTAAAGAGTGTTGCCTAGGACTGGTTGCATATAAACATGCCATGTAAAGTAAAAGGGAAGAGGGGAGAGATTTTGGCAAAGGCAGAGTTTCTCTTTAAACTGCTGGCAAAATTGATTTGAAAAATACATCTCTTTTTTCTTTCGTATATTTAGAAGGTGCATTTTTTTTCGTGTTTCGCATAGTTTAGTTTATGTCTAACAGGGGATAAAGGCAGCAAGAGGACCACTGGAAAAGTGGGGAGAGATGAGGGGTAAGTGGGGGAGCTGGTGCACGCTGAACATTGGGGTAAGGTATCTAGGTGACTGGGAAGAGGGGTTGAGATGGCCTGGAAGAGATGCACCATTGAGGGGAGGTGAACTGCCAAAAGGGAAGCGCTGGGGAAGATGAAGTGCTGAAAGGAAGCTGCCATGTAATGAAGGTGAACATCTGGATATGTGAGATGTATCTAAACAGGCGTGAGGTGCCATGGAGGGGAGGTGAATATCTGGATATGTGAGATGTATCTAAGCAGGGGTGAGGTGTTGGGGAGGGAAGGTGAACTTCTGAATGTGTGAGATGTATCTAAGCGGGAGCAAGGTGCCCCGAGGGAAAGGTGAATCTCTGGGTATCTGAGATGTATCTAAGCAGGGGTGAGGTGTCGGGGAGGTGAACTTCTGGATATATGAGATGTATCTAAACAGGGGTGAGGTGTCGGTGACAGGAGGTGAACTTCTGGATATATGAGATGTATCTAAACAGGGGTGAGGTGTCGGTGAGGGAAGGTGAACATCTGGATATCTGAGATGTATCTAAACAGGGGTGAGGTGTTGGGGAGGGAAGGTAAACTTCTGGATATGTGAGATGTATCAAAACAGGGGTAAGGTGTCAAGGAAGGGAGGTGAACTTCTGGATATATGAAATGTTTCTAAACAGGGGTAAGATGCCATGGAGGGGAAGGGAACTTCTGGATATGTGAGATGTATCTAAGCAGAGGCAAGGTGCCCCAACGGAAAGGTGAACCTCTGGGTATCTGAGATGTATCTAAGCCGGGGGCAAGATGCCATGGACAGAAGGTGAACTTCTGGATATGAGAGATGTATCTAAGCAGCAGCGAGATGCCGTGGAGGTTAAGTGAACTTCTGGATATGTGAGATATATCTAAGCAGGGGTTAGGTGTCGGGGTTGGGAGGGGAAATGAACTTCTGCAATATATGAGATGTATCTAAGTGGGGCAAGGTGCCCGGAAGGAAAGGTGAACCTCTGGCTATCTGAGATGTATCTAAGCAGGGGGCAAGATGCCATGGACAGAAGGTGAACTTCTGGGTATGAGAGATTTATCTAAGCAGGATGAGGTGTCAGAGAGGGGAGGTGAACTTCTGGATATATGAGATGTATCTAAGCAAGGGGCGAGGTGCTATGGAGGGGAGGTGAACTTCTGGATATGTGAGATGTATCTAAGCAGTTATGAAATACTGTAGAGTGGAGGTAAACTTCTGGGTACATGAGCTGTATTTAAGTGGGGGCAAGGTGTCGGGTGGGGAGGTGAACCCTTGAGTATGTGAGATGTATCTAAGTGGGGCTGAGGTGCCGTGGAGGACAGATGAACATCTGGGTACCTGAGATGTATCTAACTGGGGGCAAGATGTCATGGTGGGGAGGTGAACCCCTGAGTATGTAAGATGTATCTAAGCAGGGGCAAGGTGCCGTGTAGGGAAGGTGAACTTCTGGGTATGTGAGATATATCTCAGTAGGAGTGAGATGCTGTGGAAGGCATCTGAACTTCTGTGTACGTGATATGTATCAAAGTGGGGGTGAGGTGTCGGGGAGGTGAACTTCTGTGTATGTGAGATGTATCTAAGATGGGGCGAGGTTCTGTGGAGGAGAGGTGAATTTCTAGGAATGTATCTAAGTGGGGTGGAGACTCTGTGGCAGGGTGAAGAACTTCTGGGTAGATGAGATGTATCTAAGCAGGGGTGAAGTTCAATCAAGGGGAGGTAATTTTTCTCTGGGTATATGAGATGTATTTAAACTGGGGTGAGGTTCCAAGAAGGGGAAATGGCAGAGGATAAATGGGGGGGAGCAGAAAATTAAAACACATTTTTAGAGTCTTTTCACTTTAATATTTCGGAGAATGTTGAGAACTCAGCCCAGCAATGCACAGAGGAAGCCTAACATTGATAAGCTGTCAGAACTCCCCAGAAGATTGTTCCTGACAGATTCTACACGTCGCAATATAACTGGGATCTCGTTTATGGGAATTAACAACTTTCTCCACAGCTGTGCACATCCGCAGAGATGCAAATTAAATTTCTGTTTTATTATTAATTTGTCTGCATCAGAAAAATGTCATGTTGGAACAGGAAGGGGTCATCTCCAAAGTGTTCCCACAAAGGAGCATAAAATTGTCCAAAATGTCTTGGTATGCTGACGCCTTAAAAGTTCCCTTCACCGGAACTAAGGGGCCAAGCCCAACCCCTGAAGAACAACCCCCCACACCATAATCCCCCCTCCACCAAAGGATTTGGACCAGTGCACAAAGCAAGGTCCATAAAGACATGGATGTCGGAGTTTGGAGTGGAGGAACTTGACTGACTTGGACAGAGTCCTGACCTCAACCCGATAGAACACCTTTGGGATGGATTAGTGCGGAGACTGCCAGGCCTTCTCGTCCAACATCAGTGCTTGTCCTCACAAATGCTCTTCTGGAAGAATGGTCAAACATTCCCATAGACACACTCCTAAACCTTGTGGACGGCCTTCCCAGAAGAGTTGAAGCTGTTGTAGCTGCAAAGGGTGGGCCAACTCAATATTGAACCCTATGGACTAAGACTGGGATGACATTATGTGTGTGTAAAGGCCCAATACTTTTGATAATATAGTATAGTATAGATAGATAGATCTATCCTCTATCCTGCCCCCCTCACCCGCACCGCCACTACCGCAGCCCCCCCCTCCCGACAGGGGATGGAGGGCGATCAAAGACCTTACTGTAAGGCAGATGACACGGATCCAGGGTAGGACTGCTGCTCCTCGTTCCAGCTTCCCCAGGAGAAGAGCTGGGGCTTCTCCTTCTGGCCGCGCAGGAAGTGGGTCCTGAGACCGTGAATATTTGCTGTTGTAACACTGATCCTCAAGCAGGTCTGAGACCCGTTTTCCGATTGGCTGAAAAGAGAAGACTCCCAACTGGCCGCCAAGGAGGAGGGAGAATGCTTTGCTATGCATGAATCTATCCATTAATCATATAGGGGGTGGCGTGGATAGAGGGGGCGGTGCCCGGGCGCCCCTAATGAACGGGCCGCCACTGCCCTGGACCCCCTTATCGGTGGTCCTGCAGATTATACAGTGACCCATATGTAGCACTGCCCCGGTAGGGGTTGCTGAATATGGTCATTCCTGGGCCTCCCTCTGATCACCCGCACACTCTTCCGTTCGTTATCCAATGATCAGTCTAGGGTATTTGGTTTTTTGGCATTTATTGGTAGAACTTGTATAGGAGAAGGGCTGATTCGCTGCTATACCACACTGTAGCTGTGTAGGAAGATAAGTCCTTTGCTTGCTCTGGTAGCAGACTCAATGCACCACTATTCTTCAGGACACTCACTAGTATGCCCTTTAGCTGACACCCGTCCACTGATTTCACTAGCCCGAAGGGATGGCCCTCACAGAACAAGCCCCTAGACGCAGATTTGTACTCACTGTAGCCAGAAAACAGATCTTTCTAGACGCGTCTCCCTCCTAGTCAGCTCTACAGGACATCTGGGTTGCAGCTTCCTCAGTTCTGGCCCTTAGGTCGACCACCTGAGGCCGCATGGCAGCCTGCACAGAGGAGGGGCAGCAGCCCCATCCCTTCAGAACCACCGCTCTCCAGATGAAGACCCAGAGCACAGGTGCCCTAGGCATATATACAGTCACCCAGCATGCCTAGAGGCACCTGCTTCTGCCAATGGCCAGGGCTGTAACTATGCCTATGCTCAGATCGACCACCTGAGGTCGCATGGCAGCCTGCACAGAGGAGGGGCAGCAGCCCCATCCCTCCAGAACCACCACTCTCCAGCTGAAGACCCAGAGCACAGGTGCCCTAGGCATATATACAGTCACCCAGCATGCCTTGAGGCACCTGCTTCTGCCAATGGCCAGGGCTGTAACTACGCCTATCCTCAGGTTGACCACCTGAGGTCCTATGGCAGCCTGCACAGAGGAGGGGCAGCAGCCCCATCCCCCCAGAACCACCGCTCTCCAGCTGAAGACCCCAAGCACATGTGCCCTAGGCATATATACAGTCACCCAGCATGCCTTGAGGTACCTGCTTCTGCCAATGGCCAGGGCTGTAATTACGCCTATGCTCAGGTCGACCACCTGAGGCCGCATGGCAGCCTGCACAGAGGAGGGGCAGCAGCCCCATCCCTCCAGAACCACCGCTCTCCAGCTGAAGACCCAGAGCACATGTGCCCTAGGCATATATACAGTCACCCAGCATGCCTTGAGGCACCTGCTTCTGCCAATGGCCAGGGCTGTAATTACGCCTATGCTCCCATTTGTGAGGTTTTCTCCCACTGTCCAATATGCCTCGCCCTATTGGACCAGTGTGAAACAGGCAGACAACATAAGCAGCATCTGGGCACACTGAGCAGACCATATCAATGGATCACTGCTCCCTGGTAGGCAGAGACCACCTAAATTTACTGAAGAGCCCCCCCGGTATGCAGGGAAACCCACCAAAACTATACTCTCTCTCTAGCACTACCTAAGAGGGTGCTACACATATATCAAACAAGCCGTTCAAAACACTGCAAACCCCCCCCCCCCCCCCCCAGTCCAAAGCACAGATATGGTGCCAACGTTCAAACAAGCTCGCCCAGCCTAGCTGAAACAGATCGGAAGATAGAGGGTGGAAACGCGGCACACCGGAGCCCGGCCACTATATCTATTTCAGCTAGCATCCATGGAACAGTGACATGAGTTCCACCATGAGATAGGATGAGATAGGATACAATCACCAGGAACTTAGTAGCAATCACAGGTCAAATGGTCAAGAAAAGTGCCATCACACCATCAGATAACAGGTCCTGTAACAGAGTATGATGTCTCACTATCAGCAATTTATCACCCCGATCGTTAAACTATGAGACGTATCTAATGACAAAAGCAACCTAAATACACGAAATATACGATATACGATAATAAATATACGATGTGGCCCTCACAATGAAAAGTTTGTAGACCCCTGGTGTACAATACTTGTAATATTTTTTTTTTCTTTTCATAGATGAGGATCTGAGTGTTGTATGATGAGCCGGGATTGTTTGGTCTTCTCTGTAGATCATCGGACGTCTTCTGATGTCAGAACTCCGGCTTTCTTTCTCTCTCACACTTCATAGGAAATGATCTCCCTTATCAGAGTCTTTCCCATCTTTATAGATGCTCGCCATGACCGTTGTGGTTCCTGTTGTGCTGTACTCTCTCCATAACATTGTATTCACTTCCCGCTGAGTGCCGGGGAAAACTTCCCGCGAGCGGAGGCCTGGGCTGAGGACAATGCAGCCTTCATAATCCCACGCTTTGTTCTGGAATCAGTTTAATGAAATATGGATCTGTCTACCTACAAATATTTCTGGATCAACAGGATGCATCCCAATGGACTGTATACAGCAATCAACCAGCAGTGTCAGTGAGACGGGCCAAATATTGAGGAGCTGAATGGGATGAAGTTATTTACTTTTATTTACCGGCAAGCACCAAAGCAAAGATAATAAACTGAGGGATCTGGGAGAGGTTTTGGGGCAAATTGGAGAAAGACCCAAAGTGTACTTCCACTTTGGCAGCCAAATTTGAGAACTCTCTCCCCCCTCCCCCAACATGTGTTTCTTATGGGTTCTCATTCACACAGCATGCCTCAGGGCTCTTTCAAACCAGTCTTTTGGAAAAAAACTGCACTAAAAACGCATATCGTGTTTCTGGTGCATTTTCTTGCCTGACTCCCAGCATGCACCTGTGAAACATAGGCATGCATCTCAAAAAGCACGCCAAAAACCCAAGTGCGGTGCATTTTTTAATGCGTTTTTCAAATGGGAGGTGCGTTTCTTGGTTTGATTTTTAGGCCCTGTTCATGTCTCGCGTAGGGGGAACGAGCATTCCTATTTGCAATTTACATGCTGCCCTATGCAGGCTTGTTGTCCAAAAGAAGCTCCTGTACTTTTTTGGGCAAGGAGCTTTGTGTGAATTTTAAAGGTGTGTTTTGTTGTGATCTCCAATGCGATTTAGTCTCGAGACAATCGCATGCAAAATCGCACCATGTTTGGGGTGCCATTAAGAATGAATGGCACCCAAATGCACATTGCGCAATTTTACAGTGATTTGGAAGTGCGGGCAGAATCACGGTTGTGAATGTGTGACTGGGGCCTTAGGCAGGACACCAAAGATGTAGCATGCAGGATTTTTCAAAATGCTCCTCCTTCCTCCAGCACAGAGCTTCCCCTCCACCATTACTGACCTCCCTTCCCCTCCAGTACAGAGAGCCCCCCCCCCCTCCATTGCTGACCTCCTTTCTCCTCCAGTACAGAGAGCCCCCCCCTCCATTACTGACCTCCTTTCTCCTCCAGTACAGAGCCCTTCCTCCAGTTTTGACCTCTTTTCTCCTCCAGTACAGAGCCCCTCCTCGTGTATTGACCTTCTTTTCCTCCAGTAAAGGGCCCCTCCTCCAGTATTGATCTCTTTTCTCCTCCAGTACAGAGCCCCTCCTCCAGCATTGACCTCATTTCTCCTCCAGTACAGAGCCCCTTCCTCTAGTATTAACCTCCTTTCTTCTCCAGTACAGAGCCCTTCCTCCAGTTTTGACCTATTTTCTCCTCCAGTACAGAGCCCCCCTCCATTACTGACCTCTTTTCTCCTCCAGTACAGAGCCCCCCTCCATTACTGACCTCTTTTCTCCTCCAGTACAGAGCCACTCCTCCAGTATCAACCTCCTTTTCCTCCAGTACAGAGCCCCTCCTTGTGTATTGACCTTCTATTCCTCCAGTACAGGGCCCCTCCTCCAGTATTGATCTTTTTTCTCCTCTAGTACAGAGCCCCTCCTCCAGTATTGACCTCCTTTCTTCTCCAGTACAGAGCCCCTCCTCCAGTATTGATCTCTTTTCTCCTCTAGTAGAGAGCCCCTCCTCCAGTATTGACCTCCTTTCTTCTCCAGTACAGAGCCCCTCCTCCAGTATTGATCTCTTTTCTCCTCTAGTACAGAGCCCCTCCTCCAGTATTGATCTCTTTTCTCCTCTAGTAGAGAGCCCCTCCTCCAGTATTGACCTCCTTTCTTCTCCAGTACAGAGCCCCTCCTCCAGTATTGATCTCTTTTCTCCTCTAGTACAGAGCCCCTCCTCCAGTATTGACCTCTTTTCTCCTCCATTACAGAGCCCCTCCTCCAGCATTGACCTTATTTCTCATCCAGTACAGAGCCCCTCCTCCAGCATTGACCTCATTTCTCCTCCAGTACAGAGCCCCTCCTCCAGCATTGACCTCATTTCTCCTCCAGTACAGAGCCCGTTCCTCTAGTATTAACCTCCTTTCTTCTCCAGTACAGAGCCCTTCCTCCAGTATTGACCTCCTTTCTCCCCCAGTACAGAGCCCCTTCCTCCGGTATTAACCTCCTTTCTCCTCCAGTATAGAGACCCTCCTCAGGTAACGACCTGACCCCCCTTCTCCTCCAGTACTGATCCCCTTCTCCAATATTTAGTTCCTTTCTCATCCAGTACAGAGCCCCTCCTCCAGTATTGACCTCCCCTTTCTCCTCCAGTACAGAGCCCCTCCTCCAGTATTGACCTCCCCTTTCTCCTCCAGTACAGAGCCCCTCCTCCAGTATTGACCTCCCCTTTCTCCTCCAGTACAGAGCCCCTCTTCCAGTATTGAACTCCTTTCTCCACCAGTACAGATCCCCTCCCCCCCTTAAAGCTCATCTACTAGAGGGATCTAGAGATGCAATGGCAACAAGAAGTCCTTCCCTTGGCTGGTGCCAAGGAAGCGCTTCCCTCAGTTTGCCATATGAATGAACTGCAGGGGAATTTGCATGGCGGCCCATAATACAGGGCTCACGAGCACCGCCCCCCCCCCCCCGGTCCATGTTCTTCTTTTGAAGCACATGATTACAGCCTGAGACACTAATAGGCTTCAAAAAATGGTGAGCTCTACGCCCTGAGCCCACCCAGTTGTGTGACGCCTGTCGTCCCGGAGGGAAGCGCTAGATGGGGTAAGTGCAGAGCTCGTAACTGATGGGGGGAGTGGGTGTGCAGATGACCCAACCGACCGGACCGGGGGGTGGTACGGGTGACCCAACCATGGGGTGGTGGCTGTGGGTGCACTGTTTGCCACACCCCCCAAAAAAAAGGTTTACCACCAGCCACCACTGAGCAGCACTGAGATGCTGAGATGAGAAAAAAGGTGAAAAAAGGGGAAAATAACACGTTCTAAAAAATTTTTGTTATAAAAACATGGCAATTGATAGTAAGTAGTAGTAAGTATTTCCATCGACTTTAAATTGAAATAAATGAAGACCAAGCCATGGACAGAATGTTAGAAGCCCTATAATTGGTCATTACTCCCCATGAGTCATGGGGGACCTTTTGTAGAGCGGGTGCAGGCGTCATTCCTGAAGGATTAGTTAATGGCTCTGTGGCTGGCAAGAGCTGCACGTGTGTAGTCCGGTTGCTCATTAAGGCGGATGGTGGGTTTGCTTGGGCCGCAATCCATTGTGGTCATAAAGTGACTACCTTCCTACCTTCACAGTCTGATGTGGCTTTTATTATACATAGAAAACTTTATAAAGAAACCACGGGGAGGAATAAACTCAAATAAGGGAAAGTTAAATCTCTATTAAAGGATAACTCTGGGCAGCAGTGGCGGCTGGTGTTTTTTTTTCGGGGGAGGGGAGTGTCAAAAAACAACCAACCCTCCCCCCTCCCCGAGTGGCACCCACCACCCCACTGTTTGCCAGTCGGTCTGGCACTTACCCCATTGGTTGCGCCGGGTGGCAGGCAGTGTGGTGCCCTCTCCTCCATGGCGGTTTCCAGCTCCTCCCCTCCCCCTCCTAGGGATCCAATAGGATCGCCTGTCCTTTCAGGCAATTGGGTGACTGGTGTCAAAACCGGCATCCTGATTGGCCGGGAGGAGGATCAGTGTTACAACAGCGAATATTTATTTGCTGCTGTAACACACTTGAGTGGGATCGGAGCGCACTCTCTGCGACTCGAGCCTACCCTATATTGAAGCCTGGTAGCTATTGGTGCTTAAAAAAAACAGCACCTCCACATTGGAATCCATGCTCCAGTGTCCTGAAAGGGGCCCGGACGCATGGATGGGGGGGGTGTGGCGATGGACAGGGGGGCGCCTGTGCGCCCTTAATGGACGGGCGCCCAGCATGACCAGGCTAGTTCTTCTGGGAGGTTGTCATATGATGGCCTCACGTGACCGCACCCACCACGCACCTACTGCTGGGCGCTGGCCACGCATTCTGTGATCACAGTGTCTGGAGGACACTGCTGATCACAGATTGAGGTAAAGAGCCAATCAGCGGCTCTTTACCACATGATCAGCTGTGTCCAATCACAGGTGATCACGGATGTAAACAGAAGCTGGTTATCGGCACTCCTTTCCCCATGCTGACAGCATGAGGAGAGGAGAAAAGAGCCGATAACCGGCTCCTCTAAAAAGGGACATGTACACTGATTATCAGTGTAGCCCCACAGTGCTCACCAGTGCTGCCAATCTGTGTCCATCAGTGCTGCCAATCTGTGCCCACCAGTCCTGCCAATCTGTGCCCACCAGTGCTGCTAATCAGTGCCCAAAAGTGCTGCCAATCGGTGCCCACCAGTCCTGCCAATCTGTGCCCACCAATGCAGCTTATCAGTGCCCAAAAAATGCCCATCAGTGCCACCTCACCGGTGCCCATCAGTGCAGCCTATGAGTGCCCACCAGTGCCTCCACATCAGTGCCCATCAATGCGGCCTATCAGTGCCCATCAATGCCCATCAGTGCTGCCTCGTCAGTGCCTATCAGTGCCCATCAGTGCAGCCTGTCAGTGCCCATCAATACACATTAGTGCTGCTTCATCAGTGCCCATCAATGCCCATCAGAGTTGCCTCAGCGGTGCCCATCAGTGCAGCCTATCAGTGCCCATCAGTGCCCACCAATGCAGCCTATCAGTGCCAATCAATGCCCATCAGTGCCTCCTCACCAGTGCTTATCAGTGCAGCCTATCAGTGCCCACCAGTGCCTCCACATCAGTACCCACCAATGCAGCCTATCAGTGCCCATCAATTCCCATCAGTGCTGCCTCATCAGTGCCCATCAGTGCAGCCTGTCAGTGCCCATCAATGCCCATTAGTGCTGTCTCATCAGTGCCCATCAGTGCAGCCTATCAGTGCCCACCAGTGCCTCCACATGAGTGCCCACCTATACAGCCTATCAGTGCCCATCAATGTCCATCAGTGCCACCTCACCAGTGCCCATCAGTGCAGCCTATCAGTGCCCATCAGTGTCTATCAGTGCTGCCTCATCAGTGCCCGTCAATGCAGCCTCACCAGTGCAGCCTGTCACTGCCCATAAGTGCAGCCTCATCAGCGCACATCAATGAAGGAGAAAAATTACCTGTTTGCAAAATTTTATAACAAACTATGAAAAATGTTTTGTTTTTTCAAACTTTTCGGTCTTTATTCGCTTGTTTAGCAAAACATTAAAAAAAACAAGGGGTGATTAAATACCACCAAAAGAAAGCTCTATCTGTGTGTAGATAAAAATGTAGTTTGGATACAGTGTTGCATGACTGCGCAATTGTCATTCAAAGTGCGACAAAGCTGAAACTTGGCCTGGGCAGGAAGGAGGTAAAAGTGACCGGAAGGCAAGTGGTTAAAGTGTATTTTTTTCCCCCGTCAGTGTGACGTAAAAAAATTGCAACGATCGACATTTTATTCCCTAGGGTCATGTTTGGGGGGTTATAAGTAATTTTCTAGCAATAAATACTGATTTAAACTTATAAAACAAAAAGTGCCAGAAAAAGCCTGGAAGGCTGTTGGTTGTCGTACTTTGTAACTATTATTTCTTCCTCCATCATTGGGAACAATGTTACAATTTCTTTCCTTCAGTAAACTCATCAGTGTGGCTGTTATTGGCCATGACATTCCGTTGGTTCCATCCAGCGATGCTCTTGGTAAACAATATCCTTCGCTTTCTTCGCCTCGGCATATGATGTCCCCATTTTAGACCGTCCCCGCTTGTCCAGCCATCCCACACATGAGGCTCCATATTTAGGTGGCAGGTCGCCGCGTCCGTTCACGGTGTTGACAGTCGAATTTCATCTCCGCAAATGGCCCCCGGAAACTCGATCCAGAGCCTGACCTTTGGATTCCTTGTTTATTTCTGCTGTCCCCCCTCCTGCGGGCGGCCCCCAAAAGAATGCTAATATTGTTAACGCCTCGCTTGCCGCTCGATCGGAGAGAGACATAAATCCCGCGACGAAGGAGTCGGGGGGGGAAAAAAAGGGTTAAAGGAGGCTTGTCGCAAAGCACGCGGCCTCGTTACTTTTAATTGTATTGGCAGCCAATTACCGCAATTCCACGACAGTCTTTTTCGCCCCTTTGTTTATTTTTACCGCGGTGCGCCAAACAAACATCCTGTAATGTCAGCTCCTCCTTCCATCAACATCATTGTATTATTAACGAGACGAGGCCACATCTGACTTGTCCGGGGTCGGTATTTAGAGGCTTCCGTCCTGCAGAAAAAAACAAAACAGCCTTGGGAAAGATTCGAATAGCGCAGGCGGTTCCGATAGGCGGAGTTACGAGTTCTTGATTCCGGCATCTCACTTTTCGGGCACCGAATAAGGTAAGTATTTTACATAGTGGGGTTGATATAACCCCAATTCACATCTCTGCGATTTAACGCATATTGCCTGATGCCTAACAACGCACAACCGGAGGATTTTCATTCTTTTGTATTAGGGAAAATGCTATACTGTAGGTGCTTTTTTTTGGACCTATAGACTTCAATAGCAGTGCAAGAATATGTGTGTTAAAGGGGTTGTAAAGGTAATTTTTTTTTTTTTTTTAAATAACAAACATGTTATACTTACCTTCACTGTGCAGCTCGTTCTGCACAGAGTGGCCCAGAACCTGCTCTTCTGGGGTTCCTCGGCGGCTGTTTCGGTTCCTCCCCGCACGGACTCACCACCTTAATGCGAGCTCCCTCGCATGGTGGTTAGTTCTTGCGGGCGCGCTCCCATGATACAGCCGGTGGCTATAGCCGCTCACTGTATCACTCGGCCCCGCCCCCCGGCGTGCCGCGTCATTGGATGTGATTGACAGCAGCGCGAGCCAATGGCTGCGCTGCTTTCAATTCATCCACTGTAGCCAATCAGCGCCAGGCTGAGCGGCGAAATCGATGTCGGGAGCGAGCGGGGGACTTTCGAGGGGTCAGGTAAGTAGAAAAGGGGGGGCTGGGGGCGGCGGTATTGTCGGAAGTTTTTTCACCTTAATGCATAGAATGCATTAAGGTGAAAAAACTTTTACCTTTACAACCCCTTTAACCACCTCCGGCCTGCCCTATAGTAAAATGACGGGCGCAGGGTGGCTCTCTTGTTCTGGGACAATGTCATATAACGTCACCCCACTCTCGCTGAGCTTGCACGCCTTCGGGAGGCTTTTTTAATCATGTGATCAGGTGCGTCCAATCACAGCTGAGCACATGTAAACAAGGAAATCCTGGTTTTTGGCTCTCCTCTCCTCACACTGACAGAGTGTGAGGAGAGGAGTGTGTACAGTGTTGCAAGACTGTTCAATTGTCATAAAGTGTGACAGCGCTGAAAGCTGAAAATTGGCCTGGGCAAGAAGGGGTGGGGTGGGGGGAGGGCCCTGTATTGAAGTCGTTAAAAATCTACGTCAACAACACACGCAAAGGTGTAAATCTAATTATGGAGGTCTAATTATAAAACATTTGTTGCACGAATGTCAATAGCATTTGCGCCAGTTGAACAGAACTCCCCGTGTTTTTTTTTTTTTTTCTAAGAGCATAATGTCTGCATTGTCAGCTCCATCTAGTGGCGAAAATGCAATATATCTTTCCGAAATACCTCAAATTGAAAACTATACTGCATTTCGGCCACTAGAAGGAGCTGACAGGAGTTAATCTCAGTGAAAACATTCGGGACATTTTTTTCTACTTGAACAAAGGCTTCTGACATTCGTGCAACAAATGTTTTTTTTTGTTTTGTTTTTTTTTTTTCGAAATGAGTTTCAGCTTGTGCTGCGGTTGGGATAAACAGCCAGTTATAAAGTGTAAAAAGCCTAGAGGTATCTGTACATACCTGTAGTTGCCTCATTATAACACCCCCAAATACAGGACCACTCTGATTGGCCCTGCTTCGGCCTCTAATGTGGTATTCCTATTGGTCTATGAAGTAGGCCCATCTTGGTGGTGGATGGAATTCCTGATGCTGCAGGTCGGTGTAAGCGTCTGCCTTTTATATCTAATAGCAGCTTTGGGTTTTTTGTTTTTTTTTCATGACAGGTTCACTTTAAATCTGACTTACAGTAAGAACATCTGTTTCGGCCCTCCCCGGACTTGTAAATTCCCCCCCCCCCCCCCAAAAAAAAAAAAACCCTCCGTTCACCTCTGCCAGTTTTGGAGGGCAAATCTCTGCCGCGCCATCTGTCATCTGTATTATGACGGAGCCCCCCCCCCTCCCAATGACTGGTGCGAGGAAGCAGGTGCTATGCACTAATGCAGATGCTGGAGAGTGTAAACAGAACTTATTAACACCTAAAGGGGGGAGACCCCCCCCCCCACAGCGAAAACAAGTCACAGGAAGCGCCATGTGCCAGCGCCACCGACAGAGGAGCTGCCCTTTACTGCAAGAGGTACTAAAAGGAGGGTCTGATGGCAGAATTCACAGAGCTGGGGGGACGGGGGGGGACGGGGGGGACGGGGGGGCGGTCGGCGGCAGGGATGGGGGGGGGGTTCAGTTTCTGTAGGAGCTGAGGGTCTAAAAGAGAAGGAGCTCTCTGGTGAAAAATGGAAAACAAAGTGGAATTCCGGATGCATTTCTAAGAATACAATCACAGCCATAAAATTATAAAATAATAATAATAATATAACATTAACCACTTCCATACCGGGCCTATTCTGGCACTCCTCTCCTACATGTAAAAATCATCATTTTTTTTTTGCTAGAAAATTATTCAGACCCCCCAAACATTATATATGTTTTTTTTTTTTTTTTAGCAGACTCCCTAGGGACTAAAATGGCGGTTGTTGCAACATTTTATCTTACACGATATTTGCGCAACAATTTTTCAAACGCTTTTTTTTTGGGGGGAAAAAAAAACAGTTTTATGAATTAAAAAAATAACAAAGCAGTAAAGTTAGCCCAATTTTTTTGTATAATGTGAAAGATGATGTTACGCCGAGTAAATAAATACTCACGCTTTAAAATTGCGCACACTCTTGGAATGGCGACTAACTGCGGTACTTAAAAATCTCCATAGGCGACGCTTTGATTTTTAAATTTTTTTTACAGGTTACCAGTTTAGAGTTACAGAGGGTTCCTAGTGCTAGAATTGTTGCTCACGCTCCAACGCACATGGCAAGACCTCACATGTGTGGTTTGAACAGCGTTTACATATGTGGGCGGGACTTACGCTTGCATTCGCTTCTGAGCGCGAGCTACCGGGGACAGGGGCGTTTTGCTTTTTTTTTTTTTTTTTTTTACTTTATTTTTTTTTTGTTTACACTTTCTTTTACATTTTTTTTTTTATCACTTTTATCCCTGTTACAAGGAATCCAAACATCCCTTGTAATAGGAATGGTTCGTGACAGGTCCTCTTTATGGAGAGATGTTTGGTCTATAAGACCCCACATTTCTCCTCCAGGCTGGAAAGCATGAGATCGAAAAAAAAAATCCACGGTTTCATGCTTTCCAGCCGCAATTGTGGCTTTTTTTAGAACCGCGGCCCGGACGTGACGTCATAACGTCGTGCCCGGGCCTCCGACGGTCATAGAGATGACAGGTCACCGGAAATCTCTATGGTTGTGACTCGTCATCCGGCGGTGGCCGATTTTTTTCTTCGGGTCCCCGATGGCACGGGAGAGCCTGGAGAAGCACCGGATGGCGGCAGGAGGGGGGTGTCCCCTCCTGTCGCCTGTAAGAATGATCATGCGGTGGAACTGCCACTATGATTGTTCTTATGGTGCACAGAATCGCCGGCTGAAAATAAGGATATCTGAATGATCCCTGCAGCTGCACCCATCATTCAGATATCCCCACTGAAAATCAAAGACGTCATATGAAGTCCTTGGGCTGGAAGTGGTTAAAATAAAAAATACTGCCTGCGATTATTATATTTAATATACATATTATGTTATTTATTTATTATTATTCATTATTTTTATATATATATATACATACACACAGGTGCATCTCATAAAATTAGAATATCATCAAGGAGTTAATTTATTTCAATAATTAAGTTCAAAAAGTAAAACTCATATTTTATATTCTGTAGATGCGTTACGCACAGAATGATGCATTTCAAGCATTTCTTTCTTTTAATTTTGATGATTATGGCTTACAGCGAGTGAAAACCCAAAATTCAGTATCTTAGAAAATTAGAATAACATAAGACCAATTTAAAAAAAAGGGATTTTTAATACAGAAATGTCGACTTATGCTCCGTACACACGATCGGAAATGCTGCCAGCAAAACTCCGATGAAAGCAAAGAAGCAAGGACTCTAAAAAGGGGAAACCTTTGTACCCCCTCCCCCCCCCCCCCCCCCCCCCCGGTACAGAGGGACTTTACAGGCGAACAAAACAGTTAAGTTATAATAAAAACTATTTATTTATTGAAAATTGCTTAGAGAAGCATAAAAACATGACAATCTAAACATAGATCTATACAAAGTGCTTATGCAAAGTGCAACAAGATTTTTTTCATGATGTATTTCTTTACACTTTCAGTTATGAATACATGTTTCTCCATAAGCCTGACATGTTTCAGGACGGTGTCCCTTCTTCAGAGGCGTATTGAGGAGAGAAAATAAAAGGGTATTCTCAGAGTCGTTTTTAAGGCAGGGCAGAAGGGGCAGCTGCCCTGGGCCCTGTCATTGTTGTGGGGCCCAAAGCAGCTGCCTCATACTTGCCAACTATCCTGGTTTAAATTCCCTCGTCCCTTGAGGTTTTAGTCCCGTGCTGTGTCCTGATATCTCAGTGTGAAGTGCTGCTACTAATGCTGCCCAGCTCTGCCCTATTGTTAACTGAAAATGCGCTATACGCAATTACGACGCGCAATAAAACACGCATGCTCGGAAACAATTCGACGCATGCTCGGAAACATTGAACTTCATTTTCTCGGCTCGTCGTGGTGTTGTACGTCACCGCGTTCTTGACGGTCGAAAAGTCGAGAGACGGTCGAAAAGTTCAAAGAACTTAAGCGGAATTCCGTCGGAAAAAACATCCAAGATTTTTCCGGCGGAAATTCCGCTCGTGTGTACGGCGCATTAGTGAAAAGTATGTCCATGCACAGTACAGTATGCACTATACCAATACTTAGGTAAGGGCTCCTTTTGCATGAATTACTCCATCAATGTGGGGTGGCATGGAGGTGATCAGCCTGAGGTGTTATGGAAGCCCAGGTTGCTTTGATAGCGGCCTTCAGCTCGTCTGCATTGTTGGGTCTGGTGTCTCTCATCTTCCTCTTGACAATGCCCCACAGATTCTCTATGGGCTTTAGGTCGGGCGAGTTTGCTGGACAATCAAGCACAGTGATACCATGATCATGTGACCAGGTATTGGTACTTTGGCACTGTTGGGAGGTGCCAAGTCCATCTGGAAAATGAAATCAGCATCTCAACTAAGCTGGTCAGCCGAGGGAAGTATGAAGTTCTCTAGAATTTCCTGGTAGAAGGCTGCACTGACTTTGGACTTGATAAAACAAAGTGGGGACCAACACCAGCAGAGGACAGAGCAGAGGTCAGGTTTGTGAAAACTTTGTGTAAATGGTGCAGGGGTCAGGTGTAAGTATTGTACCCTCAACCTCCAATCAGCACCTGGTGGGCAGGACCCTGGGTTCATTGTTCTCCTCTGGAGTTTCCAGCATGACCCCCTGGTTTTGGGGTCTTGTACGATGTAGCACTGAGACCACCCGCAGGCAGCCCCAGTCCCCATCAAGTTAGCAGAGGGGGGGGGGGGTGGCGATCCCCAAACGGAAGGGCAGCCTGTACCGCTTCTATAATTGGCCCCATATTTATAGCCCAACTACCCTGTTTCCCCGAAAATAAGACCTAGTGTGATTGTCGGTGATGGCTGCAATATAAGCCCTACCCCCCAAATAAGCCCTAGTTAAAGTCCTTGTAGGTCTTATTTTCAGGGTAGGGCTTATCTTCGGGGAAACAGGGTAGGGCTTATTTAGGGGGTAGGGCTTATATTGCAGCCATCACCGACAATCACGCTAGGTCTTATTTTCGGGGAAACAGGGTATGTCTAGCTGTTTGCCCCGGGGTTCCACTTTAATTAATATATTTTTTTTTTACCTGAAATAAACTTTAATGGATTTTCCTCCACTTGATGAAATTTTGTCTTTTCAGAATACTAAACGCCGCACAGAGTTTTTACCTTATTGCTTCTTTAATCAACTTTGCAAAGTCACCCGTCCCCGGAGATGGGCGCGCTGCGTCTCGCCCCGGCCCGGTGCCTGTTGTCTGCCATTGTTCTCCGCGCCGCTCAGAACTCCTTTATTCCCCGATGCCAGGCACAGAGGAGATCAGAGCCTCCTCCTCCTCGCCGAGTCCCACTTTCATGGTCGGCCTTAATATGCCGGGGAGATGAGGAGGATGACATGAAATTAATTGTTAATATGGGATGAATTAGCGCTGATGTCAATTGTCATCTCGTTATTTCTCAGACTTGCTGGAGACGCGGGGAGAAGTCAAACCAAGTTGTTCGGGGAGGAGAAGGAACTTCTCTACAGTACTGAGGAGAAGAAAACAAGGTCGCCCCATCATTTGAGGGACAACGCTTTATTATTAGCAGAACCCCGTGTTTTCATTAAACAAAAAAAAAATACAACAAAAAACAAACAAAAAAAAAAAAAACCATTTACGTACACTGTAAAGATTTTAGCAGGTTTATTGCATGTTCTTGCCTGCTTCAGTTCCATAGATATAGAGTAGATCTATTCCAAATCAATACAAATCACATACTGATCACATACTGTACGCATGCTAATGTCTGTCTATAAAGGGAACCTTTTTTATTTTTTTTCTTCATTATGGACGCAGTAGGGAATGAATAACCATTGGCCATACCGCCCCCCCCCCCCCACATTGGCCTGGGCATTTCCTGCCCAGGCCAATTTTCAGCTTTCAGTTTGAATGACAATTGCGCAGTCATGATACACTGTACCCAAACTACATTTTTATCTTCACACAGATAGAGCTTTCTTTTGGTGCCATTTAATCACCCCTTGTTTTTTTTATTTTTTGTTAAACAAGCAAATAAAGACTGAAACTTTTTTAAAAGACTAAACCTTTTTCATAGTTTGTTATAAAATTTTGCAAAACAGGTAATTTCTCTCCTTCACTGATGTGCACTGATGAGGCTACACTGATGGGCACTAATAGGTGGCACTGATGAGGCAGCACTGATGAGGTGGCACTGATGGGCACTGATAGGTGGCAATGATGAGGCTGCACTGATGGGCACTAATAGGTGGCAATGATGGGCACTGAAGATGGCACTGATGAGGTGACACTGATGGGCACTAATAGGTGGAAATGATGAGGCTGCACTGATGGGCACTAATAGGTGGAAATGATGAGGCTGCACTGATGGGCACTAATAGGTTGCACTGATGAGGCAGCACTGATGAGGTGGCACTGATGGGCACTGATAGGTGGCACTGATGGGCACTGAAGGTGGCATTGAAGAGGTGGTACTGATGGGCATTAATCGGTGGCAATGATGAGGCTGCACTGATGGGCACTAATAGGTGGCACTGATGGGCACTGAAGATGGCACTGATGAGGTGACACTGATGGGCACTAATAGGTGGAAATGATGAGGCTGCACTGATGGGCACTAATAGGTTGCACTGATGAGGCAGCACTGATGAGGTGGCACTGATGGGCACTGATAGGTGGCACTGATGGGCACTGAAGGTGGCATTGAAGAGGTGGTACTGATGGGCACTAATCGGTGGCAATGATGAGGCTGCACTGATGGGCACTAATAGGTTGCACTGATGAGGTGCCACTGATGAGGTGGCACTGATGGGCACTGATAAGTGGCACTGATGAGGTGGCACTGATGGGCTCTAATAGGTTGCACTGATGAGGCGGCACTGATGAGGTGGTACTGATGGGCACTGATAGGTGGCACTGATGAGGTGGCACTGATGGGCTCTAATAGGTTGCACTGATGAGGTGGCACTGATGGGCATTGATAGGTTACACTGATAGGTGGCGCTGATGGGCACTGATAGGTGGAACTGATGTGGCGGCACTGATGAGCTGGCACTGATGGGCTCTAATAGGTTGCACTGATGAGGCGGCACTGATGAGGTGGCACTGATGGTCACTGATAGGTGGCACTGATAAGGTGGCACTGATGGGCTCTAATAGGTTGCACTGATGAGGTGGCACTGATAAGGCAATACTGGTGGGCTCTGATGAGGCAGCACTAATGGGCACTGATAAGCACTGATAAGGCAACACTGGTGGGCTCTGATGAGGCAGCACTAATGAGGTGGCACTGATGGGCACCGATAGGTGGCACTGATAGGCAGCACTCATAGGTGACACTGATGAGGAGGCACTGATTGACAGCACTAATGGGCACTGATAGGTGGCATTGGTGGGCACTGACTGAGTCCAAAGGACACAGAACCCGCTACCTGTGTGCTGCAGGGGGCACACGGACAGCGCGATCACGGGAGGACGTCCATGGATGCCCTCCTGATATCGGAAGTCCATGCTGTAGCCGACTTTCTGCTATAGCGCGGGTGGTAGGAGGTTAAAGCTGCAGTCCAGGTATGATCTTTATTGCATAGTTATATTGGATCTAGGTTGGCAATTATATATACAGTACTGTGCAAAAGTCTTAAGCAGGTGTGAGGAAATGCTGTAAATGAAGAGTGCTTTCAGAAATAGAAGTGTTAATATTTTTTTTTTATCAATTAATAAAATGGAAAGTAAATGAAGAGAAGAGAAATCCAAATCCGCTCAATATTTGGGGTCCCCCCCCCTTTTTCCTTCTTCTAGGTAGACTTGCCCACAGTTGTTGAAGGACCTCGGCAGGTAGGTTGCTCTATGTACATCTTGGAGAACTAAGCACAGATCTTCTGTAAATGTTGGCTGCCTCCAATCCTTCTGTCTCTTCATTTCATCCCAGACAGACTCCATGATAATGAGATCAGGGCTCTGTGGGAGGCAAACCATCACTTCCAGGGCTCCTTGTTCTTCTTCGCACTGAAGATACTTCTTAATGACATTGGCTGTATGTTTAGGGTGGTTGTCCTGCTGCAGAATACATTTGGGGATAACCACATGCCTCCCTGATGGTATGGCATGATCATGGGTAAGTATCTGCCTGGATTTCTCAGCATTGAGGACACCATTGATCCTGACCAAATCTCCAGCTCTATAGGAAGAAATGCAGCCCAAAACTTGCAAGGAACCTCCACCATGCTTCACAGTTGGCTGCAGACACTCATTATTGTACTGCTCTCAAGCCCTCTCTTAAGTTCCTCAGCCTTGTTTCCATGTCCTATGTGTCCTATGTTCAGAGGTGGAGGCACATAAAACCCAACCTGAGCTTATGTACAGAGTGCAGAAGTATATACAGCCCAGCACACCCTATTTCCCCATCATTTTACCAGAATGCCTCCTATACACGGCACTACCACGTGTACTCACAATCTGGTACTCTCTAGTGTCATGGCTAGCTGTTCCTCCAGCCCTTTCTGCTACGAGAAAGTATGGGGGGGGGGGGGGCTGTTCTGATGTCACACCAGGAGAAGGGGCTACTCTGTCTGAATCCAGAGGACGATAAAGAGTCCCAAAAATAAAGCGTAACCCTTGAAAATTGGTAGCCCGTAGATAGATGAACCAGATCACTGTGTCCCGGGTACATGATATTTGAGTGCTGCCAATATCACTTACTGAATGAAAAAGTAAAAAAAAGCCCATCACTGGCAGCCGTGAGAGGGACATCAGTCTTGATCGTGGAGAGCCTCTGTGGAGGCTTCTGTGCCCACCAGCGCCACCTACCAATGCCCACCAGTGCCACCTACCAGTGCCCACCAGCGCCACCTACCAGTGCCCACAGTACCACCCATCAGTGCTTGCATTGTCACCCATCAGTGCCCACAGTGTCACCCATCAGTGCCCACAGTGCCACCAATCAGTGCCTCATCACCAGTGCTGCCTATCAATACAACCTACCAGTGCCCATCAGTGCCACCTATCAGTGCCCATCAGTGCCACCTATCAGTGCCCATCAGTGACATCCATCAGTGCCACCCATCAGGGCCCATCAGTGCCGTCTTATCAGTGCCTATCAGTGCAGCCCATCAATGCCCATCAGTGCAGCCTCATCAGCGAATATCAACGAAGGAGAAAAATTACCCGTTTGCTAAATTTTATAACAAACTATGACACATGTTTGTTTGTTTTTCAAAAGTTTCTGTATTTTTTTGTTTGTTTAGCAAAAAATAAAAACCCAAGTGGTGATTAAATACCACCAAAAGAAAGCTCCGTTTGTGTGAAAAAAATGATAAAAATGTAATCTGGGTACAGTGCAGCACGACCGCGCAATTGTCATTCAAAGTGCGACAGCACTGAAAGCTAAAAATTGGTCTGGGCAGGATTTAAGTGCCCGGTAAGCAAGTGGTTAACTAAAAAGAGGGTCTGGGATCGCTGGATAGAAGTGCTGGAACAAGTAGATTGAAGATGGGTCCGATAACTTCTGTACTTTAATCTCCTCTCCAACATGGTTGCCCATGGGGGGGGGGGGGGGGATAGAAGACAAGTGGAGGACCGAAGCGCTTCCTGATGACGTAGGATTACGAAACGTACGTTGCGTTGCCTTCCGGTCATGTCATTTCTGGTTCCCAGCTTCCGTTTTGTCTCCTAGCATCAATGGAATGCACGCCAACCTTCTGGCATGAGCTGAGCGGCAGGGGTTCCACCAGCATTCATTGCGGGCTACACCTAGTGCCGGGTAGGCACCATCCAATCTAAGCAGGGAATTGTTATATATTTTTGGCTTTTTTTTAATAAAAACGATATTCTGCTATTGGTCCTCCTCTTGTCTTCTATCCCCCCCATGGGCAACAGTGTTGGAGAGGAGATTAAGGTACAGAAGTTATCAGACCCATCCACAGTCTACTTGATCGCGCACTTCTATCCAGCGACCCCAGGCCTTCTTTTTTAGTTAAAGAGGTCATGGAGATCTGGTGAGCAGGTTTTCCATCAGAGCCCATTGGGTGTGATTTAGATTTTTCTCAAGTGGTGAAGGACTGTCTGCACACTTTTGATTTGATTTGATTCATCGGGTTGTTTTTCAATTCAGGGACTTTTTATTTGATATTTTATTCTTGCACATTCAATAATTTGTTTCACCTAGTTTTGAATAATTTATTCACTGTAGAATATTGGATTCTCTATATGGTAATTTTTCACTATCATTGTCACTATCATTGATTCACTATCCATGTCATATGGACTGCTATATATTTTGTTAGCACGTATTATGTAGTGTTTCTTTATAGCGCCCCCTACCCACATATTTCACATGGCAAGATCACTTATTGTGAGGTTCCCCCTAAAAATCCATATCAGATCCATACAGCAAAGCACCTTGTTTCCATGTCAATGAGGACAAGGGCCTCATCCCCACAACCCTGGCTGATGGTTGTGGATGGGCAAGGGGGGGGGTTATTGGAATCTGGAATACCCCTTTAATAGAAAAAAGGGCCCTCAGATATATCCCCAACCCTCACCCCTACTCATTCATAAAAAAAAAAAAATATATATATATATATATTCACTATATTGGCAAAAGTATTGGGACACCTGCCTTTACACGCACATGAACTTTAATGGCATCCCAGTCTTAGTCCGTAGGGTTCAGTATTGAGTTGGCCCACCCTTTGCAGTTATAACAGCTTCAACTCTTCTGGGAAGGCCGTCCGCAAGGTTTAGGAGTGTGTCTATGGGAAAGTTTGACCATTCTTCCAGAAGAGCATTTGTGAGGTCAGGCTCTGATGTTGGACGAGAAGGCCTGGCTCGCAGTCTCCGCACTAATTCATCCTAAAGGTGTTCTATGGGGCAGTTTGTCAAGGCCCTCGTGTATATTGTTGGAAATGACTTTTGATGGGGCATTAACATCAGGGCTGGCCCAAGACATTGTGCTGCCTGAGTCCAAGAATGAAATGCTGCTGTCCCCCCCCCCCTCCACCCCCCCAACACAAAAAATCATGCCCACCAAATGGCCCCCAAATCCATTATTTTATATCATGATAATTAAAACTAAAATAAAATTTATCAGGAAGTCAGATTTACATGCAACAGCACCTTGTCTATATGCAAAATTATATGGCAAACCATTATGTTCAATTCCAAAGGGCGGGCTAGGGCAGTATAGGGGCGGACTAGAGCAGTGATGGCGAACCTTGGCACCCTAGATGTTTTGGAACTATATTTGCCATGATGCTCAACTACACTGCAGTGTAGTATATATACAGGCTAGGGCAGTATATAGACAGGCTAGAGTAGTATATATACAGGCTAGGGTAGTATATAGACAGGCTAGGGTAGTATATGGACAGGCTAGGGTAGTATATAGACAGGTGAGAGTAGTATATGGACAGGCTAAGGTAGTATATGGACAGGCAAGAGTAGTATATAGACAGGCTAGGGTAGTATATAGACAGGCTAGGGCAGTATATAAACAGGCTAGGGTAGTATATAGACAGGCTAGGGCATTATATAGACAGGCTAGGGTAGTATATGTACAGGCTAGGGTAGAATATGGACAGGCTAGGGCAGTATTGGGGCAGACTGGGGTAGCATATAAACAGGCTGGAGAGGGTATAGGGGTGGGCTAGTGTAGTATAGGGGCAGGCAGAGTAGCCGGGGGGGGGGGGGGGCAGTTGTCATCATGGTACACAAAACTGCTGGAAAAAAAATCTTGGTCGTCAATTTGCTGGGTAAATAGAAGAGAAGGAGAGGCGGCCATGGTTCAATTTGCTGCCCCTCTCAAAGTGCTGCCTGGGTCAATGGACTCTCTGGGACCCAAGGTAGGACTGGCCTGATTAACAAGCTGATATGAGGTTTTAGGGATTGAAAGCACAAGTATTATTTAGGAAGGTCGGGGATCAGAAGGTGAAAGGTCATTCTCGCCGCTGATGTGATTTATGGTTTTCAGGTTGGCTGTGATGGACTTTGTGTGTTTTTTGCACATAGAGGACACAGAGCCAGCTGCTGCCACCCCCCCCCCCCCCCCCTATGCTTTGCTGGGTATAGGGTTACCAAGAGTATGGGCCAGCCAGGAAGCTTACGTGACTGGGTCAGTACAGGATAGGTGACAACCGCCGTGTCATGTGATCCTCCCTCCGCAAAATGTAAATTGTTTACCGCACAGCCTTCCACTTTATCTTTGGACACCTCAGGAATTTCCCTCCCTCATTAAGTAAAGTGGAGGGACAATAATAGACGTCACTCGCACTAAAATGAACTCCGGGGCTGCTAGGGAAAACAAATGTTACATGTGCAATTATATACAGGAGAGAAGTGCCTGACAGAAGCTGAAGGCCTTTTTTAAAGGAGATCTGGACTGAGAAAATACAATGGTGCCATTGCTACGGTCTGCCATTTAAAATGCCCATTGACTGGCAGCCATATTGATCCAAAGGCTTCCATGCAGTCTGACTTAGAACACATATACTAATCCCATGTTCTGAGTTTACTGGCAGGCTTGGTGCGGGTCAGTGAATTGGCAATTCCAAGAAAATATCAATCAGGGATAAGGTTTGGGTTCACTAATACCATGGGTGTCAGGAGAATCCTTCAGGTTCAAGAATTGAGAAGCCAGAGAAATGATGTGCAGTCAGATGCACCCAATGCACTGCATAGCCTTTAAACCATGGCCAGCCGGCTTATAAGGGCCAATAAGGGGCTCTTGGTCAAGTCAGCCCCTTCCCTGGTCCTAAAAGTAGACAGAATATAATTACAAGTTTCACCTCCCATAGACTTCAATGGGATTTGCTTCTGAGTTCAGGTTCACCAAATTTTAAACAAGATTCGGCAAAGCCTATGATTTATTTCCCATTAATAACACTGGAAATAAGTCCAAATTTTATTGGACAGCTGTCAACTTTAGATGAAAAACCCAAAAACATTTGGTTCAGTAGATTTATACCCCAAACTAAATGACTAAAGGTTTGTGGACATCTGGCCATCACACTTAAGTGAGCTTGTTCGACATCCCACTCCAGATCCATAGCCATTGATGGACATGCCATGAGCATTAATATGAAGTGGTCCTCCTGCCTTCCATTGCTATAGATATGGGGTGCCCCCCCTCCCCCCAGGAGCATTAATATGGAGTTGTTCCCCTTCCTTTCATGGCCATAGATATGGAGTGCCCTCACAACTGACAATTGGCAGTTCAATTTATCCCAAAAGGTATTCAGTAGGGTTGAGGTCAGGTCTCTGGGCTTGTTGGGTATTCTAAACCATGGCTATTAATATGGAGTTGTTCCCCTCCCTTCCATAGCCATAGATATAGGGTGCCCTCGTGCTCCACCCCCACTCCCAAGAGCATTAATATGGAATTGCCCCTCTTTGTGGCTTTATCAGCTTCCACTCCTCTGGGAAGGCTTACCACAAGATTCTGAATGCATCCATATGAATTTGTGTCCTTTTGTGAGATCAGTTACTGATGTTGGATGAGAAAACCTGGCTTGCAATTGCCGATCCAATTTGTCCTAAAGGTATTCAGTAGGGTTGAGGTCTGGAGCTCAGGGCTCTGGGCTTGTTGGCCATCTCAATCCAAAACTATGGCCATTGATATGAAGTTTTACCCCCTCCCCCAAGGCCTTTAATATGGAGCTACCCCCCTTTGTGCGGCTATAACATCCCTTCTTTCTTTGAGAAGAATTTGCACAAGATTTTGGAGGGTGTCTGTGGGAATTTGTGCCCATTTGTAAGGTCACTGATGTTGGATGAGAAGACCTGGCCCACAATCGTCTTTCTAATTGATCCCAAAGGTGTATAGTAATGCTGCATAGCCATCAGGGTAACTACGATTAATTGGTCCTATTTTACATACTCCTTCCTCACCTGCTTGCTCTTTAAACCATGAAGCCTTCATGGCATATCTAAGGTGTCTCCTAGTATGAGCTCTAAACAACCCTTCTAGCTCCCAAAGTTTGAAATATGTCAGACCTACAACACAGAGCCGGCTTGGTTTCACACTTATGTCTCAGTTTTTTTCGCATTGCTTTGGGCAGGTGCGTTGTTATACGTTGATATGTGCTACCAAGCGCATCAACAAGCCCTTTAGCATGCATCAACACATAGGTGGGAATGGGCCCCTAAAGTGGAACTAAATTCAAAAAGTAAAGATTTGCTATGATATAGGAAACATAGCCTAAACACTTGATCAATCCCCTGAAATAGCTACCATTCGTCTGGAATTCTGCCAGATAATAAGCAGTGCCCTTCTGGGTGTGTGGGAATGCCTAGGCATTCCTGTTCTGTAGCTTTATAGATGTATATCTGCAGTGTGAGATCATCTCGGGCACCGCTGCCTATGACTGCTTGAGATTTGAAGTAAGAATTGCTGTGCTTATCACTGTTCTCCTTGCTGGAGAGGAAGCTGTACCTGAGGAACTGCATTGAAAGAATTTCTTTGCTTTATCCATTCTGTGGATCTGTGATGATCACTGTTCTCCTTGCTGGAGATGAAGCTGTATCTTGGAACCTGTGGTGAAAAAATCTCTTTGCTTCTGATTTATCTATTCTGTGGATCTGTGAAGAACACTCTTCTCCTTGATGGAGAAAACACTGTACCTGAAGACCTGCAGTGCAAGGATATCTCTGCTTCTGCTTTATCCATTCAATGGATTTGTGCTGCTCACTGTTCTCCTTGCTGGAGTGGAGAGGAAGCCATACTTGAGGGCGTGCATTGCAAGGATCCCCCTGCTTCTGGTTCATCCATTCTGTGGATCTGTGATGACCAATGTTCTCCTTGCTAGAGAGGAAGTTGTACCTGAGGTCATGCAGTGTAAGAATCTACCTGCTTCTGCTTCATCCATTCTGTGGATCTGTGATGATCACTGTTCTCCTTGCTGGCGAGGAAGCCATACCCGAGGACCTGCAGTGCAAGGATCTCCCTGCTTCTGCTTTATCTATTCTGTGAATCTGTGATGATCACTGTTCTCTGTTCTCTTTGCTGGAGATCTGCATTGCAAGAATCATCCTGATCTGTGCTCCTTTCTCCTCTATCATTACCCCACCAGTCATCAGAAGGGACGCTCTTACATGAGGAAGCAAAGCCCTGGCTCTACCAAGATGGTCACCTCCACACAGAGACACAGAACAGAATAAGGCATGGTAAGTCAGTCATAGGAAAATATCAACTGCGGGGAGATCACAGGCAATAATGGTGAATGGTCCTTTGCCCTCTGCTGCAGGGAGACCACAGACAATGTCAGTGACTAGTCCTTTGCCCTTCGCTGCAGGGAGACCTCAGACAACACCAGTGACTTTTTCATTTGTCCTCAGCCTGCCTTCATCTGTACTTTAAATTTTTTTTCTTTTTCTAAGAAAAACCAACCAGACTAAATGGCTTCTCTTTGTATTTGCTCGGAGGTCCGCTGCAAGTAGTTAGGCAACACGTAATGAGCAGTGCCTGTGGTCCAAGAAAAATACAGCCTGTTGTCTGGTCCTCCTGACAGCTCCACTTAAACCACAGGGCGCTGACAGCTTGGGTGTCCGATATGTGTCCTTAATGATGCGCATGCCGGGCTATAACGAGATTGGAACCATGAGGTGTAACACGAGGGCCCTTTTGCATGACAGGTATTTACTGTTGTAGAAACGCCGGGCCCCTGTGGCCTCTCACCTTTGCCACCTTAGCCATCCTGAATATGGCCAAGTTGGCTCAGGTCCACGCTTCGGGACTCCAACCTGCCCGCACTATCATTACAGAGATGGAATGGTGTCTGGAAGATCATTTAAGGCTAACCTCATAGCTCGCAACATTTTTGAAGAATTTCCAAGGACACTTTGCCGTGAACGGATACTGTATCCCCTGCGGTTTATGTTTCCATTGTAGAATATTTCTCTAAACAGATTACAAAGTATCTTTTCCTGTGTTTTATAGTGCACCTGTCATGTAAGAAATTGGGGGGCTTATCAATGCTAAGACTCAAAAAAAGAAAACGGTGAGTGTAATGTAGGTCACATAGCTGCTCAATCCCTGCACTGACAAGAACAAAGAAGGTATCTCCCATGGGATTTTGTTGCAGATTCAGAACGAATATATTTTTATAAAAGTAGAAAAAGTTTTATTTGACACTAAAAAACACAACCAGATCTAGATTAAAATATGAAACCTGGAGCTGGAACTGGAGTTGCTATTACATGAGGAGGACTTAGACTTTGTGGGAATAACTGAAACTTGGTTTGACAGCTCACACGATTGGCTGGCAAATATCCAGGGGTATTCCTTGTATTGGAAAGACAGGGAAGGTAGAAAAGGGGGAGGGGTGTGTCTATATGTAAGAGATTAAAGAAAGGGTGGTAGAGAGGAGCGACTTTGGGAATGGGACGAGGGGGAAGGTGGAATCAGTATGGGTAGAACTTGAAAGAGAAGAAGTAAGTGGAAAATGAATAGTGGGGGTATGTTATAGGCCACTCAACCTGAAGGAGGAGGAGGAGCGGGACCTACTATCACAGTTAGAAACAGCAGTGAGACAGGGAAATGTCATCATAATGGAGGACTTCAATTATCTTGATAATGACTGGGCAGAGGGGACAGATCACTCATTTAAGGCCCGTCATTTCATGAATGTCTTACAGGACAACTTCATGTCCCAATTGGTGGATTCCCCAACTAGATAGAATGCCCTGCTAGAAAAGAAATGGGAATGCTTTGGGAGCATAATAAACAAAGGTATCACACAGTGCATTCTAATGGGCAATAAATATAGAAGAGCGAAGGTTAAACCTGGGTGGCTAAACTGTCATGTAAAAAGACTCATTAAAAAGAAAACAATGGCCTTTAAACAATATAAAGGTGATGGGTCACCATCAGCATTCCAACACTACAAGTAATGCAATAAGAAGTGTAAGAACGCAATCAGGGCAACCAAAAAAGATTCAGAGAGACACATAGCAGAGGAGAGTGAAAATAATCCAAAATAAATTTTTCATATACATTAACAGTAAAAAGTCTAGATCAGAGCACATTGCCTACATAAAAGACGAGGATGGGAGGATGGTTATGGAAGACACAGAGAAGGCAACTGTACTAAATGCCTTCATCTCCTCAGCTTTTAGGCAGGAAAAGGAGGGGGTATACCGACCACGACAATACTGTTAGTGACACATCACAGGGCATACCCTTGTGGCTAACAGAGGCTGGCGTGAAGGAGAGACTTAATAATACAAATAAATCACCAGGACCAGATAGCTTACACCCGAGTGTCCTCAGAGAACTCAGTCAGGTTATAGCCAGACCATTGTTCCTGATCTTTGTGGACAGCATACTGACAGGATTTGTACCAGTTTATTAGAGAAAAGCCAATATTCAAAAAAGGACAGAGACAAATCCCTGGAAACTACAGGCCGGTCAGCCTAACATCAATCGTTGGTAAATTATTGGAGGGGATGATAAGGGGCTATATCCAAAAATGTACTGAAGAAAAAAATATCATAAGTAGTTATATCAGCATGGGTTTATGATAGGTTGTTACTGCCAGACTAATGTTAACTGTTAACATTTTATGAGGAAGTGAGCTGCCATCTAGACAGGGGAAAGCCTATGGATGTGGTGTGTCTGGATTTTCCAAAGCATTTGATACAGTCCCCCATAAGCGTTTAATCTACAAGCTGAAGTCTACAGGCATGGACCATAAGGTTTGTTCTTGGGTAAAAAACTGGTCACAGGGACGTGTTGAAATGGTAGTGATAAAAAACGTATACTCCGACTGGTCTGGAGTGGTAAGTGGGGTGCCCCAGGGTTCTGTCTTGGGACCAATTCTATTACATTTATTCATAAAGGATATAAAGGATGGGATAAATAGCTCAATCTCAGTTTTAACGAACAACACAAAATTAAGCAGGGCAATAACTTCACATCAGGATATAGAAATTTTACAGAAAGACCTGAACAAAATAATGAAGTGGGCAAATACATGGCAAGTGAGGTTTAATGTGGAAAAATGTTAGGTAATGCACTTGGGGCAAAAAACATAAATGCAAACTACTCACTAGAGGAAGAAACGCTGGGAGAATCAAGGATGGAGAAAGATCTGGGGGTCCTAATAGATGACCGACTGAGCAATAGCATGAAATGTCAAGCTGCAGCTACCAAAGCCGGCAGAATATTAGCATGCATAAAAAAAGGGATATACTCTAGTGATACAACTATAATCCTACCACTTTATAAAACTAAGGCCACATCTGGAGTATTCTGTCCATTTCTGGTCACCAGTCCTCAGGGATGTGCTGGAAAGAGTCCAAAGAAGGACAACAAAAAATGGATTGGAGGACCTCAATTATGAGGAACGACTGCAAACACTAAATTTATTCTCTCTGGAGAAACGACGATTGAGAGGAGATATGATAGCGACTTACAAATACTTTAATGGCAATCCCAGCATAGGAAAAAAACTATTCAGTCTCGAGGAGTGTAGGAGGACACGGGGGCCACACAATGAGACTGGAGGAGAAGCAGTTTAACCTTAAACTGTGCAGGGGGTTTTCCACTGTCAGGGCAATAAGGATGTGGAACTCTCTTTCACAATTGGTTGTGGCTGCGGGGAGTATGAATATATTTAAGAGACTGTGCATCTTAAAGAACACAACATACGGGGATATGGGAAACCATTATAGAGACTGACACACGTGCACCTACACAGCTTGAACTGGATGGACTATTGTCTTTATTCAACCTCACCTACTATAAAACTATGAATGTGCAATAAGATACAAAAGAGTTGTAGAACATGTAATGAATCTACTAAATGTAGCTACCAAAGTACCCAACGTGTTTCGACTAAATATGGTCTTCTTCAGGGGACAATATGGTGGAAGTGGACATGATAGACCAGATAGAGTTGAAGAGGCTATAATGCGCTTCAGAGGTCACAGTGCAGAGGCTATCTTAAAGGCTCACAGAGGATCATAGGTAATCATGCGCAAGCAGTCACAACCAAATCACCGTGCATGTGTCAGGGCTGGGCTCACTGATGTGGAGCCGGATAATTGCTAGCTCCTATCTCTCCACAGTGACTCACCTGTTGATGATATCCTGCTCGTCAGTCCTGCCTACTTAAGCCGTCCAGCCCAGGTGATCTCTGCCTTCGCCTTGGTCAACATCACAGTGACGATCTCCTGCGTTCCTGCTAAAGACTTGCTTGGCTGAAATTCCTTCTGGCTCCAGATCCTGCTTGTGGCTCCACTACGCTGATCCCTGGCTTCCTGACTTTCTGGCTTGTCTGACTATCCGTTCCGGTTACCGAACTTTAGCTATGTTTTGACTTTGTTCTATTTACTTTTATTATTAAACAAGTGTGATTTAACTGTACTTCTGTCTCGGTCTGATTCACGGTTTCTGACAGCATGGCCAGTTGGTGGTAGATGGGCTTGTGTACAAAAGATTACAAATTTTAGATGAATGAGCATATGTAAGGGGATCTCTTGTATTTAAGGGAGGATAAGCTCCGTATGAGCCTTCAGATTGACCATCATAGCAAATTACCCTGACTGCTATGTAGCTATGATTTGCTATGGTGGTCAACCTGAAGGCTCATACAAAGCTTATCCTCCCTTAAATACAAGAGATCCCCTTGCATATGCTCATTAATCTAAAATTTGTAATCTTTTGTGCACAAGCCCATCTACCACCAACTGGCCATGCACGGGGATTTGGTTGTGACTGCTTGCGCATGATTACCTATGATCCTCTGTAAGCCTTTGTCAGCCTCCACACTGTGACCTCTGAAGTGCATTATAGCCTCTTCAACTCTATCTGGTCTATCATGTCCACTTTCACCATATTGTCTCCTGAAGAAGACTATATTTAGTCGAAACGCATTGGGACCTTGGGCAGCTGCATTTAGTAAATTTTTTTATGTCAATCTAGTTTCAGAGAGGCACACAGAGGAGGCTTCTCAGCATATTAAAGGCAGGAGCATACAGGCGATGTCTTGCATTTAATGTACATTTGTCAGAATACGATTGATTTTAATTTTGTGTATATCGGCCTTTTCAACTTTTTCAACACAGAGGAACCCTTGAAATAACTTTCCGATCTCAGGGAACTCCTGATAATAATGACTATATTTACTCATAATACATTAGTGTGATGGTCAGTGGGAAAAATACTCATTACACTTGTGGTCATTGGGAAGAATTCCTCTCTGATGCCACGTACACACGACCGATTTTTCCATCAGAATAAACTCTGAGTTCCGACGGAGTTCCACTGAAACAGACTTGCGTACACACGATCACACCAAAGTCCGATCATTTAGAACGCAGCGACGTACAACACGTACGACGGGACTAGAAAAAGGAAGTTAAATAGCCAGTAGCCAATAGCTTCTCTTGTGTCGTTTTTAGCCCCTCGGAGTAGCATACAGACGAACGGTTTTCCCGATAGGAATTGATTCCGCTGGAAAGATTTAAAACATGTTCTATTTCTAGGTCCGTCAATATTTTCGAACGAAAAAGTCCGATGTAGCTCACACACGATTGGAATATCCGATGAAATGATTCCGTCGGACCTTTTCTGCTGGAAAGTCCGGTCGTGTGTACGCGGCATTACAGATAACCAAGAGGTTTAATGGTGTCAGTGGGAACTTATCTGAGAGGCAGAAATTGTTCATTGCTCAAGGAATCCCTAGCAACCTCGGGAGGAACCCTAGGGTTCAATGGATGGTCAGTGGGAAGAATGTTCCTTAGATTAATGGTCAGTGGAAAGAATGTTCCTTAGATTGATGCTTACATTTGTGGTCATTGAGAAGAATTACCTCCTTACAGATAGCTAAAAAGATCAATGGCGTCGGAGGGAACTTATATGAGAGGCAGAAATTGCTCATTGCTCAAGGAACCCCTATCAACCTCTGGAGGAAGCCTAGGATTCCATGGATGGTCAGTGGGAAGAATGCTGCTTACACTTGTGGTCATTAGGAAGAATTACCCCCTTACAGATAGCTAAAAATGTCAATGGTGTCTGTGGGAACTTACCTGAGAGGCAGAAATTGCTCATTGCTCAAGGAACCCCCGGCAACTTCTAGATAAACCCTAGGGTTCCATGGATGGGTCAGTGGGAAGAATGCTCCTTACACTTGCCGTCGTTGAGAGGAATTACCCCATTACAGATAGCTAAAAACGTCAATGGTGTCAGTGGGAACTTAAAGAGGAACTGCAGTGTGCTCACATAATTTGTAATAAAAACATCTTTGCTATTCTGAAGCTTCCCTCCAACCACTTTGCATATTATTTTATATATACTGTGATTCTGTACTTGCCAAATATGCTGCTGAAATCTCCCTTCACTGAGTCTGGCTGCATCCATTTTAACTGTGGGCAGCTGAAACCGCTGCCTGTTTACTTCCTGGACTTACACAGACACACAGAGGCACACATAGCCCTGCAACTCTCATTGGCCCTCTTTTGACTCAGCCCCCCTCCCTTCCTGGCAAACTCTCACGAGAGTGAGAGAGAGAGCTGTGCATGATGTCATAAGCCTAGGCCAGTGATGGCGAACCTTGGCACCCCACTGCAGTGTAGTTGAGCATCATGGGAAATGTAGTTACAAAACATCTGGGGTGCCAAGGTTTGCCATCACTGGCCTAGGCTAATGATCAGACAAGAAATAGGAAGAGGGCTGTATAAGATATTTACTGGCAGAATTTTTTTTTAACTTTCCAAGGTGAAGACAACAAGGGCAGAAGATTTAATAGAAGGAAAGATGAAAAAATTACTGAAGGTCCACCTTTAACGGAGGGTCAGAGATTGCTCATTGCTCAGGGAATCCCTAGCAACCTCTGGGGGAACCCTAGGGTTCCATGGATCCCTGGTTTAGGAACTCTGGTGCAGATGATAGTTTGGAGGCTGTTTGATCTGCTTTGCGTTGGATTCAGACACAATGGGTCCCATTGAGGTGCAGACAAAGCTGGCCAGTTTGACAAGAATGCAGATCAACACGAGCCCTAAAGGTAATAGTAAGCACCTAATGGTGCCCCCCCTCTAAGGCTGGACTTTAAAGCCTCTAAAAGGTTCACCTACAGCCCACCATGTTCTAATACTTCTCTACTCTGTTCTTCCCTCCCTTGTGAACTGAGCCCATGGTGTATATAGGCCAACCTAATGATTTTGTGAGATGTTAATATGATAAGCTTAAGTTTCCTTGAAGTTATGTCAGTTATGAGATGAGGCCGGAGATCCCAATGACAGCTCATGAATGGGGCTGGATCTCTTGTAGCAGATTCCTCCTCCACACACAAGCCTCCTGATACACAAAGCACGTTTCCTCTTGGAGGTCAGCATGGAGGAGGCCAGACCCAACCCACAGCTCTGGCTATAATGCCACCGTGGCAGATTAGTTATTAATAAGCACCCCTGGAAGAGGCATTCCCCCCCGGGGGCTCGTGATCTCTGTGGAATCTTGGCAGACCCATTTTCGGAGAAGACTGTAATTCTACCAGCGGTAACCAGACCTCTTCAAGACTGACGGAGTGCCGAGGCTGATGTTCTAAAAAAGGCTTTGGAGATGGCTTGGGCATGTGTTTATGTTGTGACCTTTTACTAAGCGCTTCAAGGTGTGATTTATCATGTGAGGTTTTGGGGTGGACCCTGCACAGTCCGGGGGCCCAAATCCTGCTCTACCTTTGTTTTCCAAAATCCTTCCTCAGTGTAACTGTCAATGTTGTAGAATATGTAGAATATTTCTCAGATGGGATTTAGATGATGGTTCTGTTGCTCACTATACTGGAAGATGATGTTTTTACAACTGAAATGACTTTCTGCTGCTTTCATTAAGTAATACCCGGTGATCCTGCCAAGAAGGTCCTTGTTCAGGCACCTCCTATTGCAGAGTGACAACGTTCTCTCGGGCAGAAGTGCTGCTTTGTAGCACAAATAAAGTACATTGTAAAAAAAACAAAAATGTCCATTGGTAAGAGAGGGAAGGGGGAGGAGGAAGAATGGGAGTCATGTCAACATTACGCAAGCATGGTCCACTGGTGTTGCCATCAGGAATCTCCCTGAAAATGCCATGAAACCATTGCAACCACGTAGACAGGAAGTGGCTGCAAAGGGGCTACAAGGCAAAGGATGAAAAACAAGCTTAGAACAAATGGCAAACTAAATGCAATTCAATAAAGGCTTACATGTACCCGATTATATTGTAAGCTGTCACAGGCAGGGCAAAATTATTAATAATCATAATAGTAATAATAATAATAATCCTACATAATAATATTCAATATAAAGTATATAATATACAGCATCCAGTAAATCCTGGATAATAATCCTAATACTACTAATATATATCCTGTGTTCTACTAATACTACTACTACTAATAATAATAATAATAATAAATATAAACAATATAAATCCTGAATGCTACTACTAAAAATAATACTAATACTAATAATACAAATCCTGTATACTACTACTACTACTAATAATAATAATAAATAATATAAACCCTGAATAATGATGATAATATTAAAAATATTATAAATCCTGAATAATGATAATAATAATAATAATAATAATATAAATCCAGTATACTACTACTATTAATAATAATAATAATAATAATACATATAAATAATATAAATCTTGAATGCTACTACTAAAAATAATACTAATAATATAAATCCTATATAAAACTATTACCACTACTAACAATAATAATACAAATCCTGAATACTACTACTATTACTACTACTACTAATAATATAAACCTTGAATAATAAGGATAATAATAATACTATAAATCCTGAATAATGGTAATCATACTACTACTACTACTTTTTGCTACTACTACTAATAATAATATAAATCCTGAATAATGATAATAATGATAATAATTATATAAATCCTGTATACTACTACTACTACTACTACTAATAATAATAATAATAATAATAAAAATATAAACCTCGAATAATGATAATAATAATACTATAAATCCTGAATAATGATGATAATACTACTTCTACTACTACTACTAATAACAATAATAATATAAATCCTGAATGATGATGATAATAATAATAATATTAATAATAATATAAATCCTGTATACTACTACAACTAATAATAATAATAATAATAATAATATAAATCCTGAATATTACTATTACTACTACTAATGATAATAATATAAATTCTGTATAATATTACTACTACTAGTACTGCTACTACTACTAATATAAACCCTGAATTAGAATATTAATAATTATAAAAATCCTGAATACTATTACTGCTATTACCACTAATAGTATAAATCCTGTATAATAACAATAATAATAACAATACATATTTTTTTATATAATAATATTAATAATATATACATCCTTTATAATAATATATAAATCCTGTATGATGATAATAATTCTAAATGTAATAAAAAAACGTTTCCAGATTTTGCCTGTGCTTTAGGAGTTAGAGGTTGCTGTGAGCTGCGCTGTACAAGCAAGTCAGATTTAGCCCAAGAATTATCATGTCCCATATCCATAGGAATTCTGGATCATCGGTAAGCAATGTTTATTAAAAAAGGGACCCAGCAAAAATTGGAGAGAAATCACTGACAGTTCGGCCAATCTATGACGTGACTACGGAAAATCCAGCATCTTTCTCATCAGTTAATGGCATTGGGTGTACGTGAGGCCGGATCTTTGATGTCAAACATTTACAAGGCTTGGAAGCCGGATGATATTTATCTGAGCGTATCGAATAGCTGAGGTGATGGCTTAATCGTCCATTCATTTATAATGTAACAATTCGCTTTTAATTGGAGTGGCTGCAGGCGACTCGAGATATGAACCGCGTCAAGACCTTCACTGGAATCAAGACGATGGCGGGTATCACGTCTACAGCCACGGGACTCTACAGGATGGAAATAGGGGAATAGAGTGTATGCAAAACTTTGTTGTAGTTTAGGGCAGTTTGGTATCTCGCTGTGACCCATTGGGAAGATTTCCCTTGTGTAGAAAGCAGGAACTGAGAAGAAATCTCTCTAAAGTGAGGGAAATTCCCATTTAGACAGTTGTCACCGTTAAAAGTCTCCCTCGTAAATTAGGATTTCAAGTTTTTTGATGCTTAAAGTGAAAAAAAAATTCCTTTAAATATAGTGCCTGGGGGTCCCCTTAGTCTGCCTTTAAAGTGGCGCATCCGTACCATGTATAGAACCTGCTGCAGCAAAACTGACATTTCTGAAGAAAAAAAAAATGTCTTTTAAATTTCCGGCAATACAATACCATTGCCAGCAATACAAAAGTGTTACAGAAAAAGGCATAGGGGTCCCCCCCCCCACAATCCCTACCAGGCACTTCAGGTCTTCTGGGGAAGAGGGGGGAAACCCATTTAAAAAAAAAAAAAACATTTGCATTGCCGGTGTTCTGTCAAAATAGCCAATTCATCGAGATCTCCAATCACGTTACTTCCGGTTATTGTAAAGCATCAGTAATTGGAGATTTAGCCCGGGTTCACACTATAAATCGCTGCAGACCGCACAGGAGCGCTGTGCGTCCCTGTTCTCCGTTTCAGGGACGAATCAGGGCCTATTCAATGCCTGAATTCGGCCCTGAAACGCAGCCAAAGACGCACAGCGTTTTTGTGCAGTGCGCACCGCAGCAGCCCCGGAGATATGTGAACCGGCTCCATAGGGAGCCAGTCACATTCTCCTGCTATGCGAATTAGATGTGCGGAAACGCACATCTAATGCGCATAGGTGTGAACCCGGGCTCAGACGAGTTGCTGTTTTGACACAACACCGGAAAGCGTGTACACTCCAGTACACGATATTATGAGCGGATATTGTTAGTCCGCCCGATACTAACCAACAACATGGCCGCCTGTTCTGTCAAAACAGCAAACTGTTTGTGTCCTGGAGACTACACGCTTTCCAGTGTTGTGTCAAAACAGCAACTCTTCTAAATCTCCATTTACTGATGCTTTACAGCAGGGATAAGCAATTAGCGGACCTCCAGCTGCTGCAAAATTACAAGTCCCATCATGCTCTGCATCTGGGTGTCAAGCTTGTGGCTGTCAGAGTCTTGCTATGCCTCCTGGGACTTGTAGTTCTGCAACAGCTGGAGGTCCACTAATTGCATATCCCTGCTTTACAGTAACCGGAAGTAATGTGATTGCAGATCTCGGTGAATTGGATATTTTGACAGAACACCGGCAATTAAAAAGTCTTTTGTTTTTCTTTATAAATGTCAGTTTTTCTGCAGCAGGTTCTATACGTGATACAGATGTGCCATTTTACAGGCAGACTAAGGGGACCCACCAGTCACTATATTTAAAGGAATTTTTAATTCTTATTGTTTCTACTTTAAGCATCATTAAAATCACTGCTCCTTTAAAAATCATATTTTTTAAAAGTTTTTTTTGCATTGATACATGTCCCCCTGGGCAGTACCTGGACCCCCATACCCCTTTTATGGCCAAAAACTTGCATATAAGCTTTCGAAATGGGGACTTTTGATTTTTCAAGTTCTGGTCCCATAGATTTTAATAGGGTTTGCGGGCCCAAACTTTTGCAATGTTCGAGAGTTCTGGCATAAACCGAACTGGGGGTGGGGGGGGTTGGCTCAACTCTACTATTGTTAATCTTATGAGGAGTTACAATGGTAAGTATCAAACAGAATACCAACTGTCCATGCAGAGCTCTCTGTATGCCGGTCACTGTAAGGGGTTAATTAAATATCATGGGAACCGATGGGATGAATCCATGTTGCAGCTTCCCCAATATTCGCTGTTCCTTTGCCTTCCCATAACAACCTGTCACAATTATTCTTTAATAAAAGCAGCTGAACAGACACACCGACATTCCTGCAGGTTGGCGACTAACCAGACAGAGTTATAGATGACTTCCTGCTTTCAAACCTCGGTCCCCAGTCAGGCTCATGTAAAAATGTTCATTCTTAATATGTTAGTTATTGAAGTGTGTACCCAATATGTAAAAAAGCCCTGACAGGTCCCTAAACAAATGCAAACAAAACAGGGTCAGCCAACCCCTATGTCACTGCTGAGTCCTACAATGCCATAGGTGTCGGAGGAAGGAACCTCAATCATCTGACCCTCCTGGAAGTGTCAAACTGCAAGGTCATTATGGAGGTGGCAGTGCTGAAATGAGGGGAGATACTGTATGGGTCTATTACAGAGAACGGAGGGGAGGTAGGAGACACAGGACACCGGAGAGGAGAGTATAATACCTCTTCTATTGCAGGGAATGGAGGGGAGGTAAGAGACACAGAACACCAGAGAGGAGAGTATAATACCTCTTCTATTACAGGGAATGGAGGGGAGGGAGAAGACACAGGACACTGGAGAGAGGAGTATAATACTGTACCTCTTCTATTACAGGGAATGGAGGGGATGTAGGAGACACAGGACACCAGAAAGGGGAGTATAATACCTCTTCTATTACAGGGAATGGAGGGGAGGAAGGAGACACCGGAGAGGAGAGTATAATACCTCTTCTATTGCAGGGAATGGAGGGGAGATAGGAGACACCGGAGAGGAGAGTATAATACCTCTTCTATTGCAGGGAATGGAGGGGAGATAGGAGACACCGGAGAGGAGAGTATAATACCTCTTCTATTGCAGGGAATGGAGGGGAGGTAGAAGACACAGGACACCGGAGAGGAGAGTATAATACCTCTTCTATTACAGGGAATGGAGGGGAGGAAGGAGACTCAGGACACCGTAGAGGAGAGTATAATACCTCTTCTATTACAGGGAATGGAGGGGAGGTAGGAGACCCCGGAGTATAATACCTCTTCTATTACAGGGAATGGAGGGGAGGTAGGAGACACGGGACACCGGAGAGGAGAGTATAATACCTCTTCTATTACAGGGAATGGAGGGGAGGTAGGAGACACGGGACACCGGAGAGGAGAGTATAATACCTCTTCTATTACAGGGAATGGAGGGGAGAGGAGAGTATAATACCTCTTCTATTACAGGGAATGGAGGGGAGGTAGGAGACACAGGACACCTGGGAGGAGAGTATAATATATACTTTTCATGGTCCTCTTTAAAGGTACACAGGAATTACCTACACATACCTTAGGAAAGTCATCCTAGCTCCAGGTCCTTCATATAATCCAATTGTCCCCCAAAGTCTTCTCTTATTCTCTGTGCAAGAATTAAAGCCAATACAGCTTAACTAATAAAATAAATCACTTAATCCAGTTGTACCCGACTCCGTCTTGGTAATCCTTGACACTCCATCACTGAGACTGGAAGCCGGAGGGAAGTATCGGGAGCTAATCAAATCTCTACTTTGTTAAAGACTGTAATGGACTAGCACTGCAACACAAAACACCAAATCATCAAAATAATGAAAAAAAAAAAAAGAAAGAAATGCAATACTGTCCGTAATAAGGGATCTCTCATTACATTATAGGTTTCTTATGGTGAGTATTGTTTTATTATATTTATTGTTTCTGTAATAAAATTACCCTAATGCCCCGTACACACGGTCGGATTTTCCGACGGAAAATGTGTGATAGGACCTTGTTGTCGGAAATTCCGACCGTGTGTGGGCTCCATCACACATTTTCCATCGGATTTTCCGACACACAAAGTTTGAGAGCAGGCTATAAAATTTTCCGACAACAAAATCCGTTGTCGGAATTTCCGATCGTGTGTACACAAATCCGACGGACAAAGTGCCACGCATGCTCAGAATAAATAAAGAGATGAAAGCTATTGGCCACTGCCCCGTTTATAGTCCCGACGTACGTGTTTTACGTCACCGCGTTCAGAACGATCGGATTTTCCGACAACTTTGTGTGACCGTGTGTATGCAAGACAAGTTTGAGCCAACATCCGTCTGAAAAAATCCATGGATTTTGTTGTCGGAATGTCCGATCAATGTCCGACCATGTGTACGGGGCATTAGAGGGACACAGTTCTTTCATTAATCATTTATTTATACATTTTTCTTTATTTGTATTATTTCTTATTTTGAGTTTAAATGATTGTCTGTCACCATCTTTAAAAGGGTAACTTGGAAAAAAAATAACAAATAAAAAAAATAAATAATAATACCGCGTATACAATTGCTATGCAAGTCATATTGTAATTGAATGTTGTTTAAAATTACTTTTGCTTTTCAATCTGCAGCCGCTGTAATGTTCTGTAAAATGCAATATGACCACCCTGGGGCGCTCTGTACACAGATAGTATACAGAGCCCCCCCCCCCCTAGAAATGTAATTTCCTGCTTGTGTGATTGGCTCACTGATTTTCCCAGAAGTCTGCACTAAGATACAAGTCAGATTTTGGGCATCCTCTGCAACAAAAATGTCATTTTTTGGTAAGATACTTCCAAAGGGAAATCACTTCTAAAGGGAGGCAGACCCTGCCACTTTCCTCGTTAGAGCCCTGCAGGTGCAGCAGCTGATTGATATTTATAAAGTCGCTCCCGTTCACATTCACTCTGCACATGGACACAGGTCTAACAAAAGGTAGAAATCTGCAACAATGGTTGTTACAATCCCTGCAATGTACAGAGATCACCCAGAGGGGGAGGGGTTTTTTCTCAACAAAAGTGGAGTTACTCTTTAAGGAGTTTGTCCCCCCCACCCCCTTATTTTTATTTTTTTTTATTTTTGGTATGCTGCAAACTGGAGTTTGTGGGTTACATTTCTCTTTTTCTTCTTTTTATTTTCTCAGCCTAACATACTATAACTTATGCAAGGGAAAGACAGAGTGACAATCTCATCATTCTTCTTTTCCTTCTTCACTGGCCAATCAGAGGCCGGCGGTGGCTCCTGGGACCAGGCTGTATTGCTTCACCTGCAGACTGTCTATAGAGATGTCAATGGGAGGTCCAGAACCTGGCTAAGATGTCTAGCAGGGGGTTCCTGGATCACAAAACTGACTACTGAGCAGAGTCACAAATACTTAAAGAGGAACTGCGGTCCGCTCACATAATTTGTAATAAAAACATCTTTGCCATTCTGAAGCTTCCCTCCAACCACTTTACATATTATTTTATATATACTGGGATTCTGTACTTGCCTAAAATATGCTGCAGAAATCTCCCTCCACTGAGTCTGGCTGCAGCCATTTTAACTGTGGGCAGCTGAAGCTGCTGCCTGTTCACGCAGACACACACCTCCAGCTCTGCAGCTCTCATTGGCCCTCTTATGACTCATCCCCCCTCCCTTCCTGGCAAACTCTCAGGAGAGTAATAGGGAGAGAGAGAGCTGTGTATGATGTCATAAGGGGCTAATGACCAGACAAGAAACAGGAAGTGGGCTGTATAAGGGATTTACTGGCAGAAAAAAAAATATTTTACAATCCAAAGTTTAAACAACAACAACAAGGGCAGAAGATTTAATAGGTGGAAAGATGAAAAAAATTACTGAAGTTCTGCTTTAAGCGGGTAAGACAGGTGACATATATGCTTTAGAAAGATGTGCAGTTGCCACCATAAACTACACACAAGCATAGAAACAATAGAAAGAGGGGGTGGGGATTTTTTAAGGTGCAAGAATATTGTCAAATATATTCAATAAAAAAGAATTTATTTCTTATTTTGAGAAGCAAAACAATATATATATATATATATAAAAAACAAAGGACACAGGCATGTACAGTACTATTATTATGATGTTACACAGGACAGCATGATAAAAAATCCTAACATGTTTCGCCCATAGATCGGGCTTCTTCAGGGCAGCTGTCTTTTGGAGGTGCAGGCCTTCTGTGTCACCACTCCCAGGGCAGTGCTTCTAGCCCAGTTCACCCGAAAAAATGGGGGCGAAGGTCCTACCGCAGTCTCCTCAGAGGCTGACAATGCAAGTCGGGACCACAAGCGACTGGGGGGGGGGGGGTCACAGAGGGAACAAAAGGACCAGAATGTGGACCCAAAAGAAACTTGAAAGCCAAGGGACTTGGAAAGGTTACATAGCAGCACTGGTGGTACTCGTCAGGCTGAGAGTATGTAGCAACACGTCAAGTCCCAAGGGGCTCCAGCTACACACCAGCATAATGTGTACTCATCCAAATTAACCCCATTCACACCTAAGGGGTAAAACAAATGTTAATGCCTAAGCACAATTCTGCGACTTTGACCCGTGTTAGTAAATCCGTACAGATCATCACAATTACTTTGTGCATCCAGGTGCATTATATCATGTATTTTTAGGACAAATTGGGCTTTCATTTGGTGGTAAATGGTGACTGATATCTCCTGATTTTTTTTTTTTTATTTCAAAGGAAAACTGTCCCAAAATAGTAAAAAAAAAAAAAACATTTAGGTGTATATTTCTTGTTGCTACCATAACCTACCACCAAAAAACAATCCAAAACAAATTCTCCTGCTCCCAACGATCGCAGTGAAAACACCTATGTGTATGTTAGTAATTGTTTGTACCCGTAGTACAGCCCAGAAATAATAGTGCGCATTTGGCTTTTTTCAACCTACCGAAAGTGGAGAACGGCGGTCCTCCTATGTAAACAAGGCAGATCGCCGGTCTGTCAGTAGGGAAGGCATGGATCCTGTGTTCCTGCCAAGCAGAGACGAGGATGCGTGACTCCCTCTAGTAAAAGCACCTCACACACAGTACACAAACACACTGTCTAGGCACACATTTAACCATTTGATCACCCCCCCTGATGTTTAACCCCTTCCCAGCCGGTGTCATTAGTACAGTGACAGTGCATATTTTCAGCACTGATTACTGTATTAGGGTCACCGGTCCCCAAAAAGTGTCAAAAGTGTCAGTATGAATGTGAGTTAGGGACCCTTAGATTGTGAGCTCCTTGAGGCCAGGGACTGATGAGAACGTACAATGTATATGTAAAACGCTGCATAAATTGATGGCGCTATACAAGTACCTGAAATAAATAAATACATAAAAATATCCTATAATTTGTAGAAGCTATAAGTTTTGCGCAAACCAATCAATGTACACTATTGGGATTTTTTTTTTTTTTAAATATTGGAAATGTTTTATAGCAGAAAGTAAAAAAAAAATATTGTTTTTTTTTTTTTTTTTCAAGATTGTCTCTTTTTTTATTTAGCATATATAGCACAAAAAATAAAACCTGCAGAGGTGATCAAATACCACCAAAAGTGAGCTCAATTTGTGGGTAAGAAAAATGACATAAATTTTGGTTGGGTACAACATCGCACGACTGCGCAATTGCTAGTTAAAGTAACGCAGTGCCGTATCGCAAAAAATTACCTGGTTGGGGGGGGGGGGGGGGGGGGTAAATGTTCTGGAGGTGAAGTGGCTAAAAAAAATCCTGCCCAAAATATACTGACCCTGACTTTTGACACTTACCTGACCCAAACACTAACCTTGGCACTGACCTAGATCTTTCTTTCTTTCTTTTTCTTTCTTTCTTTCTTTCTTTCTTTCTTTCTTTCTTTCTTTCTTTCTTTCTTTCTTTCTTTCTTTCTTTCTTTCTTTCTTTCTTTCTTTCCTTCCTTCCTTCCTTCCTTCCTTTCCTTCCTTCCTTCCTTCCTTCCTTCCTTCCTTCCTTCCTTCCTTCCTTCCTTCCTTCCTTCCTTCCTTCCTTCCTTCCTTCCTTTCCTTTCCTTCCTTCCTTCCTTCCTTCCTTCCTTCCTTCCTTTCTTCCTTTCTTTCTTTCTTTCTTTCTTTCTTTCTTTCTTTCTTTCTTTCTTTCTTTCTTTTTCTTCTTTCTTTCTTTCTTTCTTTCTTTCTTTCTTTCTTTCTTTCTTTCTCTATTATCTACTCTAATCTAATCTAATCTCTCCCCCCTATCTAGCTACATCTATCCTGCCTCTTTCTTTCTTTTTCATTCTTTCTTTCTCTATTACCTAATCTATCTATCTCTATATTTCTCTCTCTCCTATCTAACTACATCTATTGTCTTTTTCTTTCTTTCTTTCTTTCTTTCTTTCTTTCTTTCTTTCTTTCTTTCTTTCTTTCTTTCTTTCTTTCTTTCTTTCTCTCTCTCTTTCTTTCTTCACACAGTTGTTTATTTATTCCTCTCTCAATACAATGTATCTTTCCTCTCTATTCACAGAGAGAGAAACATGGGGACGGGCTTCACGGTGACTGATCACTGTGATAGCCAATCAGAGGCTACCACAGCAATCAGATATCCTGGAACCAAAAGTTCTGGGTCTAGATTAGTACTGGACCAGGGGCTTCCAGTGAGACCCCGGTCTCTGTGCTGGGAAAAAGCCCAATCCTGTGAGGCCGCATATATGAGAGGAAAATGTACCAAATTAACAATGCAACACAAAGTTGATGTTCACGGAAAAAGATAGAATGTGTGGTGCAATCTACGTTTCATATACACATGCACCCTGTGTGTATATTTGCATTTGCGGGGGTGTGTAGGGTGATAGGATACTTTATGTTTTCTTCATTTTAATTTAATTACAATTGTATTTTTTATTATACGTTTATATATATATACTGTATTTATTGGCGTATAACACTCACTTTTTCACCCTAAAAATTGGGTGCAAATAGCACGTGCGTGTTATACGCCAATACTTCAATTTTAGATGCCTCGGAGTGGAGAGGAAGGGGGCGGGACGAGCGCTGTCAGATTACATACAGTGAGAATCTCCTGTTTACCCCCCCCCATGTCTCCCTTACCTTCCACTGCAGCTAATCAAGCGCAGATCACTCTGTGATTGTGTGCCGGGTGACAGGGGACAGGGTTACTTTATGTTTTGGTGAGGTCTGTTCTGAGTGGAATCTGTCCTGTTATACCGCTGTATGGTCTTGGCCACCGTGCTGCAGCTCAGTTTCAGGGTCTTGGCAATCTTCTTATAGCCTAGGCCAGTGATGGTGAACCTTGGCACCCCAGATGTTTTGGAACTACATTTCCCATAATGCTCATGCACTCTGCTGTGTAGTTGAGCATCATGGGAAATGTAGTTTCGAAACATCTGGGGTGCCAAGGTTCACCATCACTGGCCTAGGCCATCTTTATGTAGAGCAACAATTCTTTTTTTTCAGATCCTCAGAGAGTTCTTTGTCATGAGGTGCCATGTTGAACTTCCAGTGACCAGTATGAGAGAGTGAGAGCGATAACACCTAATTTACCACACCTGCTCCCCATTCACACCTGAGACCTTGTAACACTAACGAGTCACATGACACCGGGGGAGGGAAAATGGCTAATTGGGCCCAATTTGGACATTTTCACTTAGGGGTGTACTCACTTTTGTTGCCAGCGGTTTAGACATTAATGGCTGTGTGTTGAGTTATTTTGAGGGGACGGCAAATTTACACTGTTATACAAGCTGTACACTCACTACTTTACATTGTAGACAAGTGTCATTTCTTCAGTGTTGTCACATGAAAAGATAGAAGAAAATATTTACAAATATGTGAGGGGTGTACTCACTTTTGTGAGATACTGTATATATATATATATAATTTTATTTTATATAATTTTATAACAATAAAAGCATATAAAATATAAAATCATTTTATGATATTTTTTAAGTTTCTTTTTATCAATGAGCTTTATTGCTATTACAAGGTCCTCTGATTGAAAGCATAGATAACGCTGTGGGTGTGTGCAGGGTGACAGGGTTTACTTTATGTTTTTTTTTTTTTCATTTTGTTTTTTATTTTATAAATATATATATATATATATATATATATATATATATATATATATATATTTATTTTTTTTTTTGCAACTGCTAAAATAAATAATCAGACAAATAAATAATAAATAAAACAAAATAAAAATAAAAAGATGTAAAACCGTGATGAAGTCACATTGGCTGGTTTATTATAAAACTTTCCTGCAGGGGGCAGGAGAGGGAATCCTTCTTTCCAGCGGTTGAAGAATCAGAGGAGCTACACTGGGATGTTGGTGACATCTAGTGGCGCAGAGAGGTTGGTGCACCTCTTGGACTGGGCAGGAAGAATGGCTGGAAAATTGTGTTGCATTGTTACTTTGGTACATTGTCCTCTCATTATGCCCCATCCACACTAGTTTTAAATATGCCTTTTGTAAATCACTCCAGTGACTCCATATTCTGGAAGCCTTTGGAACCATCCTGGGGGCTGATTAGTGGTTAGGTAAGACCTGCATTGTGGAGAAAAACCAAGAACCGATGTACACTATATGGCTAAAAATGTGTAGACACCCGACCATCACACAAACAATCTACACTCACCGGACACTTTATTAGATACCCCTTGCTAGTATCGGGTTGGACCCCCTATATTAGGTCCACCTTGCCAGTCTAGGGTTGGACCCCCTTTTGCCTTCATTCTTGGTGGCATAGATACAACAAGGTGTTGGAAACGTTCCTCAGAGATTTTGCTCCATAGTGACATGATAACATCACACAGTTGCTGCAGATTTGCCGGCTGCACATCCATGATGCCGAATCTCCCGTTTCCAGCACATCCCAAAGGCCCTCTATTGGATGGGATGTGGTGAGTGTGGAGGACATTGGAGGACAGGGACCTCATTGTCCAGTGGTGAGATGATTGGAGCTTTGTGACATGGTGCATTATCCTGCTGGAAGGAGCCATCAGAAGATGGGGACACTCTAGTCATAAAGGGATGGACATGGTCAGCAACAATACTCAGGTAGGTCGTGGTGTATAAACCATGATCAGTTGGTACTAAGGGGTCCAAAGTGTGCCAAGAAAATATCCCCCCCCACCATTACACCCCCACCACCAGCCTGAACCGGTGATACAAGGCAGGATGGATCCATGCGCCAAATTCTGACCCCACCATCTGAATGTTGCAGCTGAAATCCAAACTCATCAGACCAGGGAACGTTTTTCCAATATTCTATTGTCCAATTTTGGTGATCCTGTGCCAAGTGTAGCCTCAGTTTCCTGTTCTTAGCTGACAGGAGTGGCGCCCGGTGTGGTCTTCTGCTGCTGTAGTAGCCCATCTGCTTCAAGGTTGGATGTGTTGTGTGTTCAGAGATGGTATTCTGCATACCTTGGATGTAACGAGGGGTTATTTGAGTTACTGTTTCCTTTCTATCATCTGGAACATGTCTGCCCATTCTCCTCTGACCTCAACAAGGCATTTCCCTCCACACAACTGCTGCTCACTGGATATTTTCTCTTTCCCCCACCAATTCTCTCTAAACCTGAGAGATGGTTGTGTGTGAAAATCCCGGAAATACTCAGACCGGCCCGTCTGCCACTAACAACCATGCCACGTCCAAAGTCACTTAAATCCCCTTTCTTCCCCATTCTGATGCTCGGTTTGAACTTCAGCAAGTCGTCTTCACCACGTCTAGATGCCTAAATGCATTGAGTTGCTGTCATGTGATTGGCTGATTAGCAATTTGTGTTACCAAGCAGTTGAACAGGTGTACCCAATAAAATGGCCGGTGAGTGTACATTGGCGGTTTCATACATGATCATACATGTCAATTCTTAGTAATTTCCTTTGGAGTCCTTAGTGATCCTGCCAGTCCCCCTCCCTTCCTCCTCCAGTCTGTCCATCAAGCATGGAGGCAGATCTGTGTTGCATTGGTCAGTTTGCTGCCTGGAGATGGAGGACACCGGGCCAACCTGCAGCATCTTCTGTACCAGAGGCATAACTAGAACCTTCAGGGCCCTGGTGGGTGCAAGAAAAAGTGAAGGGACCTCCTCATGGGACTCTTTCTCATGTTCTGCAGCAGGCCCCTTTCCTGCCATCTTGGGGCCTTCGCTTGGTGGCGAAACACCAGGGCCCAGTCGCAAGTGCAACCTTATTATTACTAGGGGGCATTTTGGAGGATGCAAGGGGCACTTGCTAGGATATAAGGGGGTACTCTGGATGTACCTCCAGAGTGCCTCCTTACATCCTCCTCCAGAGTGCCCCCTTAATGCCTCGAGAGTGCTCCCTTGGTGCCTCCAGAGTGCCCCATTACATCACCTAGAGTTCCCCCCTTACATCATCCAGAGTGCCCCCTTACAGCCTCTAGAATGCCCCTTAGTGCCTACAGAGTGCCCCCCAGAGTGTCCCATTAGAACCCCCAGAGTGCCCCATTAGTGCCTCCAGAGTGCCCCCTTACATCATCCAGAGTGCCCCTTTACATCACCCAGAGTGCCCCCTTACATCAGCCAGAGTGTCTCCACAGTGCCCCTAGAGTGCCTCCTTAGTGCCTCCAGAGCACCCCCTTACATCATCCAGAGTACCTGCTTACATCATCAAGAGTGCCTGCTTACAACATCAAGAGTGCCCCTTTACATCATCCAGAGTGCCCCCTTACATCATCCAGAGTGCCCCTTAAATCACCCAGAGTGCCCCCTTACATTATCCAGACTGCCCCTTACATCACCCAGAGTGCCCCTTACATCATCCAGAGTGCCCCTTTACATCAGCCAGAGTGTCTCCACAGTGCCCCTAGAGTGCCTCCTTAGTGCCTCTAGAGTGCCCCCTTACATCACCCAGAGTGCCCCCTTACATCATCCAGGGTGTCTCCACAGTGCCCCTAGAGTGCTTCCTTGGTGCCTCCAGAGTGCCCCCTTACATCATCCAGAGTACCTGCTTACATCATCAAGAGTGCCCGCTTACATCATCCAGAGTGCCCCCTTACATCACCCAGAGTGCCCCTTAAATCACCCAGAGTGCCCCCTTACATCATCCAGAGTGCCCCCTTACATCAGCCAGAGTGTCTCCACAGTGCCCCTAGAGTGCCTCCTTTGTGCCTCCAGAGTGCCCCCTTACATCACCCAGATTGCCCCCTTACATCACCCAGAGTGCCCCTTACATCATCCAGAGTGCCCCCTTACATCAGCCAGAGTGTCTCCACAGTGCCCCTAGAGTGCCTCCTTAGTGCCTCCAGAGTGCCCCTTTACATCACCCAGAGTACCCCCTTACATCACCCAGAGTGCCCCCTTACATCATCCAGAGTGTCTCCACAGTGCCCCTAGAGTGCCCCCTTACATCACCCAGAGTGCCCCTTAAATCACCCAGAGTGCCCCTTACATCACCCAGAGTGCCCCTTAAATCACCCAGAGTGCCCCCTTACATCAGCCAGAGTGCCCCTTACATCATCCAGAGTGCCCCCTTACATCAGCCAGAGTGTCTCCACAGTGCCCCTAGAGTACCTCCTTAGTGCCTCCAGAGTGCCCCCTTACATCACCCAGACTGCCCCCTTACATCACCTAGAGTGCCCCTTACATCAGCCAGAGTGCCCCTTACATCATCCAGAGTGCCCCCTTACATCAGCCAGAGTGTCTCCACAGTGCCCCTAGAGTGCCTCCTTTGTGCCTCCAGAGTGCCCCCTTACATCATCCAGAGTACCTGCTTACATCATCAAGAGTGCCCACTTACATCACCCAGAGTGCCCCTTAAATCACCCAGAGTACCCCCTTACATCATCCAGAGTGCCCCTTACATCATCCAGAGTGCCCCCTTACATCACCCAGAGTGTCCCCTTTATATCATCCAGAGTGTCTCCACAGTGCCCCTAGAGTGCCTCCTTAGTGCCTAAAGAGTGCCCCCAGATTGCCCCCTTAGTGCTTCCAGTGTAGCCCCCCCCCCTCCCACTCCCCCAAATAGTAAAGGTGGACAGGAAAGGAGGTTGCACGCGCGATCCATAACCATGGATTAAAACCTAAAAAATGGTATAAAATGGTAAACAGGTCCATAGAAATCAGATGCAACGTAAACATGCAACCACTTAAATAACCAATTACTTGCAGCACTACCCCCGCAGGAGCCGCTTGCTATATTGGGTTCTCTGTTTTTCTGCCCCAACTCTGAGAACAACCTCAGCCCCACTCCCACCAGGTTAAGCAAATGGATGCTGCACAGCTACTGGGAGCACAAATATAGATACCCCACACACAACTAAGGTTCAGTTATGTCACCAGGTGCTGGACTACAGAAATATGGAGAAGGAGACATTGTTTTTTTTCTTTTCACCCTCTACTGTGATGCTGATTTTATGCTGCTCCCAGCCAGCAGGGGGAGAGCCATAGCCAAACCGGCCCATAGAGTGCTGAGAATTAAGGGGGGTCGTAGTTCAAGACGGCACCCAAATAATGGAGCTTATGGACCATTTTCACTGTAGTTCCCAAGAGACACTGGGGGAAGGAGGAGGTGTTGAGCTGCTTTTTTGAGAGTGTTCAGCTAAATCAGTGGTCCCCAAACTGCGGCCCGGGAGCAGAATGCAGACATTTGATTGCCTTTATCTGGTTCTTGGGGTTCTATTCCTCCTACTGACACCAACATTAAGGCATAATCCCTGCCATTGACACCAACAATGGGGCACTATTCCTCCCACTGACACCAACAATGGGGGCACTATTATTTCTACTGGACACCAACAATTGGACATTTTCTTCTCCCTGCCCCCCCCCCCCTTTGCTCAAGTCTGAATGACAGTAAACTGGCCCTTTGTTTATAAAGTTTGGAGACCCCTGGCCTAGATTTTTCCTCTTGGGGAACCGATGGGAGCCCATCTGCTGCACTCTGATCAGACAGCTGAGAGGCCAGACCAGTGGAGACACCCGAGGTGGTGCAGCACGGACCGCAGCAAACGCATCAGCACCGTTACCGCAGAGTGAACAGAGCATCCTCTCACCCTCTATTCCCCACTGCTGAATCTCTGGAGGCATCCTGTGGAGAGACTGTGGGGGCTCCTCTTTCTACAGCGAGAGTTGTGGAGTGAGAGTCCCACCACAGGGACTGGCAAGAGAGCACTGCCCATTGTTCACACTGCTAGCAGGGACTGAGTTACTGGAGGCAGGACATTAAGTTTACCGCACCTATACTGCAACCTATACTGTATGCTGGTTTATTAAAACGGACGCTTTAAGCGAACTTAAAGGGCCCCAACAATAGCTAGCAGAAGAACAACATAAAGGTCCCCCCTCCTGTAAAACCTTCTTGCACGTCCTCTTTGTTCCCTTCTTATATTTCCTTTATTTCTATGGACTGTACACATCCAGTCAGTCTAGGCCACAGGCGCTCAACCTGTGGCCCTCCAGCTGTTGTGGAACTACAAGTTCCATCATGCCTCTGCCTTTGGGAGTCATGCTTGTAACTGTCAGGGGCTTGCAATGCCTCATGGGACTTGTAGTTTTGCAGCAGCCATGGGACTTGTAGTTTTGCAACAGCTGGAGGGCCACAGGTTGAGCACCCCATGGTCTAGGCCCAGCAAAGTTGCCATAGATGAGCTTTGTCAGTATAGTTCCTGTGTTCAGTAAATCAAGCTTTATTACTGCTCACTGCTGCACTTTAGGTGACCTTGCTATAGTTTATTTGGATGCCAGTGACTGTTTTCTTTGATTTAGTACCGCTACTGGGTACTAAGAATTATTTTAAGTGATTTTATGTGATATGGTATATTCCTACACTCAACCTGGTGTGTCGGAAGAGCTTAAGTTCTTGAGAAGGTCGAGGCAAAGAACAGAGGACTTATCCTATCCAGCAGCTCTGTTGGGGGCTGTGCTGCAGTATCAAAAAGCAAACATCAAACTCATTAGAGGTAAATTAATCCAATATATTTTCATTGCGTCACGGTCTTGTGAAGCAGCTATTTGAGTGAGCAGTCTATAGCCCTAGTTCTTCAGCATAGCACTGGGGCCCAGTCTGTACAGTGGTGCACATGAGTGCAGTCCCAGTAAAGGCTGCATACAGATGGCCACTCTCTTTATTTTCAGTCTCTGCAGCAGCAGGTTAATGGCAGCAGTATCTTCTCGCCACTCCCAGCAAATTCATCAACAGGGGTCTTGCTGTTCAGAAGTCAGCTCACTTCTGGATCCACCTGGAACGACTCCAGTCCTCAGCACACGGCCTTGGGCTTGTGGTAGGTCGCTGTGCACACAGAAGCAGTGATGTGCACACCTCGGTCTCCTCGCACCAAAGGGAGAGTTCCTCGGTATTCAGCCTGAGAAAAAACAACACTCTCTCCCCTTAAACCCGGCTCACGTTGAGAATTGTAGTCCAATATTCCATTAACTGTCATTGTAAATTTTCTTTCCTGAATTTCATCTCCCATCATTCAATGCTGCCAACCATCAAGTCTCTTGAGCTCCTTCTGCTTGTCAGCTCCCCCTGGAGGATGGAGGCAGGGTAATGTTAACCTATTCAGCTGGAGTCAATTGGGAGTGTATAGTGTATATAGTGCGGGGGTCAGGAGTATGATATGCAACTTAGTGTAAACAGTGCAGGGGTCAGAAGAATAATGTACAACATAGCGAATACAGTGCAGAGGTCAGGAGAGTAATGAACAATATAGTGTATGCAGTACAGGGATCAGGACTATAATGTACAACATAGCAAATACAGTGCAGTGGTCAGGAGTATAATGTACAACAGGGCAAATGCAGGGCAGGGGTTAGGAGTGTAATATACAACACAGTGTATACAGTTCAGGGGTCAGAAGTCATCTATATCCTAAAATAGTTAGGCCTTTTTTGCTTCTGGGTGTCTATGTGGGTGCACAGTGTGGGTCAGCAGCATCTCACCTGTCACCAGTTCTTACAATCTCTCCTCCCTAGCACCAGGCCAGGACTTAGTTTCACCCCCTGGGGAGGGGCTGCCCTGCTTCTCCGGAACATAAAAGCTCATGAATTAGTTGCAGGATTTGCATATTAATGAGCAGCGGCTAAATTATGTGCAGTTCCAAAGCTCATGCATATGCAAACCCAACATTTCCAGGACATAGTTATGGCAGAAGAACTGAGCGAAAAGTGAGACTCTTAGTAAGTATGATATACTGAGACACTGAAGTATCAGTTCTGGTTGGATGGACCTCTCAAACAGCTGAACATGATTTTTTGAAAGCACACATTGAACCTAATACTGTATACAGTATGTGGGCTGTACTTATGAATAATAAAAAAAATATATATGTATATATATACAGTATCTCACAAAAGTGAGTACACCCCTCACATTTTTGTAAATCTTTTCTTCTATCTTTTCATGTGACAACACTGAAGAAATGACACTTTGCTACAATGTAAAGTAGTGAGTGTACAGCTTGTATAAGGCTCGGTTCACACTGGGGCGACTTGTCAGGCGACCTAGTCGCCTGACAAGTCGCCTCCCGTTCTGTGCTATGGAACCGTTCTAATCGGAGCGACGCAAGTCGCTTCGACTTAGAAAAAGGTTCCTGTATTACTTTGGGGGCGACTTGGGGCGACTTGCATAGACTTCTATGCAGAAGTCGTCTCGCAAGTCGCCCCGGCAGTCGTTTGCAGGTCGCTTGGCTGAGGCGACCTGCAAGTCGTGCCGCCCATGTGTGAACCGAGCCTAACAGTGTAAATTTGCTGTCCCCTCAAAATAACTCACACAGCCATTAATGTCTAAACCGCTGGCAGCAAATGTGAGTACACCCCTAAGTGAAAATGTCCAAATTGGGCCCAATTAGCCATTTTCCCTCCCCCGGTGTCATGTGACTCATTAGTGTTACAAGGTCTCAGGTGTGATTGGGGAGCAGGTGTGTTAAATTTGGTGTTATTGCTCTCACTCTCTCATACTGGTCACTGGAAGTTCAACATGGCACCTTATAGCAAAGAACTCTCTGAGGATCTGAAAAAAAGAATTGTTGCTCTACATAAAGATGGCCTAGGCTATAAGAAGATTGCCAAGACCCTGAAACTGAGCTGAAGCACGGTGGCCAAGACCATACAGCGGTATAACAGGACAGGTTCCACTCAGAACAGGCCTCACCATGGGTGACCAAAGAAGTTGAGGTCACGTGCTCAGCGTCATATCCAGAGGTTGTCTTTGGGAAATAGACGTATGAGTGCTGCCAGCATTGCTGCAGAGGTTGTAGGGGTGGGGGTGGGGGAGGGGTCAGCCTGTCCGTGCTCAGACCATACGCCTCACACTGCATCAAATTGGTCTGCATGGCTGTCATCCCAGAAGGAAGCCTCTTCTAAAGATGATGCACAAGAAAACAGTTTGCTGAAGACAAACAGACTAAGGACATGGATTACTGGAACCATGTCCTGTGGTCTGATGAGACCAAGATAAACTTATTTGGTTCAGATGGTGTCAAGCGTGTGTGGGGGCAACCAGGTGAGGAGTACAAAGACAAGTGTGTCTTGCTTACAGTCAAGCATGGTGGTGGGAGTGTCATGGTCTGGGGCTGCATGAGTGCTGCCGGCACTGGGGAGCTACAGATCATTGAGGGAACCATGAATACCAACATGTACTGTGACATACTGAAGCAGAGCATGATCCCCTCCCTTCAGAGACTGGGCCGCAGGGCAGTATTCCAACATGATAACGACCCCAAACACACCTCCGAATCGACCACTGCCTTGCTAAAGAAGCTGAGGGTAAAGGTGATGGACTGGCCAAGCATGTCTCCAGACCTAAACCCTATTGATCATCTGTGGGGCCTCCTCAAACAGAAGGTGGAGGAGCGCAAGGTCTCTAACATCCACCAGCTCTGTGATGTTGTCATGGAGGAGGGGAAGAGGACTCCAGTGGCAACCTGTGAAGCTCTGGTGAACTCCATGCCCAAGAGGGTTAAGGCAGTGCTGGAAAAAATGGTGGCCACACAAAATATTGACACTTTGGGCCCAATTTGGACATTTTCACTTAGGGGTGTACTCACTTTTGTTGCCAGCGGTTTAGACATTAATGGCTGTGTGTTGAGTTAGGTAAGAACGAAACTGAAAGTTTTAATTTCTCATAAATTTCAGCAAAATATTTTGTCTACACATATCAAATTGTTTTTGGTAAAGTTCTTGAATGCAGCCACTAGATGGAGCTCTTATCACATCATATACACCAGGCCAAAATGGTCATTTCTAAATCATCTAAACTCTAATCAGTGGAGATAAATACACAAACAATGACCAAAATAAATACAATAAACAATCGTTTATTGTTTATTTTTATGTATTTATTTTTTAAATCTCTGTTGGTTTTTTGAAGACCGCTCTGTAATACTATGCAATTAAGACGGGTAAACACAGATATCCTCCGGTAACAATCGAGGCTGAAAGGGAGGACTCTGCGGCCTTTTTTATTCCAGAAATTGCAGGATCACCGCACCCTTCTGTGTTAAAGAGAACCTGTTCTCCAGACAAGATCACAGTGTTGAAGAACGTTTGAGGCTCCAATAAAATTGTTCTGTGCCAGGCGCTGTGTGAAGTATTGGAAAAGGAGAAATTAATATCGCACCGTGTTCAGATAATGGAGCAAAAAATAATTTACAGTGTGATAGAGATGCTCATAGGGGTTTAAATTCGACCCCGCAGTAAAATGCGGGGTACGCTTATAATTACAGGATAGGCTGAACAGCGCTGGGCTTTGTTTGAGCAGATTTCGGGGAGCTTCAAAGAAGTTTGGATGCTGAACCCAAACCTGAGATCAACAGGGAACAAATCTGTCTAATTAAAAATGCCCATTTTGTGGACTAACAAGCAAGGGGGGTAAAAAAAAAAATAACATGGGGGGGAGGGCACTGCCCTGGGGAACTCGTACTAATGCAAACTCTTTTATTTTTTTTAAATTTCATTCGGCCAGGAGCAGTGACATGCTTAAATGCTTAAAGTGAAACATTAAAAATGTCCAATTCCCTTAAATAACATACCTGGGGGATTCCCTAATTTTGCCTGCAAAGGGGCGCATCTCTGTGATGTAGAGAAAATGCTGCAGCTGCACTGATATTTAATAAAGTGTTTAAAATTGCTAGCAAATGACATTTCATTGGCAACTTTTTTTCTCATCCCTTTTCCACCCGTACTATAGCGAAAAGACGGCTACAGCACAAGTTTACTTTGCCAGGAGGACGTCCATGGACTCCCTGCGGTGCGCGGGTGACGCGATCTGTGATCGCTGAGTCAGATCGGGGTAAGGGGCGATCACATCGGCCCTTTACCACGTGATCAGCTGTGTCCAATGACAGCTGATCGTGATGTCAACACAAGCCGGATATCCACTTTCCTTTCCTCATGCTGACAGCATGAGGAAGAGAGAAGAGAGCCGATAACTGGCTTGTGTCAAAGGCACATCGACACTGATTATCAGTGCAGTCTCAACAGTGCCCACCAGTGCTGCCAATCAGTGCCCAATAGTGCTGCAAATCAGTGCCCATCAGTGCCTCATCATCAGTATCACCTATCAGTGCCCTTCAGTGCCGCCTATCAGTGCCTATCAGTGCCGCCTATCAGTGCTGCCAATAAGTGCCCATTAGTGCTGCCAATTATTGCCTCCTCAACAGTATGACCTATCAGTGCCCATCAGTGCTGCCTACCAGTGCCTACCAGTGCCACCTATCAGTGCATATCAGTGCCCATTAGTGCTGCCAATCAGTGCCCATTAGTGCCTCCTCAACAGTATCGCCTATCAGTGCCCTTCAGTGTTGCCTATCAGTGCCTATCAGTGCCACCTGTCAGTGCTCATCAGTGCCGCCTCCCCAAGTGTACATACCAGTGCCAGCTATCAGTGCCCATCAGTGCTGCCAATCAGTGCCCAATAGTGCTGCAAATCAGTGCCCATTAGTGCCTTCTCAACAGTATCGTGACGTTTTCCTTCCTGACTCCGTGGAACGCACGCTGTAAGCGGCGATCGCGGAGACTGTCTGATATGCCTGATTACAACCGGGAGTATGTGAGTAGCGGTTTGTAGCGCTAGTGATTTGCCAAACACTCACAGTACTTCACTATATGCTTTTTCCTCTGTTTTGGGTGGTCAATTGTCTACTTATGGCTTATTCGATTTGAGCATCGGTCATCTCTTCCACTGATCCACGTTAGAGATATACCTTGCATATTACCATTAAGAAAGGCTGTCAGCCTGGGAGGAGGAGCTGCTGTAACATCGCAGGACCGTCCTGCCAGCTGATTTAGTGACAAGTCTTGTTGATATCCATCTTGGGACTATTGCTAGGATTCATATTTCTGTCTTGGGAGCAACCACTGTTTATATCCATCAGTCCAGCTGCCAATATTTATTGGTTAACACTTATGGTTTATTTTATTTTTTTATTTTCCACATTATATGCGGTATGCCTATATGTGTAATATCCTTGTGCAATCACCTATTATGTTTCACTATGTATATCCAATAGTTATATGTGTAATCCTAGACTGCATGTGATATGTAGTCCATCATTTATCTATTACTTTGTTTATTTTTTATTGTTAGCACATTGGTTAGCACTCAGCACTTTTAGTCACGTCTTATCAGCGCTGTATCTGTCTGTTTTATATTTTCAAAGTACTATTACTTTTTTTACAGCAGCGATAAGGTTTTGGTTCATTTGTCGCTAGCGCTGCTTTTTTCATTTATATTCTCAACAGTATCGCCTATCAGTGTCCATCAGTGCTGCCTACCAGTGCCTATCAGTGCCATTCTGTGCCACCTATCAGTGCTCATCAGTGCCGCCTACCAGTGCATACCAGTGCCAGCTATTAGTGCCCATCAGTGCTGCCAATCAGTGCCCATTAGTGCCTCTTCAACAGTGCCGCCTATCAGTGCCCATCAGTGCCGCCTACCAGTGGCACCTATCAGTGCCTATCAGTGCAGCCTCATCAGAGCACACCAGTGAAGGAGAAAAAAAAGTTGCAAGATTTTATAACTATGAAAAATGTTTTTTTAATTTTCAGATTTTTTTTGTTTGTTTAGCAAAGAATAAAAATCCCCAGTGGTGATCAAATACCACCAAAAGAAAGCTCTATTTGTGTGAAAAAATGATAAAAACTTCATATGTGTAAAGTGTTACATGCCCGCGCAGTTGTCATTCAAAGTGTAACAGCCCTAAAAGCTGAAAATGCCTGCCTGGGCAGAAAGGGGTAGGCAAATGGTTAAAAAATAAATCATTACACAGACCCCATCCAAGGGTTTGCTATGTATTTTGGGGGGTCCTTTGGAGGATAATATGTGCAGTTTCCCTTAAAAAAAAACAAAAAAACAAGGTGCTGGCAAAAAAATATCATTTGCCAGCAATTTAAATTGCATTTTTTTTCTTTGTAAATGTCGCATTTGCTGTATCCCATCCTCCAATCTGAACCATACCAGGCCATGTGCTCATGGAGGGGGAATGCTTTTCCAGGGGGTACCCCCCTTTTTTTTTGCAAAGCACAAGGTTCCCATGTTGATGAGGACAAGGGCTTCATCCCTACAATTCTGACAGGTTGTTGTGGGGGTCTGCGTGCAGGAGGCTTATTGGAATCTGAAAGTCCCCTTTGATAATAAAGGGGCCCACAGATACCACCCCCACCCTACAAGAATGAGTATGGGGGTACGGAGGAGTAAAAAACATAGTAAAAAAACAAAAAGAAAGCTGTTGATGTTCTTTTGCCGGCTATCATTGGGGCCCTTTAAGAGAGTCTTCACACTTAACAACAGTCCCAGTTAACACACATGCAGTATAGACACAATATAGTTACGGGAAAGTCTCGGCACAGGTGCAAGGTAGATGTAGTTCAGATGCAGTAAAGGTTTGGTATACTGCAATCTAGGGTTGGTATAGGTGCAGTCTAGGTTTGGAATAAGTGCGGTAAATAGTGCAGTTTGGGTGCAGTGTGGGTTCGTACACTTGGTGTTCTGTTCTTTTCATCAATGGACAAATAACCCTCTCACCAGTCCCCGGGATGCTGCGGTGACCTTTTGTTGAAGAAGGAGGGGGGCCTCCCTCAGTTTCTCCCAGTAAGCCTTCCTTGATTGGGATGGGAAGCAGAGGGTGAGCGGACGCTCTAGTCTCCCTGCTGCAGTGGTGCAGGTGCTGTGATGTCGGTGGTGCTGCACTGCCCCCCCCCCCGGTGTCCTCACTCCCAGGCTAAGGCTCTGATCTCCTGCTGGCAGACACGTATCCAGAAAGAAATGCGCTCTCTCTACCTCCCTCGGTGCCAAGAGGAAGAGCTTTTCTGGGTAGTTTAATAAAAATCCTCTGCACTCCTCCTGCACAGTGCCTTTGGGAATCTGTAATGTATAGAGCCCATCCATCCCATTATACAGCTACCGTCTCAAACTACAGCTCCCAGGAGTCTCAGCAATCTGCATAGAGGTCTATGGGCTTGCTTGGCTTTAGTTCTCGCCCTGTCGGCCAGAGAAGAGTGGTGGAGCATAACATCAGTATCTCAGTAGAGGGAGAGAAGAATAAAAGGCAATGTCTCCTTCTCCATACTGCTGTAGTCCAGCACCTAACAACACCTAGCAACAAAGGCACCCAGGTCCCTTATTAAAAAAAAAAATCCTAAAAAAAGTAAATCCATCAGTGATCAAGAAAAAACAGAAGTACTCCTTAATAAAGACACACCAAAGTGCCCGTTCCTTATCCACAAACAATTCTTGATAGGGTGGAAAGGGATGTGACTCCAGAGAGAGGTCCACCACCTCCGACAGAAGCACACACAGCCTATTACCAGATGGAGTTGACCATCTAATTAAAAGTGGTCAAATCATGCAGTTATGCTCCAAGAATGGCCCACAAAGGATCCGATCCAACAGCTATTAGACTCGGCTTTGAGCCCCTCCAAACAGGGATGGTCAGATGGTATACAGAGGTAAATTCCCATTGGATAGTATGCAAAGGTGAATCCCTAATGGATGTATCTCAAAGGAAGAAACAGAGCCCCCTCATAGTGTAGTAAGCATGTAAACTTTATATATATTAAAGGTTTAAAAAAATCACTCACATGGATCCAGATTAAAACAGTGTGATGTCTGAATTGTAGAAGTTTCTAACCAAGAAAATGGCCGCACTCCGCTTTGTTCCGATACGTGATGACGTCACACTCCACAGCTCTACCCTGCGCGTTTCGTTATCATAAGACATCATCAGTAGTCATGATACCCTCTGCCTACCTTCTGGCGGAAAAAAAAAAAAATCTGACCACTCAGTGCACGCGACTGATACCAACAGTTTGATGAGCTGTCATCAACTGCACCAGCTGGATTCATCAGGAGCAACTGACAGCAGGAAACTGACATACAGTATATTGCCAAAAGTATTGGGACACCTGCCTTTACAGGCACATAAATTTTAATGGCATCCCAGTCTTAGTTTGTAGGGTTCAAAAATTTAGTTGGCCCACCCTTTGCAGCTATAACAGCTTCAACTCTTCTAGGAAGGCTGTCCACAAGGTTTAGGAGTGTGTCTATGGGAATGTTTGTCCATTCTTCCAGAAGAGAATTTGTGAGGTCAGGCACTGATGTTAGACGAGGTGGCCTGGCTCTCAGTCTCCCCTCGAATTCTTCCCAAGAGTGTTCTATTGGGTTGAGATCAGGACTCTGTGCAGACCAGTCTAGTTCCTCCACCCCAAACTCACTCATCCATGTCTTTATAGACCTTGCATTGTGGACTGGTCCAAATCACTTGGTGGAGGGGGATTATGGTGGCGTTGGGTTGTTTTTTAGGGGTTGAGCTTGGCTCCTTAGTTCCAGTGAAGGAAACAGTGATGCGAACCTCAATGTAGTTGAGCATCATGGCAAATGTAGTTCCAAAACATCTGGGGAGCCAAGGTTCGCCATCACTATCTTAAGGTGTCAGCATACCAAGACATTTTGGACAATTTCGTGCTCCCAACTTTGTGGGAACAGTTTGGGGATGGCCCTTTCCTGTTCCAACATGACTGCGCACCAGAGCACAAAGCAAGGTCCATAAAGACATGGATGAGCGAGTTTGGGGTGGAGGAATTTGACTGGCCAGCACAGATTCCTGACCTCAAACCGATAGATGAATTAGAGCGGAGACTGCGAGCCAGTCCTTCTCGTGCAACATCAGTGCCTGACCTCACAAATGCTCTTCTGGAAGAATTGTCAAACATTCCCATAGACACACTCCTAAACCTTGTGGACGGCCTTCCCGGAGGAGTTGAAGCTGTTATAGCTGCAAAGGGTGGGCCAACTCAATATTGAACCCTACGGACTAGGACTGGGATGCCATTAAAGTTCATGTGCGTGTAATGGCAGGTGTCCCAATACTTTTGGTAATATAGTGTTTGTGAGCGGGCCATATCCATCTACGGGAATCCCAACTCTGCTTCACTGATATCACCCATGCTTGTCTAAGGACCCCGTCGCCCCCCCCATGAAGGGCCACTGGCTGTCCCATAGGCTGGCTGAGGATCACAGTGAGCGATTGTACGCGGCTCACACCTGCATCCTCTGGCTGGGTGCGCTCCGTGCCTCATAAAGGACAGGTTAATTAATTTCACCCCAAGTTCAATGAGAATCAGCAGATAATAGGCAGTGTCTGGGCAACCGGATGTATCCATTCCCCCAGCTCCACCGCCGGACAGGACGGCTAATTTATTGTCCTATAAAGCCCATTTTTGTGCCCAGTGTTGCCGAGCGCGCAAATTGTGTCTCCCCGCACGTCTTTATCCCCGCAAACAATGATCGCCATCAGATCCCACCACCTGCGGCTTTCACGCCGAGGAAGTCTCCCGGAGAAGGGAAGATATCTATATATATTATTTTATTTCTATTAAAGGCACATTGACCCCTTTTGAGTCTCCGATCATTCAATGGGTTCCAAAACAAGGCCGGGGCTATACAATCCGGGACAATGCGTTTGCATCTGCTTTTATTCATCCCTCTGCAGGCTTATCAAAAGTTTCAACCCTTCGGGTCGTCAGTAAATGGCGGATATTGTTTTAGTTGGTTTTTGGATCTTGGTCGGATGGGGAACCATCGTTGCACCGAATATTTCTTTATTTATGGACCCCTCAATGGAATTATTAACACTTGGACCATTATGCTAGACACCAAGAAAATGCCCTGGGATCTCAAAGTAGATGTGAACCCAAAATGAATGATTTCTAGTTAACTAAACTGCTGTGTTCTCCTAAACAACTGCCATTCCTTAAAATAATTAAATAAATTAATATTTATTATAAATCAAATATTCGTTATTATTTATCAATTTATCACACATAAAAAAATAAGAATAATACCATTATTATTGTTATTATTAGTATTATTATTATTATACATAAATAAATCTTGTTTATCATTATTATTATATTATATTATTATATAATATTATATTATTATCATTATCCTAAACAACTTCCATTTTTTAAAATGATAAATAATTAAAGTAATATTTATTATACATGGAATATTTATTATTATTTATCACACATAATATAACAAGAGTCATAATAATAATGACAAAATATTATTATTATTATTATTATTATTATTATTATTATTATAAAGGATTTATATAGCACCAACACTACATGAGGGCAGACAGTACAGTTATAACACAAATCAATACAGGAGGAATCAGAGGACCCTGTCCATTAGAGCTTACAATCTAGAAGATATATTATTATTATTATTCATAATTAAATAAATATTATTATTATTATTATTATTATTATTATTATTATTATTATTATAATTATTATTATTATTAAACATAAATATGTGTTATTTTTAGTAGTAGTAGTAGTAGTAGTAGTAGTAGTAGTCTTAGTATTAGTATTATTATTATCATTATCCTAAACAACTGCTATTTCTCAAAATGATACATAAATACATTAATAATTTATTTTAAATTAATTATTATTATTATTATTATTATTATTAGACATAGTTAACCATTTAATATTATTATTATTAGACATAATTAACTTTTTTTATTCATTTTTTTATTATTAGACATAATTCAATATGTATTATTATTACCATTATTATTATTAATATAATAATTTGTAGACACAATTTATATAGGGGCAAACTGTTTACATGTGTGTATGTTGAGGATGATATGTTTACATATGTGTGGTATTTTTATAGAATTTCATTGTAATTTGCGTTGCAATGACAATAAAGTATTTATCTTATCTAATTTAATATGTATTATTATTGTTATTATTATTATTATTACTGTTTTCATTATTAATATAATCATTATCAGACATAATTCACTTTTTTATTATTATTATTATTATTATTATTATTATTATTATTATTATTATTATTATTAGACAAAATTAAATATTTATTATGCTTATTATTATTACTACCATTTTTACTATTAATATAATCATTATTAGACATAATTTAATGTTTATTGTAATGATGATAATTATTATTAATAAAATTAACAATTTATTATTATTATTATTATTATTATTATTATTATTATTATTAATATTATTATTATTAGACAAAATTAAATATTTATTATGCTTATTATTATTACTACCATTTTTATTATTAATATAATCATTATTAGACATAATTTAATGTTTATTGTAATGATGATAATTATTATTAATAAAATTAAATATTTATTATTATTATTATTATTATTATTATTATTATTATTATTATTATTATTATTATTATTATTATTATTTCTGTTTTCATTATTAATATAATCATTATTAGACATAACTCACATTTTTTTAATTATTATTATTAATAGACAAAATTAAATATTTATTATTATTATTATTATTATTATTATTATTATTATTATTATTATTATTATATTATTATTATTATTATTACCATTTTTATTATTAATATAATCATTATTAGACATAATTCAATGTTTATTGTAATGATGATAATTATTATTAATAAAATTAAATATTTATTATTATTATTATTATTATTATTATTATTACTGTTTTCATTATTAATATAATCATTATCAGACATAATTCACTTTTTTTAATTATTATTATTAATAGACAAAATTAAATATTTATTATGCTTATTATTATTATTATTATTATTATTAAAATGTTTATTATTTATAAAAAAAAAAAAACATATTCATTGCTGCATCTCAGTGCTTATAATCTCCTGCAGCCTCTTTGCAGACAATTCTTGCAATGGTATTTCTCAGGGCGGCTTTCCTGATGGTGACAACACTGGATCACGTCTGTGTCAGATATGCCGGAAGGGCACATCTTTGTAGTCTCCATTGGAAGCCCATGTGACAGGGTGACAACTTGGGAGCACAACTGGGAGACGGACGGGGCAGAGAGTTGTCACCCTACAACAGGAAGTGTTCTTTGTGGCAGGATCATCGGGTGCGATTTATTAAATGACTTTAATACTTTAAATTACATATTAATTAAATAAATATTTAAATATTAAAATGAAATATGTACGCTTTATATTATTATTATTACTACCATTTTTAGTAACCTTTTTTTCAGAGTGTTTGAGGAATATATTCGAAATGTTACGGCTTTATAGAAAACAATCATCTTTGTACCCAGCGGAAGGATCGGTGGTGGAAGTTGTCCATGTCTTCGGTTTGGCCATGGCAGACTCCGCGCCCTCCCAGCTGTGAATTAATGAACGCAGTGACATGCAGGAAAGAGAAGACAATTCATTGTGCTCCGTCAGGCGGTGAAAACAATAAATAAAGTGTTATGCAATCCGGGAACAATGCAGCGGAGGCCCCATGAAGATGCGGCGAGCATAAATATGTTCTTGTATTGTGAGGGCCATTACCATGGCAAAAACCAAAGACTGCCCGGAGGGCAACTCCAGCTTGAGCAGCCAATTACTCCGTTATAGTGAAACCCCACCCCACCCCGGATAAACCTTCCTGGAGACACGACTGAGTAGACGGTAAAGGGAAACGCCACCCTTGAGAGTTGTCTCCGGGAAGAGGTGTCCCAGTTAGAAGAAAATTCTTTGACTTCTGTTTGGGCGACGTCTGTAGTCCTCGAAGCTTCTGTCCTGGCAGTGCCGGGACAAGGGGTGGGCAGGAGGGGAGGCTGCCCTGGACACAGAGGAGTGAGGGGGCAAGGAATAGACACAGGGTGGTACACCCATTCCATGGCACGCATTAACAGTGGGGGAAGGGGGCACAATTCTAGATCTTGGCCCTGGGCGCTGGACAGACTTGTCCTGGTACTGTGGACCTTGCTTTGTGCACTGGTCCAAATCATGTGGTGGAGGGGGGATTATGGTGTGGGGGTTGTTTTTCAGGGGTTGGGCTTGACCCCTTAGTTCCAGTGAAGGGAACTCTTAAGGCGTCAGCATACCAAGACATTTTGGACAATTTCATGTTCCCAACTTTGTGGGAACAGTTTGGGGACGGCCCCTTCCTGTTCCAACATGACTGCCCACCAGTGCGCAAAGCAAGGTCCATAAAAACATGGATGAGCGAGTTTGGGGTGGAGGAACTTGACAGGCCTGCACAGAGTCCTGACCTCAACCTGATAGAACACCTTTGGGATGAATTAGAGCGGAGACTGCGAGCCAGGCCTTCTCGTCCAACATCAGTGCCTGACCTCACAAATGCGCTTCTGGTCAAACGTTCCCATAGACACCCTCCTAAACCTTGTGGACGGCCTTCCCAGAAGAGTTGAAGCTGTTATAGCTGCAAAGGGCGGAGCCAACTCAATATTGAACCTTACGGACTAAGACTGGGATGCCATTAAAGCTCATGTGTGTGTAAAGGCAGGTGTCCCAATACTTTTGGCAATACAGCGTATATACATTTACCCATATAAGAAGGTTATGACTTTTGCTTGCTCTGTCTTTGGGGTATTCACAGTGACGCTGTATTAGTTGCGACTGAAGCTTTGCCCGTGTTTTACGTGAATAGTTTTAGTTTTGCTTTTTAATGCTTTCTTATTCTTTGTCCTATAAAACTCAATAAATTTAGACAATTAGAAAATTTTATCGTCAGTCATTTTATTTTTATTAAATGGTCTCTGGGACGTCCATCCTGCAGTGCCCACACCTCTCAGTCCAGCGCAGTTAATAGATTAATACAGCTGCGTTGATCCCCCCCCCCCCATCCCCCCACCTCCCCGCTTGTCTTTGAACGTTCAGATTATCACCCGGTTTATTTGGGAGTTTTTTTTTGTTTGTTTTTTTCACCTCCTTGTCCATTGGCTGCCCATTAACAAGACCAGCACAACATAAAAATGTCCCCGGGGTGCCGGGGCTTTCCCACGGTCCTGATGCTGCCCTCTGTAAGCAAACTTGGCATCAGACAAAACCAGAGCCTGACAACAATTTAGGAAATACAGAAACAAAAAAAAAAACAAAAAAAAAAAAGTATAAAACAAAATCGCTTAGATCTGCGTCTTTCTTTTGGAGTGTTAAAGTTAAAGAAACCCGCCCGGTCCATTAAAAATAGGAAGCGAGAAAGATGACTTCACCCTATCGCTACAACCATAGTAATAAAAAATATATATTTTCTATTGGTATATGTGTGTTGTATTCATTTACATGTGTGATGAAGGCTTCACATTGACGCCATCATATGTTCCGTTAGACCACAAGGAGGGTCGATTTACTAAAATCGGAGGGTGCAAAATCTGGTGCAGCTCTACATAGAAACCAATCAGCTTCCAGGTTTTATCGTCAACGCTTTATTGAACAAGCTGAAGTTAGAAGCTGATTGGCTACCACCCAGTGGCGGTTGGCGCTCAAAATTTTTTGAGGGGGGGCGCGAGCAAACTGAAAAATTCTTTAAAAAAAAAATCAATTGCAGCCTCACTGTGCCTATCAAATTCAGCCATTTTGGCCATCAAACACAACCACTGTGCCCGTCAAATGCAGCCTCTGTGCCCATCAAATACAGTCACTTTGCCCATCATGTGCAGCCACTGTGCCCACCAAATACAGCCACTGTGTCCATCATGTGCAGCCACTGTGCCCACCAAATACAGCCACTGTGCCCTTCATGTGCAGCCACTGTGCCCACAAAATACAGCCACTGTGCCCATCATGTGCAGCCACTGTGCCCACCAAATACAGCCACTGTGCCCATAATATGCAGCCACTGTGCCCATCAAACACAACCACTGTGCCCATCAAATGCAGCCACTGTGCCCATAATATGCAGCCACTGTGCCCATCAAACACAACCACTGTGCCCATCATATGCAGCCACTGTACCCATCAAATGCAGCCACTGTGCCCATCAAATACAGCCACTATGCCCAGCATATGCAGCCACTGTGCCCACCAAATACAGCCACTGTGCCCATAATGTGCAGCCACTGTGCCCACCAAATACAGTCACTGTGCCCATCATGTGCAGCCTCTGTGCCTACAAAATACAGCCACTGTGCCCATCATATGCAGCCACTGTGCCCACCAAATACAGCCACTGTGCCCATAATGTGCAGCCACTGTGCCCACCAAATACAGCCACTGTGCCCATCATATGCAGCCACTGTGCCACCAAATACAGTCACTGTGCCCATCATATGCAGCCACTGTGTCTAGCGTATGCAGCCACTGTGCCCATCAAATGCAGCCACTTGTGCTCAGTTTATGCAGCCATTGTGCCCACTGACCCCCCCCCCCACTCGCAGGGCTTGCGGCTCCGGCAGCACCCCCAACCCCCCCTGTGGCTCTGACAGACCCCTCCCCCGGCACTTACCGCAGGCAGGCAGCAGCTACTCTCCAGGACAGTGCACCAGAGCGGCGGCGACCTCCACTCCAGCGTGTGCGTCCTCCGCTCCTCTTCCTAAGTGCCAGGCATCCAATAGGGTGGCCTGGCACTTTGGCCAATCAGGAAATAGGTCTGACGCCCTGCCTCCTGATTGGTGGGGAGGAAGTTTAGTGTGAAAATAGCGAAAATGTATTCGCTATCGTCACACAATTGGGTGGGATCAGGGCTCACTCTCTGCGCCCTGAGCCAACCCTATTTTGAAGTCTATTAGAGCCTCTGGCTCTAATCAGGTGCTTCAAAATGTACCACTCCCTCCCGCCCCCGCCCCTGCCATAGGAATCCATGCGTCTGGCATCCTGAAAGGGGCTGGGCGCATGGATGGGGGGGGTAGCGCCCCCAATGCACGTGCCGCCACTGCTACCATGTACAGCTGCACCATCTTTCACCTCTGTCCTGCCCAGGCTAATTTTCAGCTTTCAGCGCTGTCACACTTTGAATGAAAATTGCGCGGTCATACTACACTGTACCCATATGACATTTTTATAATTTTTTTCGCACAAATAGAGCTTTATTTTGGTGGTATTTAATGACCACTGGGGATTTTATTATTTGCGAAATAAACAGAAAAAAGACCGATTTTTAAAAAAATGTTTTTCGTAGTTTGTTTTATTCTTCTTATTATTCTTCTTGTTCTTATTCTTATTCTTCTTGACTTATGTGCGCTGATGAGGTGGCACTGATGAGGCAACACTGGTGCGCAGGGATGAGGCGGCACTGATAGGTGGCACTGGGGGGCACTGATGGGCAGTGATGAGGTGGCACTGATGGGTTGCACTGATGAGGCAGCACTGGTGTGCACTGATGAGGCGGCACTGCTAGGTGGCACTGATGAGGCTGCACTGGTGTGCACTGATGAGGTGGCACTGATGAGGCGGCACTGATAGGAGGCACTGATAGGCAGCACTGATGGGCACTGATAGGTGACATTGATGAGTAGGCACTAATGAGCACTGATTGGCAGCACTGGTGGGCATTGTTGGGACTGCACTGATAAGCAGGACACTGATTATCAGTGTGCATGTCTCTTTAACACAAGCCGGTTATCGGCTCTCTTCTCCCTTCCTTGCGCTGTCAGCATGAGAAAAGGAAAGCTGATAACCAGTTTGTGTTGCCATCATGAGCAGCTGTCATTGGACACAGATGATCACGTGGTAAAGGGCCGCTGTGATTGGCCCTTTACCCCGATTTGTGATCAGTTGAGTCCAAAGGCAAAATAAGCCCACGCTGCAGCGGTCTTTCAGCTATAGAGGGGTTAAGTAAATCAACCCCTTTTTGTGTCCCAGGAACAGAATCTCTCTTCAGGTGTACCAAAAAGTATATTGAAATTAAATATTGGATGACGTGTGAAAGGATCAGAACCTCTGTCAGATTTTTATTACTGTTTTTGGGGAGATTCACCCTCTTTATTTGTCCTGAACATTAATAAATACAAGGGGCCTTGAAAAAAGTTCCGCACTCAGTATGCTCTTTTCCCCCCTCTACAGTAATGTCCCCCTCTGCCGCCTTTTACCCCCTACATCAGTGTCCTCCTCTGCCCTCCTTCACCCCCCCCCCACAATAATGTCCTCCTTTACTTCCCAGTATCCCACCACAGTAGTGTCCTTCTTTTCCCCCCTTAATCCCACCACAGTAGTGTCCCCCTCTGCTCCCTTTCACCCCCCCACATCAGTGTCCTCCTCTGCTCTTCTTCACTCCCCCGCAGTAGTGTCCTCCTCTGCCCCCTTTCACCCCCCACAGTAATGTCCTACTGTACCTCATTTATCCCACCACAGAAGTGTCCTCCTCTGCCCCCCTTAATCCCACCACATTAGTGCCCTCCTCTGCCTCCCTACACTCCCCCACAGTAGTGTCCTCCTCTACCTCCCGTTATCCCACCACAGTAGTGTCCTCCTCTGCCCACCTTAATCCCACCACAGTGTTCATCAAACACAGCCACTGAGCCATCAAACGCTGACACTGTGCCCATCAAACGCTGACACTGTGCCCATCAAACGCAGCCACTGTGCCAAACACTGCCACTGTGCCCATCAAACACTGCCACTGAGCCATCAAACGCTGCCACTGAGCCATCAAACGCTGACACTGTGCCCATCAAACGCTGACACTGTGCCCATCAAACGCAGCCACTGTGCCAAACACTGCCACTGTGCCCATCAAACACTGCCACTGAGCCATCAAACTCTGCCACTGTGCCCATCAAACACAGCCACTGTGCCATCAAACGCAGCTACATGCGCATAGGCAAGCACATTTCTACGAGCAAAGAAGATTTGACTGCAGGCAGTGGCGGCTGGTGCTCAAAATTTTTGGGGGGGTGCAAACAAACTGAAAATTTTTTGAAAAAAAGAACATCAATTGCAGCCACAGTGCCCATCAAAGGCAGCCACTGTGCCATCAAACGCAACCACTGTGCCATCAAACGCAGCCACTGTGCCAAACACTGCCACTGTGCTCATTAAACACTGCCACTGAGCCATCAAACGCTGCCACTGTGCCCATCAAACGCAGCCACTTTGCCATCAAACGCAGCCACTGTGCCAAACACTGCCACTGTGCCCATCAACCACTGCCACTGAGCCATCAAACTCTGCCACTGTGCCCATCAAACACAGCCACTGTGCCATCAAACGCAGCTACTGTGCCAAATGCTGCCACTGTGCCCATCAAACGCTTCCACTGTGCCATCAAATGCTGCCACTGTGCCATCAAACGCAGTTACTGTGCCAAATGCTGCCACTGTGCCCATCAAATGCAGCTACTGTGCCAAACGCTGCGACTGTGCCCATCAAATGCTGCCAGTGTGCCCATCATATGCTGCCAGTGTGCCCAACTGCACATCATATGCTGCAAGTGTGCCCAACTGCCCATCAAATGCTGCCAGTGTGCCCAACTGCCCATCATATGCTGCCAGTGTGCCCATAAAAAGCTGCCAGTGTGCCAAACTGACCATCATATGCTGCCAGTGTGCCCATCAAATGCTGCCAGTGTGCCCATAATATGCTGCCAGTGTGCCCATTAAATGCTGGCAGTGTGCCCAACTGCCCATCATATGCTACCAGTGTGCCCAACTGCCCATCAAATGCTGCCAGTGTGCCCAACTGCCCATCATATGCTGCCAGTGTGCCCATCAAATGCTGCCAGTGTGCCCAACTGCCCATCATTTTCTGCCAGTGTGCCCATCAAATGCTGCCAGTGTGCCCCCCACCTACTTGCCGTCAGCCCGGCACTTACCCTGTGTCTGTGGTTGGCTTCTCTGGCTTTAGCACACTCCTAAACCTTGTGGAGAGTGTTTCCAGAAGAGTTGAAGCTGTTATAGCTGCAAAGGGTGGGCCAACTCAATATTGAACCCTACGGACTAAGACTGGGATGCCATTAAAGTTCATGTGCGTGTAAAGGTAGGTCTCCCATTACTTTTGACAATATAGAGTATGTAACTACATAGCAATGTAATTAAATAACTATGTAACTATATAGCTGTGTAACTTTATAACTTTGTAACTACAGCATAACTATGTAACTTTTACATACATATTGGAAAATCTGTGAAATCAGTGATAGGTCTCGTGTCAGAGCCGACTACGACAAAATGAACCCATCCCTACCACAGCACCATTCAGTGCCTCTTCCTCCATGCCATAAGAGACTGAACCCCCCCCCACAAACAAGCCGCCTCCACCCGCCAAGACAAAGCCAGGACAATGCCTTGTCAGGTCCAACTCGCCGAGCTTCTATCCAATGTTTAAGCTTCATTGAACATTCTGAATTCCTTGTGTCCACCCCGGGATGCTTTATGGGAAACCAACAAAGGGAAAGCAAGGATGAGCAGTAAATAAAACAAAAAACGGGTTCTCTATTCCCGTGGAGGAATACGGTCATCCTCACTCTGTGTTCATTCTCCCCAAAGAAGAAGGAGATTGGAGATACAGTTTGGTTGAACCTGAACTGGATTTGATGACAGTAAACCCCCTTACTGATACCTCTGGTAGAGTCCAGCATTACCTAGACTTGTGGACCCGACAGGGGCTTCTTCATTAGACTGTCATTGTTATATCTCTATTTTTGTTTTATGACGAATAGAATTTCGGAAATTTTTGCCTTTTTATGATTAAAGAGACCCTGTCACCAGACCATTCATTTCAACAACACTCTTCCCAATAAGGTTATATTTGCTTATTATTTCCCTGTAAAATCCTCCCTTGTGTAGACATCCCAAAGTCCCAAGACTGCTGCTGGGTGCCGCCATCTTGGATGTGATGTCATCAGCTCTAGAAAACTCGGAGCTGTCACTCAAGTGACAAGTGTTACCCTTTACTCCTCCCTAGGCTTCTATATACAAGGTTAAGTAGGGAGGTGAGGGGAGAGGTGGAGGAGCTGGGCCACCACAGAAAGCAATTAGGCACTCCCAAAAGAGAAGAGGGCTATGACGTGTAAGGAGGGAGGAGCTGGGCGGCACAGACAGCTAGACACTCCCATAAGAGGAGAAGGCTATGACGTGTTAGGAGGGAGGAGCTGGGCCAACATAGACAGCAATTAGGCACACCCAGAAGAGAAGAGGGCTATGACATATAAGGAAGGAGGAGCTGGGCCAACATAGACAGCAATTAGACATCCCAAGAAGAGAAGAGGGCTATGATGTGTAAGGAGGGAGCAGCTGGGCGGCTTACACAGCTAGACACTCCCATAAGAGGAGAGGGCTATGACATGAAAGGAGGGAGGAGCTAGGCCAACACAGACAGCAATCAGACACTCCCAGAAGAGAAAAGGGCTATGACATGTAAGGAGGTAGGAGCTGGGCCAACACAGACAGCAGTTAGACATTCCCAGAAGAGAAGAGGGCTATGATGTGTAAGGAGGGAGGAGCTGGGCCAACATAGACAGCAATTAGACACTCCCAGAAGAGAAGAGGGCTATGACATGTTAGGAGGGAGGAGCTGGGCCAACACAGACAGCAATTAGACATTCCCAGAAGAGAAGAGGGCTATGACATGTTAGGAGGGAGGAGCTGGGCCAACATAGACAGCAATTAGACATTCCCAGAAGAGAAGAGGGCTATGACATGTTAGGAGGGAGGAGCTGGGCCAACATAGACAGCAATTAGACATTCCCAGAAGAGAAGAGGGCTATGATGTGTTAGGAGGGAGGAGCTGGGCCAACACAGACAGCAATTAGACATTCCAAGAAGAGAAGAGGGCTATGACGTGTAAGGACGGAGGAGCTGGGCAAACATAGACAGCAATTAGACACTCCCAGAAGACAAGAGGGATATGACATGTAAGGAGGAAGGAGCTGGTCCGGCAGAGACAATAGTTATACAATTCCAGAAGAGAAGAGGGCTATGATGTGTAAGGAGGGAGGGGCTGATTAGGCAAAGACAGTAATTAGACAATCCCAGAATAGAAGAGGGCTATGACATTTAAGAAGGGAGGAGCTGGGCCAGCATAGACAGTATTCAAACAATCCCAGAAGATTAGAGGGCTATGACATGTTAGAAGGGAAATTGCTGGGCCAGCACAGACAACCATTAGATACTCCTCGAAGAGCAGAGGGCTATGATGTGAGGGACTCTGAAAAAAGGGATCAAGCGGCTGTAAAGTTGCTCAGATCACTTTTATTGCAAAGCCTATTGCTGGCTGTCCAGGACGTGTACAGACGTACGCAGGATATCAGAAGCGGTTAAAGCAGTTTTGCATTAATCAATGTGCAATTTGTGTGCACAAATGATAGAATGAATCTTTGTGCCTGGCCTGCAACCATAGTGACTTCTGCCAAAACTGCCAGAAGTTCTTCTGTGAGTTCATTTAATCGCACCTCTATCTAGGGCTTTTTTTCTCAGAGAATAGGTGCAACCAGTAGACAAGCACCCCCCTCCCCCCATCCAGCAACAGTAGATAGGCAGCCCCCCTCATCCAGCAACAACTGACTGCCCCCCCCCATCCAGCAACAGCAGATGACTCCCCCCAATCCAGCAATAGGCATCCTCCTGCAGCAACAATTACAAATTATTAATAGACAATGTACACAGCCCAGCTCCCATTCACTGGCACAGGAAGATGCAGCAATAGCTAGGTGGGGATAAAGGAAGAGGCGGAATGCAGCTGATATCACATTGCCAGGACTCCCTCAGGCTGAATCTGGTGCTACAGAAGCTGAGTTGGAATATGCTGCCTGCCTGGACCCTTGCCTGAACCTGACTACTCTTTTCATTGCTGCCTGCCAAGACCCCTGCCTGAACCTGACTACTATTTTCATTGCCGCCTGCCAAGACCCCTTCCTGAACCTGACTACTCTCTTCATTGCCACCTGCCAAGACCCCTTCCTGAACCTGACTACTCTTTTCATTGCGGCCTGCCAAGACCCTTGCCTGAACCTGTCTACTCTTTTCATTGCCGCCTGCCAAGACCCCTGCCTGAACCTGACTACTCTCTTCATTGCTGCCTGCCAAGACCCCTTCCTGAACCTGACTACTCTCTTCATTGCCACCTGCCAAGACCCCTTCATTAACCTGACTACTTTCTTCATTGCCACCTGCCAAGACCCCTGCCTGAACCTGACTACTCTCTTCATTGCTGCCTGCCAAGACCCCTGCCTGAACCTGACTACTCTCTTCATTGCCACCTGCCAAGACGCCTTCATTAACCTGACTACTTTCTTCATTGCCACCTGCCAAGACCCCTGCCTGAACCTGACTACTCTCTTCATTGCCGCCTGCCAAGACCCCTTCCTGAATCTGTCTACTCTTTTCATTGCCGCCTGCCAAGACCCCTGCCTGAACCTGACTACTCTCTTCATTGCTGCCTGCCAAGACCCCTTCTTGAACCTGACTATTCTCTTCATTGCCACCTGCCAAGACCCCTGCCTGAACCTGACTATTCTCTTCATTGCCACCTGCCAAGACCCCTGCCTGAACCTGACTACTCTTTTCTTTTTTCAAATATTTTATTTATTTAACCACAAAAAGGCAAGTCCAGGTTCTCATCGGAGTCAAATTTACACAATGGCATCACAAATACATTGAAGGAGTCAAGCAATAATTCACATAATAATCAAATCGTACATAACACCTTCTATATTTTGCCCTATAGAGGTATAACTCCGTTTTATAGCTACCTGGGGGAGAAGAAAGAAAGAAGACTCAGCAGCCATACCCGGAATTACCTTATCTATTTTCCATTTCCTACATTGTAAAAAAAAACAAACAACACAAAAAAAAAAACACATAAGGGAAAAAGAGGTAAGGAGGGGGGGGCAGCCCTGATGAGCGATGGATAACTACGGTAGTTATCGGCTGTCTAATTGTAATATCTACGCCCAACAATCATGAGTTAAGCAAAGTCAAACCTTCTTCAGAGAGGATAAATGTATTCCACCGTCTCCATAACTCAGAATACTTTTCTTGTTTATTTTGTGCTGAAAGTATGAGATCTTCCATCTTATTAATCTCGTCCACCTTATGTAGTCAACATCCAATGGTAGGAGGTAACATATCTTTCCACCTAAGGGGGATACATGCTTTCGCTGCATTTACTAAGTGTCTTAAAATAGATTTCTCATAATTTAGTCGTGGGATAGTCGTGACATTCAATAGAAAAAAAGCTGGGTCCTCTGGTATATTAAAATCAGAAAGTTTTTGGATAATGTTCCGTACTTCCCTCCAGTATGGTGTTATCTTTGGACAAGACCAAAAAAATGTGTAGCATCGTACCTCCCTCCTCCTGGCATCTCCACCAATGATCTGGCGTTTCGGGATGAAATGTATGTATTTTTTGTGGGGTCTGATACCACCGTGTCAATATTTTATAGTTAGTCTCCTGGATCCTACTACAAATGGATGATTTCAATGCGAGTCCAATTATATTTTGTCTTTGGCTGGTTGTAAACTTAGTTCATCTCTTCTTCCCACCTCTCCATCCAATATAGATATGGTTGTTCCGGGGGGGGGGGGGAATCAGTAGACCATACATCTTCGAGAGTGTTTGCGTCAGGGTCCCCTCCTCCGAACAGTACTTTTCAAATGTGGATAATTGTCTACTAAACTTCCCTGGGGACTTCAATGAATAGAGAAAGTGATGGAGCTGCAACGCATTCCATAACGGTAGGCCAAAGGGGCCCGAAGGCTCCATTAATACAGCTATGGACGGCCATCCGTCTGGCAGTAAAAAATGCGATGCTCGAAAGCAATTAGCCTGTCGTAAAGTAGAAAAGTGATAGTCTCTTAAACCTGGGGGGAATCTTGGATTCCCAAGGATAGGCATCAGTGGGGAATCTGATGACGAGAGCGAAGTTTTGGCAATCACCTGTGAACAAATAGGTAATGTAGGACCTATCAGAGGATGTACTTTTAAACAAGACGGGAGACTGTCGTAACACCATGGAGCCCCTTTCAATAAAACGTTGGTTTGCGCCTGTTCAGTTCGAATCCATAGTTTACTTGTTGAATGGCGTTTCCAATCTATAAGTCGCCCTATGTGTACGGCCTGATAATATTTGAGTACGTCTGGTAGTGCAATACCTCCACTATGTTTAGGTAGAGATAGTCGGAATCTAGAGATGCGTGGTCTCTTATACGCCCATATGAATTTTGTACTGAGATGGTATCTTGATCGTTAAGGTTTGAAAAAAATATAAATATTTTGGTAGGACCCCTGCCTGAACCTGACTAATATTTAGGTAGACCCCTGCCTGAACCTGACTACTCTTTTCATTGCCACCTGCCAAGACCCCTTCCTGAACCCGATTAGTCTCTTCATTGTCACCTGCCAAGACCCCTGCCTGAACCTGACTACTCTCTTCATTGCTAACTGCCAAGACCCCTGCCTGAACCTGACTACTCTCTTCATTGCTACCTGCCAAACCTGAACCTGACTACTCCCTTCATTGCCACCTGCCAAGACTACTGCCTGATACTCTCCTCATTGCTACCTGCGAAACCTGAGCCTGACTATTCTCTTCAATGCCACCTGCCAAGATCCCTGCCTGAACCTGACTACTCTCTTCATTGCCACCTGCCAAGACCCCTGCCTGTCCTGAATACTCTCTTCATTGCCACCTGCCAAGACCCCTGCCTGAACCTGACTACTCTCTTGCTTGCTGCCTGCCTCGACCCCTGCTTGAACCTGACTACTCTCTTGATTGCCATCTGCCTTTGACCCTTGCCTGAGCCTGACTACTCTCTTAGATGCCACCTGCCAAGATCCCTGCCTGAACCTGGTTACACTCTTGCCTACTGCCTGCTTTGACCTCTGCCTGGACCTGACTATTCTCCTGTCTGTTGCCTAGTGTACAATCTCCACTGCATAGATATGCTATTCAAACTACCTCCTTGGTAGAGCAAACCTGAGAGCAATGACCTAGTAACGGTTTGCAGCAAAGTAAAACAGGACCACTAGGGTCACCTTTAAGAGCCATGGTGAAGACCAACTGCCACTTCCACTGACAGGCATCAGCAGCAGGGATGGGTAGATCTGTGTGGCTACACCTAGGAAACTGAGACCAGACTTTGTATGCTTTATAGGCGCCGACGGCATGCAAATCTGTTGCCACTCGGCAGGTGAGCCTTGTCGCCGAGAGGCCGCATATTTTCGTACCAATTAGCAGACACAGCTGTGTCGAGACCGCGCTCCCTGTGCGCTCCCGGTACAGTTACTGGGGGCTAACGGAAAGCTCCTGATTTCTTCTTGCAATCGCGAGCTTTCTGATCATGTGACCCCCATGATAGCCAACCATAAGCAGGTAGCTGGAGCGAGTAGACAACCGGTCCCCACAGGCAGAAGTGCAGGTACAGCAGAAGGGATGGTGGCACCCTTGAGGCTGAAGAGAAGGCAGGTACAGGCAGGCCGGGTCATACACAAACGGGCGCGTCGGGAACAGAGGCTGAAGTGGAAGCGGAATCAGATTACAGGCCGGGTCGTCAGCAGACTGGCAGCGAAGTGGCAGAAGGAGCAGGCAGGTGCGGAGTAGAGGACAATCCAGGGTCGGATGCAGGCAGGAAACAGGAACATCAGGAAGCAAGCCGGGTCACAGCAGGAATGGAAGTCAGGTAGGTATCTGCAAGATACACAGGGAACGCTGTAAAGCAGACAGCACTGAATCTGGAAACTGACTGAGTTTAAGTAGCCTGTTTGGGTGTCAAAAGCTCTCACAGGGTGCGTGTGCACCAATGGCATTCTGACTGGGGCAGGGGTAACAGGGCAACATGGCAGCCATCTTGGGTGCTGGCATGCCCTTCCTGACAGGCAGAGGTAACAGGTCGTCTTCTTCGGCAGCCATCTTGGGTGCTGGCATGCCCTTCCTGACAGGTACTAATGAAATAAGGATTAAACACCCTCCCAGCAGCCAGCAGATCCTAGTAATCAGTCTCCAGACTCCACCTGATGCTGGCTGCTGGGAGGGCATTTAGTCCCTCCTCTATCAGTATCTCCTGGTAAACCTGCTGGTGGACACCAGAACTACAACCTTCTGCTCTGGGAACCACAGTACCATCAATAGGTGTTCCAGGCCTTGCACTTTTGGTTAGCCAGTATCACCAACCAGGGAGCACCATAACAGACCCTAAGGAATGTCTAGTCATTTAAAGATACACAGGCTGATGCCTTATCTTGTATGTATAAATTGCAGAAGGAAAGAGAGCTGCTGTTTCTTTTTTACTGATTGGGGTTTGTGTATAAAGGAAATTGTTGGATCTTACTAGTTCCAAAAGTATACACTTTTTAACTGACTAGAGTAACTGCAGCTATGCACTTGATAACTATTCCAGGTAATCTGCAAAATAAATATTGGCTAGCTGTCTCTCGACCCCCAAACTCAACAACCCCCTTTAACTCTGGCACCTGCTTGGTGTTGGGGATCTTTTCTATCAGCTTGCTTGTCTTGTTTGCAGGATTGCTGCCAAGTGTTCATGTGCCTAATGTGTTGCAGCTGCAGGAGCCCCAAACCCCATATGCATGCTGCAAAGGTTTACTAGGAAAGTCAGTGTTGGCCTGTTAAAAGGATAGCCAGTCCCAGTCCTCCTACTACCACTGTATCCTGCATATCTGCCCAAGGGCATTCCCTGAACTACCCATCACAAGATGAAGAGAATGGAGCCACATGGATAGGATGTGCTGTAGCTCACTACATTTGTAGAGTCTATAATGATCACAATGGGTCCATGTTCTGTTTTAAATGCAGCTTAATGCATTGATTTACCTCCTTAGATCCAGTCTGTCTGGACAGTATGATCACCTGCTGAATTTGGCAGCATCCACAGGCAGCTTAACTTTATAAAGAATGCAACAAGAAATGTAAGGGTGCAATTAGGACGGCTAAGATAGAACATGAAAGACACATAGCGGAGGAGAGCAAAAAAAATCCTAAGAAATTCTTTAAGTGTGTAAACAGTAAAAAAGGGAGGACAGACCATACTGGCCCCATAAAGAATGAGGAAGGACATCTGGTTATTGGGTCTGTCGATTGGGTGGGTCTTACCCCATCTATGGTGGGCAGCACTTCCCTGGGCTTCACCAGTGGCTTCCCTTACTCGGCGGTGGCGACAGCTTTCTCTTCCCCTGCTCTCCACGGCCATTGCGGCGGCTTCCGTTTCCTCCCTCTTCCTCGGCGGCCAATTGGGATTCTTCTTTTTTCGGCCAGTCGGAAAACGGGTCTCAGACCTGCTTCTGATTGGCCGGATTGAGGATCAGTGTTTCAATAGCGAATATTCATTCGCTGTTGTAACACCTGGGTGGGCTCCTGGTGCAATGCTCTGCACCACAACCCCACCCTATTTTGAAGCCTTTTAGAGCCTCTGGCTGTAATCAGGTGCTTCAAAAAAACACACCCGCCGTTGTAATTCACACGTCCTGAAAGGGGCCAGATGCATGAATAGGGGGTGGCGGTTTCCTGTCAAAATAGCGCCCGTGGATAGAGGGGGCGGGGCTCTGACGCCCCTAATGGACAGGTCGCCACTGATACCAAAAGTAAACAAGTTGTAGTGGCCAGAAACTGCCACTAGATGTCAGCATACTACAAAATAATAACAACCTAATGCAGTTCAATTCAAAAATGACATGAAAGTGGGGCCGACCAGTCTCATAGCACATGTTTGGGAATGGAAAGTTGTCACTCATCTGGCCGTGTACGTCGAGTCTTAGACGTGGGATGGTATCATTTTATTGTTTCTGTGACCCGTCTTATCAGATCCTGCTGCCGAGCTGCAGACTTTATGAAACAATGTGAAACATCAATACAGACAACTTGCCAAAGGCGCGGGATTACCAGGAGAAGCAAAACAAGGAGATTGGATTTTTTTTTTTTTTTACTTCAACGCTGTAAATCCTCCGTGGCTTTTCTCACTGCTGTATTGTTACTGCAAAGTTCTCCAGTAAGTTGTAGGGGGAACTAAAGACCTGGTAAACCTTAAAGAACAACTAGACCAACATTTAAAAATAAATACAGGGCAAGCATTGTAGAAAAAAAAAATCATATATTGTGCTACAGAAATCAGAATTTTATAGTATAACATATTTAAATAATTGGTGATCCTGCTAGTGACCCCAAGAGAATTCACTGCTGTGTTGTCACCCTACGGGAGAGAGAGAGAGAGAGAGAGAGAGAGAGAGAGAGAGAGAGAGAGAGAGAGAGAGAGAGAGAGAGAGAGAGAGAGAAAAGAGAGAGAGAGAGATGTTTTCAGTGTAACTTTGTGCAGAGTTGTCAGAGGGGGACGGGGTCACGTGACGGGTGGCCCCGCCCTCAGCTACATAAGAGCTGTGAAGCTGGCGCCGTGTCATTGGCCATGACAGGATCCTGTGCGTGTTCCTCGCTGGAGTCGCTGGAGATCATCCATCGCTGGAGATCGAGAATTGGATTACATCGCTGGAGTAGGAGCATGGATTTATTGGATTACATTGCTGGAATCTCTTTTTTATTTTTAATAAAGGACTTGTCCAAAGCCGTCTCCTGTGGTTTTTTTAACATTTTGAAACTTTCTTTTTGTGAAATGGTAGGGGTACAGTGTAGTCCTTACCAATTCACATGGGGGGGCGGGATCTGAGTGTCCCCTTTGTTAAAGGGGGCTTCCAGATTCCTATAAGCCCCCCACCTGCAGACCCACAACCACTGGGCAAGGGTTGTGGGTATGAGGCCCATGTCCCCATCAACATGGGGACATCCTCCCCATGTTGAGGGCATATGGCCTGGTACGGTTCAGGGGGGCGCTCTCTTGTCCCCCCTCTTTTCCTGCGGCCTGCCAGGTTGCGTGCTCAGATAAGGGTCTGGTGTGCATTTTTGGGGGAACCCCGCGCCATTTTTTTAAATTTTGGTGCGGTGTTCCCCTAATATCCATACCAGACCTGAAGGGCTTGGTAATGGAATTTTGGGGGACTCACACGCATTTTATTTTTTAATGACTTTCAATGACTTTTATGTGTATTGTCGGGACTGACAATTCATTAATAGCCGGCACTAGCGCTAGCACTTTAAAATGACTTTTTTTTCCTTTGGAAATGTAATTTTGCTCTCAGATTGTTATAAACATGGGAAACATGCGCTACTTTACAGGCATACTATAAACACCCCCCAGGTACGAAATTTAAAGGAATATTTCACTTTTATCGTTTCACTTTAAGCTTTATTAAAATCACTGCTCCCAAAAAAACTTTCTTTTTTTAAATTTTTTTTGCATTGATCCATGTCCCCTGGGGCAGGACCTGGGTCCCCAAACACTGTTTATGACAATAACTTGCATAATAACCTTTAAAATTATAACTTTTGATTTTCCATGTACGTGTCCTATAGACTTTAACGGTGTTCGCACAAATTTTTTGCCTGTTCGCATGTTCTGGATGCGAACCGAACAGGGGAGTGTTCGGCCCATCCCTACAAACACAGTGGTGCAGTGGTTAGCACTCTCGCCTAGCAGTAAAAAAGGGTCGCTGGTTCGAATCCCAACCACGACACTACCTGCCTGGAGTTTGCATGTTTTCCCTGTGCCTGCGTGGGTTTCCTCCGGGTACTCCGGTTTCCTCCCTCACTCCAAAGACATGCTGGTAGGTTAATTGGCTTCTGTCCAAAATTGGCCCTAGTATATAAATGGGGACCTTGGATTGAGGGTAGGGACTGATGTGAGTGTGCGATGTTCAGGGTTAGGGACAAGGGTCAGGGTTGTAGACCCACACTCACTCAGGTTGAACTGGATGGAATGGTGTCTTTATTCAACCTTACTAACTATGTAACTATGTAACTATGTAACAAACAAACTATATATAATATGTACAATATATATACAAGATGAGGAACATGGGTAACAGGGAACACCAGGGATGCAAGAAAGGGGGGATCAAGACTGGGCACAGGAACAAGGGGAGCAAATGTAAGGCAGCAGGGTGCAGGGTACAGGATGCAGGACTAAAGCAAGATCAAGATCAGGAACAGGATAAATGGCAAAAGCATCAGACTAGCCCAAGAAAATCAAAACACTGACACAAAGTCTAATGGCAGAGGAGGACTTATATACCCGCCCAGCAGCCGGCATCAGGTCGAAACTACTGGCTGCTGGGAGACACCTGCTGGGGGACACTGGAACTACAACCTTCCACTCGGGGAGGCACCAGCAGGTGATTCAGGTCCCGGCAGGTGTTCTCACATACTTTGGGGAGGAGGATTATCACGTAACTCCCAACTTTTTGAGATGGGAGCGAGGGACACCTATTAGCAAAAGTATGTAGGCATAGGACACACCCCCTGCTATGCCCCCTCAAATGAGAATTCTACAAAAAAAACGATTCGTTTAACCCACAAGTGCTTTTTGTTTTGCCACTACTATTTCTTTATACTGGCTATTGAAATTTACAAATTGCGAAATTTAGAAATTGGATGAAAGGTTTAGCACTGGGAAACACCTTTTGAAGGATAAATAGTGACTTTTATATACAACTTTATACATCAGACCAAAACGAGGGACAAATGAGGAGGAACAAGGGA